>OY829507.1:244912-821496 GCA_963691665.1 Clepsis dumicolana | reverse complement strand
TATTACGGTGCGTGCGGTGTCCTTATTTTTATTAGCTACTTGGCATTTTGCACCTGCGTGCTGCGTCGTACAGTTACGCAGCACACTGTCGTCTTGTGTGGATACAATAACCTAACCAACTTAGAAAAGTTGAAAAACCCCCGTCATAGTTATTTCAAAGTTCAATATTTCAAAAACGGTGAACCGATTTTATTGAAACTCAGCTAAGAACCATCTCGATTAAAATAGCTTTGATTGAAAAAAAAAAACCGCATCGAAATCTGTCCATCCGTTTTGGAGCTATGATGCCACAGGCAGAACATACACATGTCAAACTTATGACAACCCTCTTTTTCGTCGGGGGTTAAAAATACTTCCCTGCAAGATTATTAGCTGATAATCTATCGAACTTAAAATTAAAATCAGAAACCCGACTGCAATTCTGGGAAACAATATATCAATGTCACTCCCACAACTGAGACGAATCCGAAGACACCTCATTCGGTAAAATACGTCAAACTGTTTAGACTGTTGTGCGTGCCAAAGAATCGGACATACATACGCACGAAAGACATAAACCCTACTTGGGCAGTCGGATAAATCATCTAATATCGGAGTTTACAAGTTCAGGCTATGTTTATGTTTGTTCAAATAATTTCGAGACATTTGTAATGTCGTGTCCCTCATTGTTTCTCAAGACGTTTCACCATTAATTTCGTCATTACGATAGCATCTGCCGTCATAAGTGGACAATTGTTATGCGCACGCGGCTCTACGTTCGACATGTGTATAATTTTGCTATATCACTATGATGACCGTTAAGCTAATGAGTGTGGAACATAGTTGGTGCTTACGAAATTGTTCTTGATTATGATTATACAAGCTTGATGCATGCGTGGTGCTACAAGCGAAGGGACGGGTACTTAATAAACCTAGTATAATGTTGTGATCCACAATTTGATACAGGCCCTTCTCTCCTAATCGACAACATTTCGTATTTCTAAGACATTAATTTGATTTAGTTATCTTTATTCTGTTTGTACATTGGAATTGATCGACATTGCCCATGTAATCACTAGCAGTAAGTGGAAGTGGGCAGGCCATATAAGCCAGTTAGGACAACAGATGGGGTAGACGGGCGCTGGAGTGGAGGCCTGGTAGGACGTAGAAACGTAGAAACGTAGGCAGGCAACCGATGCGTTGGGCCGACGACCTGGTTAGGGTGGCCGCGAGGCACTGGATGCGGAAGGCGCAAGACCGGAAGGAATGGCGTGCATTAGAAGAGACCTACACTCAGCATTGGGTGGAATAGAGTTGAAAATGAAGAGAGAGAAGAGAAATTCTGATGTTTGGAAAGAACGAAGCGAGCGCAGCGCGTCAGTTTCAGCTTGGTCAAAAATTCTTGCGTATGCACATCCGCCGCAGCCAAACATCGCAATAGCAGATCGTAAAAATACAAACGGCGTGTAATTGGCTGCTTTGTCGTGTAAACGTTGCGTACAGAAAAGAACTACGATATCATCGAGAATGATTGTGATTGACGTGTACGTACACTCCATGGTGTTTTGAACTACGCAATAAGTGGAGTCATGTGGTTGAGGCTGAATATGTGTCGTTTTACCGGCTATGCAATAATACTGAAATGTTGTGGGTGAGAAAATCAAAACCGTGACAATTCGGTCTGCAATCGATTTCGGAGCACATGTCGCTGCGTTATGGGGCTTCTAAACGGACTGTATTTTTGCTGCAATATGTGGCCGGCGACTATAGGCGTCTTTATCTAGCTTTCATAATAAGAGTCAGACAGCAATAGTTGCCATCCACATATTGCAGAAAATCGTTGCCTGTTTAGAAGCCCCTTTTAAGTTGCGTGTTATTTTTAATGGAATCGAACCTTTTTCATTTACGCTAAATCCGGGCCAAAGAAACATCAATGAACTTGCCTAGTAAGATTAGACAGAGGTATCCATGAATCTAACGACAAAGTATCCAGGTTCCTTCCACCCAGCAGCACCTATCAGCTAAACTGCTGATACCAAGAAAGCTAATCTCGAAGTTCGTTATTACAACAACACGCGAAATTACGTAGTAGTGGAAATTACTTTGCTACGTAGAACTTGTTAAAGTTACCTTTGAAACTGTTTACGAGTTTGCATCATTCTCTCTGTATGCAAATGGATGCTTGTTTACTTTTTTTCAATAGGTTCCATGACCGTGACCGTAAAAAGATGAATGAACGATTAAATATGCAGGTTAATCACAAGTAAACATGCAAATGATGTGATGAAAATTTGAAATGAGAATTTGAGGAAAAGCAAAGACCAAGTTTAGGTATTCTTATTTTAGCTACGGGCGGGGTCCACAAAATTATCTAGTGAAGGTCTAAACTAATTAAAAGACACAGTTTGGTCACTGAAAATTATTTAAATTACTTATTACGCCATAATTGAGAAATTCCATACAAACTTCATACTGAACGATAGTTATGACTTATAATATGACATCTCATCTCATCAAAAGCCGTGTTAGCTTAGTGGTTCGACCTATGGCCTCTTAAGCAGACAGTCGTGGGTTCAAACCCTGGCTCGCACCTCTTGAGTTTTTCGAAATTTAAGTGCGAAATTTGTAATGTTGCTTTTCGGTGAAGGAAAACATGGTGAGGAAACCTGCACACTCCTGCGAAGCAATTCAATGGTGTGTGGCCCGAGTGGGAACTGTAGCCCAAGCCCTCTCATTCTAAAAGGAGACCTGTGCCCAGCAGTGGAACATAAATAGGCTGATGATGATGATGACATCTCTATTCCTAACAACTGTAAAGTATTGGTATAAGAATCAACTTTTTGAATCATTTGGCCAAAGTCTTGCTAAAATGATATTATGAATAGTTCTTAGACCTTCCTTCCGCTTAGATTACATTTTGGTCTCTTTTAGGACAAAAATAAACTTTGTCTCTGGTTTGGGGTTTTCACAATCTTTCGTTTATAATATTTACGTAACAGTTTGCCCTTTGTAATTACGTAACCAACCTAATAAGGTTGGTTCAGTAGAATACATTGTGGTTTTCCCTCTCAAGTTCAGTGAATGTCTACTAAAATATATCGATGCTTATATTTATATCCTGTTTGAGGTGTGTCCTTAACTAGCAGTTAGTCTATCTTTGGTCCGAAGATCTTTTTTATTTTGTTTCGAACTTAAAAAGGATTCAATACTAACAATAACGTATTTTTTTCCTTTACTTGATTTTGGTCCCAACGCATCTATTCCTACACGTTGAAATATACTTTCCACACTTATTGGAACCAATGGAGCTAAAATTATATTTTTATTTTTCTCCTGACACTCTTGACAACTTCTGACATAATCCGCAACTTTTTTCCGCACCGACCATAAAATATCGCAACCTAAATCTCGAAAAAGTTCTGAACAATCCGAAATGAACGAACCTCCTTCGCGCTCAAAAATTAAAGTACTGCCATACGTTTCATACCTGTGGCATTTCATACCATACATGTGGAGTACAAACTCTATAAAATGTATCAAAATTACTAGAAAGCCTTTTTTTACCTTATCTAATCTTCTCCGTGTCTTTAACACTAGAAAAGCTTTCGCCTCGCACCAGCATATCACAGCCTAATGGAAACACATCCATCATACCATCATCCAATATACCATACAATTCTTGCAAGGTTCCATTCTCTGAAGTCGTTCTCATATTCATAATCGGCTCATTCCGCACCGACTCATCGATCAAGGTTTCTTCCTCAACCAACTGCAACTCTGGCAACTTACAAGCATTATTCTCATCTAGGATATAAGAACATTTATTAATGCACATAGCGATGCGATAACGTTACTATTACTAATCGATTACGTAGGATATTCGAATATTCGTGCTTTGGGTACTGTTTCTATTGACACACGTTTAAATTTTTATAAATAGGATAGCGATGTCCCACTTCAGCGAATAAACTCCGCTCCCAAAAGTAGTTTCCTGTAGTGGAAAAGCCATACTGTAGCTATTTGCTGCCGTACAAATGGGCCGGCTCGTCCGGGGAAGTACCACCCTATCGCAGAAAATCGGAGTGAAGCAATAGCTCCCCTGTTGCGTCTCGTTCGGTCAGTGAGAGTGCCGGAGGCCCGATCGCCCTCTCCTCGTTCCTCTGTCCCTTTTCTTCCTTAAAGGCTGTCAACAGACTAGTGACCGTCTTGGGGTGGCTGGTTCTCACGGGTGGCGGTGATCGCTTACCATCAGGTGACTCGCTTGCTCGTTTTCCTCCCTCTTTCAATAAACGCTACGGCTATTTGTAACTAATCGCAATTAACTAGCCAGACTGATTGTCACCACGTGCGCATGCGACAAGCATTTGGTGATATGACTAAGATTCTTGGCAAGCTTCCAGCATAATATGCATGCTGGAATAAAAAAACATCCACAAAAAAAACCATGTCGAGTAACACAGTTAAGTTAGGGTTGACGACACCACGTTTGGTGAAAAATTATGTTCGATTAAACACCACGATAAAATCATGATTAATCAATAATCATTGACTTTATCAACACCATGGACTTAGGGTTAGCGGTTGAAAACGTCCGAGCCGAAAGACCACTAATTTGCAAAAAGACTACTAATCGAGCATCAGTCAGTTTTAATTTACGTTTGGTGATAAATTACGTTTGATGAAACACCACTATAAAATCATGATTAATCATTGACTTATCAACACCATGGACTTTGAGTTAGCGCTTGAAAACGTCCACACCAAAAGACCACTAGTTTCCAGAAAAGACCACTATCGAGCATCAGTCAATTTTAGTTTACGTTTGATGAAACACCACGATAAAGTCATGATTAATCATTGACTTATCAACACCATGGACTTCGGGTTAGCGCTTGAAAACGTCCGAACCGAAAGCAAAAAGACCCCTAATCGAGCGTCGGTCAGTCGTAGTCTGGTCGAACGACAGCGCTATGACATGTTGTATGTTGTACAACCCCAGAATACAGTCACAAGTGTAAAGTTTCATAAGAAAGCTTATCCTTTGAATGTCTGTAAACACCCATTCAGTGGTGAAGTGGTGATGTGTGAAGTTCCCAATCAGCACTGGGGCCGCGTGGGAACTAGATAGCCCAAGCCCTCTCATTGTGAGCCTCTTCATCTTGGTTTCTGTATTTTGGTTTGTTTACCATACCTGTTTTTCTGTAATCTCCTTGTACTGTTTTGTGGTTTTCAATAAAGAATATTTGTATGTATTTGTTGTGAGAGGAGGCCTGAGGGTCGAGCACGACTTTACGAATGCTGCGTAACGCTACGGTTATCGTATCGAGATCGAGAAACCTCATACAAAATTTTAGTTCCAAATTATGCTCACGGGCGGGCGCTGTTCCAAACGCCATACAAACTCTACAGCGTTTACTATTCGATTTTACGTTACGCAGCATTCGTAAAGTCGTGCTCGACCCTCTGTACCCAGCAGTGGTAAAAGGCTGGTGGATATAATGATGACCCATATTTCATCGCGAGTGCAGCAGGTAGCCCTGCTGGCGCATGGGCTCTCGCTTGTGGGTCACGGTCGTCGGGATGCATCCGTCACCCCCCGACACTGACCTATCTCGGGGATCCCAGGCACGGGGCCGGCAACTAGGACAAAGGCCTTTCTGCTTGGGATAGCCACAGTAGGTTAACACAATTCACAGTGAGACTTCTATCTCGCCCGAGAACAACTGCCCGTCCTTTTCTGTCACTCAATGCAACGGGACGGGTAATTATAATCTCGCGCGACAAAGTCGCGGCCAGTCGTGCGAGCCCTACAGGTGTAGGTTCCAGAGTAGTCTACTATATTGTCATAAGAACTTGCTAACTATGTAAACAAACCGCCATACTGAAATTGTCTCTGAATGATGAATTTACTATGGCGGTTTGTTTACATAGTTAGCAAGTTCCATAGAATGAAACTTTACGACTCCCGTTTTACCGTGCAACTATTCATTTTCTATTTTTATACTTTAAATACTCACTGAAACAAGAATACACAGAAAACTAGAAAAATATGACTAACCCCGGGAATCGAACCCGGATCTTTGACATTCCGTGTCACGTGCCATACCATTACACCAAAGTTAGTACTGATAGGGCCGCTGAAATTATTCCATGCATTCAAGCAACAAGATGACGGCCACAAATAAAAACATTGAGAAAAACAAATACAAAAAGATACTCCACTGAGATCACGAACGTGACAAATGTCAGAACATAATGACAATTCAGTGTAAATCGCTGGCTTGAACGGTTTGATTTAGCGAGGTTCCTAATGGATATGAATCACTGTCATTTATTGCATGTCACGTTGGTGAACCTAGTGATCCAGTTGAACATTTTCGGACAGACAATGATGCAAAATAATGAACGATTAGTCAAGTACTAATGAGGCGACACGCATCTTTAACATAAAAACACCTTGATGGTTTCGCTCAACACGTGAAGCTCACCTTGTCTGCTTCCTGGCCACGCCTGGCGCTCGGGGCGCTCCTGCCATGGAAGACGCTCAGCCGCCAACCCATCTGCGCCCTCCGACACCCGGGCTAAGGACTTCCCTTAGCCCGGGTGTCGGAGGATTCAGGCACTTGCCTGCCAGACGTCTTGAACCAACAACTTGCGACGAACCTATACCCTGACTAGTTTTATGCCGCGTATATTCGTTAGTTAGGAGAGACTGTTTAAATGATAATTTATTTCTAGTCTTGCATCTATTATTTACTTTCTGTCCTACAAGCTACCCGTTAGCCGCTACACGCGACAAAAACATTGGAGAAATAACCATTGTGATAAACTAACCTTTAAAACACCAATAAAATGTACTGAAATAACACTAGTGCAAATTGTTCTTTTTTCATGATCCTCAAAAAAGCCGCTAAGGCTTGATAGAGGTACTGAATCCATAGACTTGTTCGCTTGTGTTCTAAGCAATGTTGATGTTGTTAACGAAATGTGACCTCCAGAACTTGGCCCAATCAATTTTGTTTGTATCGCAAATAATGCGAACGTTTCGTGTTCCGCAGAGGTGGCCTCGGCGTGGCATTGACCTATCTTGCTCGATTCCGAGTGCTATAAACAAAGAACTAAACTAATCTTTGTGTATTTTACATCTTCTTTAGTTGTTGAAGGATATTGTGATAATTTCAAAAAACCGCCATCCATAGTATAAAATAAACTATTTATCGAAACCCAATTTGGTGTTCGTAAAGTTCGCACGTTACTTTGCCGTACCTATTTGCCAAATGTTCGTCATTCTATCCCTGTGTTTCGGGTGAAAAACGAAAGAAGTTATGTAGGGGTATCTATGGAATAAGAGCTTTTCTGAGGATTGTAAGGGTATCTGTGGGAAAAGCTTATCTGAAGATTGAAAAATCGACAATTATCGGGTTTGACCACTCGATATTATTATCATTTTTAACCGGCTTCAAAAAAGGAGGAGGTTCTTCCTAAATAGGTACGTACCTAACACTTGCGACGACAGCGTTTGATATTCGTTACGCGACTGGCAAAGGAAAGGTCAAAGGAAATAGTTCAATGCGATCGCCTTTACATTCTTAGCAATACTTTGCTAAAATGTTGGGATAATTACACGGTAGTGAAACGTTTATAAAATCTCCGATGTTGACTCGCACTGGTACGCCTTGAGCCCTTTCAATGAAATGTTGTCTACGCCGTCGGTTGTGCAACATGACCCATCTAGGGCAACTAACCTATTGTCTAAGGTCTAAATTAAAATGTATGGTAACGCAAACTGTATAATTGTCCTTATAATTATAACATGAAGCTACCGTGACATTCAATCATAGTAAAATCATTCGCTCGTATTGCCCGATACGTTTAGAACTAATCCGTAACCTCTGGGAGGACACCGAACACACGCTTCGGCGGTAGCGAAAATCAAACTTGGGCTATACTCGACTGAGTGTGAGTGATCCCTTTATTTCACTGTAATTAAGTAATGGTGTATCCTGTCGCGAAGTTATGAAAACAACAATAAATTATGTTTTCTTTTTTTGCTGTTCAAATAATCGTAGATGACACTAATTGAACATTTTATTTATACAAGTAGTTAATATCTGCTAAATGTGTGATATATTGTGTGTTAATATATGAGAATAAATTATGCAAATGCCTTGATGATTTGAATAATCTTTAAGTCTTGCGTTACATTTATTCAAAGCGTTATTTGACCAAAACATTAAATGTGTAGCCTGGATTTTGAATTTTGAGAAGTATACCGTACCTATTTCTTTCACACTACCGGTATTTTTCATCAATTCATTAACACAGCCATACAAAAAAACGTAACAATGACATTGACCTCTAATTGCATTTGCGAAGCGCATCTGTCTCACTTTACGCTGAAAGTGCTGAAACATTTCTAGAATGCTTATTATGATTACTGTGATTATTGGTATCTTATTGTTTCAACATACAATGACAATGCAAAGAAAAATTCGTTAAGCAGCTGGACATGAACCAGCAACCTCGGTAATCCGTACCACGCTCCACCAATTAAGCTATACTTAACGTTGGTGTACCTAACGAATTTTTCAATGCCTTGTGTCATATTTTATTTGGAAGATCTCTCCTCAGCGCCATCTATGAGTAGCTTAATCAAGCAGCTCACCCACTACGGAACTTCTACAGTTACACATTAGTGGCAAGAGATGGAGCTATTTTCATTGATCTTATTGTTCGTCAAATTCTTGAAGCTCAATTTACAAACAATACTACTAATAAACGACAATTGTTGATTTGTCTAATTTAAATACGGTCAGTGCCACATAAACTTGTAGTATTTCATAACTAATCTATAACGAGGCAAAAGCATCAAACTAACTAAATTTTGTATCGATATACAATATTGCATCGCATCGTAATGTACGATACACGTTAAAAATCGTAAGCCTTTGAATCCATATTGCAAATATCGTATTGGAAATATCGCATAGATTGTTTCAATTATAAAAGTATATAAAATAATATATTGTGTCAATATGCTAAACTAAAATATAGGTAACATTAATTTAGTACTAGACTCTCGACGATTATCTGTATTATTAACGTTTAGTCTAAACTCTTGAGTGATAGTAATTTGGACAACCGTAACCGCGTTGTGGCGTGTATTTTATTGTGATTTTCTTTAATATTTATTTGGCAAACAAAAACTCTGACGGTACTGATGTCGGAACTATAGATTGACAAATATTTATAAATCCATTAAGATATTTTTGATCCGATATTCCGGCGAAGCGATATGATACAACCAAATATCGCATTGACGACGTGAATAAAATACACCCATATTTTATTCCCATTATCTATAAGCGTCTTAGTAGCTTAAGAATATAAGTAAACTCTGACCGTGCATGATGTCGAAATAACTAATAAATATTAACACGATACGAAATTTTTGATTCGATACTCCGGCGAAGCGATAGTGAAAAAGCCAAATATCGCATTGATGTGTACCGATACGAAATATCGTGATATCGTATTTCAATGTATACTTATCGGGTATCGTTGGCTAGTTTTATCATCAGTTATATGTATTTCTTCTAACTCTAACAGCGGCCTTTGTTTGTTTCCAGTCCGGAGTCATGGTGGGTCTCGTCGGCGCTGAAGGCGATCCGGGCCGTCGCCTTCGTGTTCGATGTCATCACCTTCCCCATCCACCTCATACTGCAGCGGCCGTGGAGGAAACGCGCCCTCTCACGCCGGATTAAGGTAATAAATTAACATTTAAGTACAATATAAAAACTTCCACACTACTACTATGTACTTCCTACCCACTAATTACTACACTACTACTACTACTACTACCCCTATTACCACCTTTACTACCACTACCATACTGCTACTACTACTACCCCTATTACCACCCTTACTACCACTACTACCATACTGCTACTACTACCACCCCTATTACCACTACTACCATACTACTACTACCACAATCACTACTACCACCCTATTACTACCACAATCACTACTAACACCCTATTACTACCACAATCACTACTACCACCCTATTACTACCACAATCACTACTACCACCCTGTTACTACCACAATCACTACTACCACCCTGTTACTACCACAATCACTACTACCACCCTGTTACTACCACAATCTCTACTACCACCCTATTACTACCACAACTACTACTAACACCCTATACTACCACTAACACCACTACTACCACCCTACTACTACGTGCTAGCTTGTGCCCGCCGCTTCACCCCGTCAAGAAGAAAATTTATAAACAACTATCAATTTGCTCACTCGTGACCACGCGACCTAAAACAGCTACCCGCGTCAAATCCACTAACTTAACCCAAGCATTATGTTATTAGGCTGGAACTTCACTTGCCCATATTTTTGATTTAGATTTTGCCAAAACATTTCTCATTCTAAGCGTTTAGTTTAATCAATGACCCAAAAAAACGGATCGATCGCGTTCGCGTTTCTTTACGTCTCAATTACTGTGGGAAAATTAGCAGCGCCACTATTAGCACGTATCGACAATAAACAGTTCTCATGATATTTGACACCCGTAACGCAAACGCGATCGAGTATTTCGAGTACAAACTACTTAGACGCTCTTCCTTCATGTGATAAACGAAATAGAAGCGACACTTATATTGGTTAATTACAGCCGTTTAATCTTCATGCGCGTAACAGGAACCTAATAGGCGATCAAATTAAGGCAGGCGCACGCGCCGATCACGACGCGTGGCCCCATTGAAACTCGATCAGGTCATATCGTGTCTAGACATTGCGGACTTACGGCTTTGATTTACTACGAAGCGTATCTTATCAAAAGCCCGCCTGATTAGAAATCTAATTCGACGATGTCTCAATTAGTACGTTGCTTAGAATTATGGATTATGATTTGATATTTCTGAAGCCGGCACGACGTGGGTGCGACCCGTCCCGCCGGCGTCCCGTCGACGTCCCGTCCCACTTTCTGTCTGGCGAAGCTTTAAAGTCTTTGTTTCATTGATGCGTTAGCTCTCTACTATTTCTTTCTATAGTTCTTTCGGTAACTCATACCTTTTAAATTAATTCTGATCACTCAAGATATAGGCTTTGTCTAGTTTGGGGATCTCTGTTGATTCTTTTTAATCCCATGTGTGCACCATTTCTAATCTGTAATTATGTTGTCTTCTACCCAAATATCTTCGCAATAAAGTTATATTACTATTACAATAACCATCTTTTTACGGTTTGACAGAATAATAATAATATTTTTTGTTAAATTTTGCTGTGTTGGTCAATTTTGTCGCGCAATGGCGGCGCGTAGTTTCGGTTAATATCTTATACAACTCCATTATTTTGTCGTGTCGCGTCGCGTAGTGCGGTTTTACCTTAAGCCTGAATGACTCGGGTCCTGGCCAGTGGAAACCCGACTCTGGTAAATAATAAGTTCTAACGCAATCACAGAAGCAACCGATCATATCGGATCATTTGGTTACGTGTCTGCGGAAACCGCAGAATGTGAACTCTTTCAATTCGCCACTCTTATGAATTGTTTACTTAGATTCGGCATACCCAAGAGTGTAGCAGTTCGTAAGAAGTCGTCTCTTAGGAACTGTCGGGCTGACTCAGAGCAGTCAGCCGGGCGCAGCCCAAACCCTTGGACCCGGAAAGCTGAAAATTTTCATAGAGGTTCACTTTATGACTATAAGGAGGGATTTTATGAAATTCTATCCCTAAAGGCGTGAAAAGAGTGGAGTGAAAGTATGTAGGAAAAAACGTTAACTTTAAAGTACCTAATTATATTAATGGATTTTGCGAAATACCCACGGGATAGGGAGTTACACGGGAGTTACAACGCTAGCACGAATTATGTAAACCTAACAATAGGTAGCTACAGACGGAAGCAGAGACTATCCGTCATGATCTTAGTCTGTTGTTCAGAAACGTCACCGCTGTATATTTTACAGTCGCTAATGAACAGGTGACAATATATTATGTGGTTGTAATAACTATACTTTTTGTGCCTAACCATTACCTTACTTGTACTCTGTTTTAACAAGTAGCAAGAAATACTTACCTACTTTTATACGTGCAACACTTTACAATATGTTCTGTGTACGTAGGTACTCACATTACTGTCTTGTGAAAATATTGACCTCGATATTTCTGTGATATTGACTCTGCGTGTCAGTATTTGAAAGGTATTTACTTATATTTTGTTTTGCGCCCTTTATATCGCCGTGCCGGCTCCTTATTTTAAATACCTTCAGTTTATCAAGTGCGTTTTTCTTCATAATGATGAGACGAGGGAAGATTATAAGGCGTTGCCTAGTTCTCTCGGAAACCAATTATCAAACGTGTCGTAATCACCGGTTAGTGAACGTACCTTCTACCTTTCCTTCCCTTTCAACTGCGAATGTCGCTCACGGAAACCCTTCTGTTTCCAGGCGCGCATAATCCAAAGCAGCGCCGACAGCGTGACCGTGCGTTCCGTAGCCGAGCCATGCGCGCTGCACCTGCGCATGGTGCGCGACAACGTGCTAACCATGGAGGGGTTGCTGCGCGCCGCGGCCGCGCGCTGGACCGACCAGCCCGCGCTGGGCACGCGCGCCGTGCTCAGCGAGGAGGACGAGGTGCAGCCCAACGGACGCGTGTTCAAGAAGGTGAGCATTTACAGCGTGACGCGTGGCCGTGCGTTCTGTGGCCGAGCCATGCGCGCTGCACCTGCGCATGGTGCGTGACGCGACAACGTGCCCGCGCTGGGCCCAACGGACGCGTGTCCAAGAAGGTGAGCACTTACAGCCTGTCGCGTGCACAGACATCAGGATAACTAGGTTTAGAAGTGCCTACCCTTAATTCTCCTAGGGGGCGTCCATTAACTACGTGAGGTGATTTCTTTCGGTGAGTTGTCATTAGATTTAGCTCGACTCCCACACTTCCCCCCCCCCTCCGTAATATCAACTCCGTAACAAAGTTTTCTCGCAATTTTTACACTGTTTCATGCTGAAAAACATTACGTGATATATGCCGAAATAGGAACGGTGTTGCCGAGCCCGCCGGCAGGAGCGGTGCTCGCGGCTCATATCACTGAGACTACTTTGTAGTCTCAATGAATTGGAAACAAAAACGAAGTATTTACCGAAGGGCCCGTCCATCCTAACTAATATTATAAATACGAAAGTAAATCTGTCTCTCTGTCTCTTTGTCTCTCTGTCGGTCTGTTTGTTACCTCTTCACGGGAAAACCGCTTCACCAATCTAGATGAAATATGGTAAGAAGATAGTTTGAATATTGAGGATCAATATATGCTACTTTTATTCGGGAAAATACACATATATAGCGTACTAGCTGTTGCCCGCGACTTCGTATCGACTATCTTCTTATCAAATTTCATGTAGATTGATGCAGCGGCTTTCCCTTCCCGTGAAGAGGTAACAAACAGACAGACGGAGATACAGAGTTACTTTAGCATTTATAATATGAGTTAGGATGCTTATCCAAGCTGTCCCGTTCCAGTTCAAGATGGGCGACTACTCGTGGCGGTCGTACGCCGACATGGACGAGGAGGCGCGCCAGTTCTCGCGCGGGCTGCGCGAGCTGGGCTGCGCGCCGCGCAAGAACGTGGTCGTGTTCGCGGAGACGCGCGCCGAGTGGCTGGTCGCCGCGCACGGCTGCTTCAAGCAGAGCATACCCGGTGAGTTGCTGTCTTGGGAGCTGGGCCCCGTTTCTCCGAGCCTATTAGACTAATAATATTAGTGTTTTGTCTCGTGAATTACACGAAAAAATTCAACAAAACAAACATGCACCTTCCATCAAGTGAGATAAGGGTCAATCACTAGTCAGTTTATAGTAAAAATATGTATGTATAGACGACCGAATGGCCTAGTGGTTAGCGACCCTGACTATGAAGCTTGAGGTCCCGGGTTCGAATCCCGGTCGGGGCAGATGTTTGTATGATGAACACAAATGTTTGTTCTCGGGTCTTGGATGTTTAATATGTATTTATCTATATATGTATGTTTATCCATTGTCTAGTACCCATAGTACAGGCTTTGCCTAGTTTGGAACTAGGTCAATTGGTGTGAAATTGTCCCATGATATTTACTTATTTATTATTTATATTAGTCTAAATAAGCTTCGAGAAACGGGGCCCTAGTTGACCGAGCGAGCGAAGCGTCTCGGTTTCAGCGTGCACAAAAATGCTGTCGTATGTTTGTTCGGATGGCTGATCTCGTCTACAGGTTGCATTTCTCATTATCGTACATCAAATGGAAAAAAACTAAACCCTTTATAAGATCACTCGTTTGTCTCTCTGTCCGTCTATAACAGCCCATTAACTCCGTAACAATTGGACTGGTTGAGTTGAAATTTAGTACACATTGTGTAAGTCTGTGATCCAAAGATGAACGTTACATCGTGTTACATATCACATATCACGTGATAGGACTCATTGTGAGCATTTCAAATATCTTTTTAATAATAATGAGATAAGTAGTTATAATACCCCGAAAATTTTGAAAAAAAAAATACAAAATAATACTTAGTTGGTATTAAAAGTTAAATGGTATTAAAAGTAAATGCCCTAGCATTGGAATTTAAATAATTAACGTACGGAACCCTCTGCACGCGAGTCGAACTCTAATATTGTGTTATATTTTATGACGATTTCAACATAAATTCTTCGGACTTGACATTGCGCAATTTATGATACAATTTTATATTGAAAACTAGCTTATGTCCGCGGCTTTGCCCCCGTGAAATATTTAAATATGGGTTAGTCCCTATCCCTATCCCGTGGGAATTTCGAAAAATTCCTTCTTAGTGCACCTCTAGGATACTCAAGGTATATGTTTGTCAAATTTCAAGTCTCTAGGTCCAGTGGTTAAGGGCGCCTTTCCACCAGAGATGTGCTATATAATGCTACGTTGCTATGGATGCGTTTGATATCCACCAATCACATTCATTGCACCTGTTTCCACCACTGCTATATTATGTGAAGTAATGAATATGATTGGTGGAATCAAACGTATCCATAGCAACGTAGCATAGCACATTTCTGGCGGACTCCTAGGCTGTGCGTTCTGTCTGTCAGTCAGTCAGTCACGGTACTGTTTTATAGGTATAGAAGAAGATAAACAATGTAACCTAATCGAATCTATTGGTCCATAGTTGTGACGATCTACGCGACCCTCGGCGACGACGCGATCGCGCACGGCATCAACGAGACGGAAGTGTCCACGGTCATCACCACGCACGAGCTGCTGCCCAAGTTCAAGAAGATCCTCGCCAAGACGCCGCAGGTGGCCACCATCGTGTACATGGAGGACCCGCTGCGGCCCACCGAGCGCGCCGGCTTCGGGGCCGGCGTCCGCATCGTCGCCTACCAGGAGGTGCTGGGCCAGGGCAGGAACTCCAAAATTGGTGAGTCGGTTAAGCTGGTCGCCATCGCCAGTGTCGAGTGAGGACTATCTGTCATTCACCACCAAGAAGAGTGCTCCTGGCCTATAATTTATGGGAATTGTCAGATAGGCCCGGCCAGATAGCTTTTCGACTGTGGTTGAATGAACAATATTTTTACTCAGTCCAGGAATCCTTACAAAAGAGCTCCTGTAGACTTAACGTGACATTAAAAAGCATCCGTTGGTTGTAAGTAAACTTTGACATTATACTACATTTCTAAGTTCCAGTTTCTAAGAAATTCGTAAATTTACATATAATTATATATTGAAAATTAGTAAAAGTGTATTGTAAAATTTGCACGCCGGAATTCCGGTTGAATATGTACCCCCTACCAAATAAGTGGAACATTGTAATTTTCCATCTGTGTACTCGCATGTTCAGCAAATAAGTTATCATTCAGTCATTCATAAGCTATATTAGGGGTGTTGCGAATATTCGCATCCGCATCTGCAACCGCAAAACGTCCGCATTAAAATCAACGTCCGCATCAAAACCATGCAGAGCTTAATGCGGATGCGGATATTGAGCAAGTTCTTACAAGATGGCAATCGGGAATCTGGCGGAAAACCGACGAGAGTGAATTTTAGTTTCTGTGCTTAATGTTGTTTGGCGGATAATAAATATGTGCCCAGTAAATAAAGAATTCTAGTGAAAACGCGTATTCCCTCTGCTTTTGAACTTGTGACCCCCAAGCACCCGCCGGCTGCTGCTCGCCGTAACTCGCCGTAGAGTACACTATCGAGGGAATTCATGAGCAGCTGACAGGACGTGACTAGGACAGACTGACGACTCTGACGGTGACAGGACTTTAATATCCAGAAATTACGAAACACATCAGACGTGGCTGCATGGACTCAGTTTCCTTTGTCTATCCCTTATGGGATGAATAAAAAAAAGTAATAGCCATCTCCCCGCAGAGTCGGTGCCGCCCGCGCCCACGGACACGGCGATCATCATGTACACGTCGGGCTCCACCGGCGTGCCCAAGGGCGTGGTGCTGAGCCACCGCAACATGCTGGCCACGCTCAAGTCCTTCGTGGACGCCGTGCCCATCAACGAGTCCGACGTGCTGATGGGGTTCCTGCCGCTCGCGCACGTCTTCGAGCTGCTGGCCGAGAGCTTGTGCATCATTGCTGGCGAGTATTGTGTTTTACTCATCATTATCAGCAGCCTTTTATGTCCCACTGCTGGGCTTGAGCTACAGTACCCACGCGGGCCCAGTGCTGATTGGGAACTTCCCGCACACCCATGGAATTGCTTCGCGGGAGTGTGCAGGTTTCCTCACGATGTTTTCCTTCACCGAAAGGCTCATGTTAAATTACAAATGGAATTTCGCACGTAAATTCCGAAAAAGTCGGAGGTGCGAGCCGAGGTTTGAAGCCAGACGCTCTGCTTCAGAGGCCATATGTCAAACGCCTATCACGGCTTTTTTTTTACTATTGGGTAAAAATTGTAGTTTTTCATGTGAGTGCGGAAAGTATGTGTTGGTGAGGCGAGGGTCGAGACTCGGGACGAGTGACAATGACACTTCCGCACGTGTACAGTCAAAGACATGGATCCGCGCAAAGTTGCAAAAATATGTATACATCAACCTTACCGTCGCAGTAATAAGGTCTGTCGAAAAATCCAACTGTCCTCACGATACATAGCCACAAAAAGTACCACTTTTTGAGCAATTAAAAACTTAGTAGTTGCCAATCTGCGAATTCGAATTCAGAGCTATTTGACTAGTCATCAATGCGAAATCGTGGCTAACGTGATTTGTTTGCAGGCGTCCCGATCGGCTACTCGACGCCGCTGACCATGCTGGACTCGTCCAGCAAGATCATGAAGGGCACCAAGGGCGACGCCACCGTGCTCAAGCCCACCTGCATCACCACCGTGCCGGTGAGACCCCCCACACACCATACACATCCCCCCCACACACCACACGCATCCCCCACACACCACACGCATCCCCCACACACCACACACATCCCCCCCCACACACCATACACATCCCCCCCACACACCACACGCATCCCCCACACACCACACACATCCCCCCCACACACCATACACATCCCCCCACACACCACACACATCCCCCCTCACACACCACACACATCCCTCACACACCATACACATCCCCCCACACGCCATACACATCCCCACACACACCATATACATCCCCCAAACATCATACACATAACCCCCCGCCCCCAAATGAACTACAAGTAAACAAACATGAAAGAAAATTATTACCTAGCATTACAGTTTTGTTACACTAACATTTCTTGGAGAAATTCTATTGACATTGACCGTATCGTAGTGAAATAAAAAAGCGAGTGTATATCCTAAGAATTATCCTGATGTTTATATGGATGTGTCGTGTGCAGTTGATAATGGACCGCATCAGCAAGGGCATCACGGACAAGGTGAGCCGCTCGGGCCCGCTGGCGGCCGCGCTGTTCAAGTGGGCTTACAGCTACAAGCTTGTCTGGATGAAGCGCGGCTACGACACGCCGCTGCTCAACAAGCTCGTGAGTATCATTTAAAAATCCCTACCTGTAAAACAGTACCATGGCTGACTGACTGACAGACAGTGCACAGCCTAAACCACTGGACCTAGAGACTTGAAATTTGGCGAAAATATACCTTGAGTATCCTAGAGGTGCACTGCGCTAAGAAGGGATTATTCGAAATTCCCACGGAATAGGGAACTAGCCCATTTTGAAATATTTCACGGGGGCAAAGCCGCGGGGCATAAGCTAGTCTTTTAACAAAATAACACTTCGTCCCTCGCAGCTCAGTGCACCGAGCATGTGTAATCGTAGCGCGAAATGTCTCGAATTCGGTTTCGGTCGTGGTTTTGGCTGAATGGCAGCCGAAACAGTCAGTATTTTCAAATCGAGACTTCTAGAAAAGGTGGAGGTTCTCAATTTGTCGATTTTTTTTTTATGTGTGTTTCCCCGATCACTCGAAGCCGGCTGGAAAACCGCCTTCTAACAATAAAAAACCGAAATAATCCTCTAAAGCCATCAGTTTTATGGCTCACCACAAATATACAAATATGAAGTCGGTGCTTCATCCAAATTCCGCGCGCACCAAAGCGACCTCATATTTGTGGGAAGCCATAAAACTGATGGCTTTATAGGATTATTTTAGGTTTTTTTTTATAATTAAAATCAAATAAAACAAACGCACATAAAATAACTGTTTACGGAGTCTAATGATGATGATCATGACTCGTGTTCCAGATGTTCACCAAGATCACGGCGCTGCTGGGCGGGCACATGCGGCTGATGATCTCGGGCGGCGCGCCGCTGTCGCCCGACACGCACGCGCAGATCCGCATCTGCCTCTGCTGCGACGTCGTCACCGGCTACGGGCTCACCGAGACCACCTCCTGCGCCACGGTCGCCGACCAATACGACAGGTGCGCGCGATACTCCACGGGGCTCCGTACCTTACAACCAAAAATAAAACAAAAACCCACCAGCAATAACCATTAACCAACTAATAACCTAACCTAACCAACTTAGAAAAGTTTTAAAACCTAAAACTTTAAAAATTTAACTTAGCTAAGAATCATCTCGATTAAACTAGCTTTCGATTAAAGAAAACCGCATCGAAATCGGTCCATCCATTTGGGAGCTATGATGCCACAGACAGATACACAGGTCAAGTTTATAACATCCCTCCTTTTGCGTCGAGGGTTAAAAACAATATAGGTAAGGCACTCCCACAACTAAGAGGAATCTAATGACACTTCATACATTGAAATCCATGAAACGCTTTAGGCCGTAGAGCGTGTCAAAGAATGAGACATGAATACATATACATATATTTTCTCGAAAAATATAACCCTCAGAATACGGTTCAGTAGTTGTTCCATTACATAAATTACGAAAAACTCAAGAGGTGCGAGCCGGGGCTCGAACCAACAACCATCTGCTTATTAAGAGACCACATCTGCTTTTTTTTTATTAATATTATTTTATATAAATTGGTGCCGTGATGTACTTACTATGTTAGTAATTTTTGTAACTTGTTCAATTAGTTAATAGCAATAGTTTTTCTTTTAAATTTACTATTACAAGGCACTACTGCCTTGATTTTTTTCATATTTCCAGGTAAGAAAAAAAGTCACCCCCCAACCCACTACTTACGTGTTTTTTTTTCTAAACTTTATACGGAAAAGTTGATCTTGTTGCGTGTTAAGAAAGCTTAGAGAATTGTTTAAAAAGTAGTATTTCTGGTTTCAGGTCTACAGGCCGCGTGGGGGCTCCCACGACCGGCACAGACATCAAGCTCGTCAACTGGGAAGAGGGCAACTACCGCGTCACCAACAAACCATTCCCGCAGGTCAATAATTGAACTTTTTACTTTTCTCATAGCATTGTAGTGGGAGAGACATACTGTAGTATTTGCTGCCGTACGAAACGGCCGGCTCGTCCGGGGAAGTACCACCCTCTCGCAGAAAATCGGTTTGAAGCAACAGCACCCCTGTAGCGTTTCGTTCGGTCGTATCGGTCAGTGAGAGTGCCGGAGACCCGAGCCCCCTTTTTTCAGGCCGGCAACGGACTAGTGTCTCTTTTATGGTTGCTGGTTCTCATGGGTGGCGGTGACCGCTTACCATCAGGTGATCCGCTTGCTCGTTTGCCTCCCTCTTTCAATAAAAAAATAAATAAAAATTACGTTTTCACATAATGAAGCTTCCGAAAATAGTCATAAAAAACCGATGCCTCATTATTAATATCACAAAAATTGTATTCTTCTATCCCAAAAGTTTTGTGCAAAAACTAGTAAAATGAGGCATTTGATTAGACATCTGAAATGAACAAATTTCAGGTGTCAAAAGAATGTGATGTTGTCAATGGCGTATGCTAATAGCACAGTGTAAAGAGTTTATACCTACCAGTGGCCCGACGTCTTTGATGTTTGCGTAAATGCCGACACCGCAACCGCGTGGCCAAAGCACCAAGGAGGGCGAAAGTTCCTAACTAATCGGACAGGGGCGGCGTATGTAAGGGGGCTCGTCCTGCCCGCCCCGCACGATTGACCTGTCTAGAGGCCTTCGTCGGACGACTATAGACTGTGCTCAAATTCAAATTCAAAATTTTATTCAGCAAATAGGCAGTTGAATGCTCTTTTACACGTCATTTTTTCGAGTCTACCAGCGCTTTCGGAAAGACCATGATTGCCAAGAAGAATGCGCCGCAAGAAACTTGGCACAAAGTAATTTTTTCTAAAAACAAGTTACATCAGATCTTACAATACGTAACCACAGATAAATTACACAAAGAAAGCTCACTCTATCATTAAAAAAAAATGAAGTGAAAAAAAAACCGTATTTTAGAAAAAGTAATAGTGTGAGTCGTATTCCAGGGTGAGATAGTGATCGGCGGCGAGAGCGTGGCGGAGGGCTACTACCGCAACCCGGGCAAGACGCGCGACGAGTTCGTGGACAGCGGCGGCCGGCGCTGGTTCCGCTCGGGGGACATCGGCGAGCTGCACCACGACGGCTGCATCAAGATCATCGGTCAGTGCACACTTTTTTTTGTTATTTTATGGCCTGGTTACTAGTCCTTTAAGCCAAGTTTTCATTTTAAGATTGTCACATTTAATTTCGCTCACTGCCTCCACTCACACAGTGTTTTTTGTCAATGTTACACTTTTTTAATAGTATTTTTAACGGATTTTTAATGCGCCTAGGGTTGCCAGAGAAAAAAAACGGGATTTTGGTACTTTGGTCGGGAGAAACAGAAAAAAAATCTAATTGAAGTAAATATATTAAAAACGAATAGTATTTTACGCAACTGTTACATAATGAGGGTCCTTAAAACACGAGTGTGTTTTTATGAAATGAGGCGAAGCTGAGCTTCATAATAGGAGCACACGAGTGTTTTAAGGCCTAATTATGTAGAGTTGCATACATTAATTTATCTACACACATTATAAGTACTCTAAGATGCTTTCTAAAGCCGAAGGCATAAATAAACGAATGTGATTGTTTTTTTTTAAATCATAAATAAACATACCGAGCTTTTTTTTACCACCCCTCCCAGACCGCAAGAAGGACCTGGTGAAGCTGCAGGCGGGCGAGTACGTGTCGCTGGGCAAGGTGGAGGCGGAGCTGAAGACCTGCCCCGTGGTGGAAAACATCTGCGTGTACGGCGACAGCTCCAAGAACTACACGGTGGCGCTGCTGGTGCCGCACCCGCAGCAGCTGGCCGAGCTGGCGGCGCGCGCCGGCGTGCCCGAGATGGACTTCGACCAGCTGTGCCGCAACGAGGCTGTCGAGAAGGCCGTCGTCAAGGAGCTGGCGGACCACGCCAAGAAATGTGAGCTCCTTATTCATTTCGCCCAGCAGTGGGAGGTAGAAATAGCCTGTTGAAGTGTTCCACTGCAGGGCAAAGGCCTCTCCTCTAGATGTCCACAATTCCCGGTCTGGTGCAACGTCTGGCCAGTCCTTAGCATACGCGTCCAAGTCGCTCGCCATCTTAGCTTGCCGCGTCGTCGCTGGCCGTTCCCCGGTACCCACCAAGTGGCGGCGGGAGTCCACCTCTATGGGTACATGCGGCAGACGTATCCAGCCCAGTCCCACCTTGCGGGAGGCCTATCAACACTTCGCCTTCCGAATTCCGGAGGATTAGCTTACAATACATCAAACAAATCTTAAAACGAAATAAACATCGGCCAGGAGACTTCTATATCTTCTGCCGATCAGCGCCTGAGCAAAGTGGCGCATACAATGCGAGTTATGCCTCGCCGCCACAGTTTTCAGGATGGAGTAACTTATTTCAAAATACTTAGTGAAAAATGCATAACATAGCCTGGAATAGAAACCGGTACCTTGAAATTTTTTGGCGTTCTGTGTTTAAACCCTTACACCAAGTTGTGCGTTTAGTTGAGATATTGAGTTTCTTTCGTAGCTTTTTTTTTGACAGAAATGGTTGTTTTATTATCAATTTCTTACATCAATTATTATGGATGAAATGTTAAAGTTAGTTATGTTTTTCATGACGATTTATATCGACTGTCGTTTATCAACTTTTTACACGACTGCCCAAAGGAAAAGAGTGTGTTATTAAGTGCCTTCCCTTGTTGTGATGTTCCCTTAAAGCAAACTGCGTGACCTATTTTGTTATTGTACCTGTTAAAAAGAATTCAATACCCTTTTTTTGCTATCGATTATAACCATCTAAAAGTGGAACTAAAACAAACCCTATATTGTAGGCGGACTGGAGAGGTTCGAGATCCCGACGGCCGTCAAGCTGTGCACGGAGGTGTGGTCGCCCGACATGGGTCTGGTGACGGCCGCCTTCAAGATCAAGCGGAAAGACATCCAGGAACGGTACAAGGAAGACATCAAGCGCATGTACGCCTCGTGAGCGCCCGCGCCGCCCGCGGACCACCCTGCTCGGCGCCTGACGTCCGCGCGATGTCGGAACGCGTAACGTTAATCGTAGTCTATGCAATTGCTACATGAGGCCCCTTAAAACACGAGTGCGTTTTTATGAAACGAGGCGAAGCTGAGTTTCATAAGAGGATCACACGAGTGTTTTAAGGCCTGATTATGTGGAGTAGCGTACATTACTTTATCATCACGTATTATAAGTACTTTAAGATGAGTTCGGAAGCTGAAGGCATATCATGCCCATACCTGTAACGAATTTGACTTTTTTTATCATAGACAAACATACCGAGCTAATGTTTCATAGACTTTTTTTTGTCAAATTATGTTGGTTTTTGAAGATTTTTTGTTTGTCGGGCTATACTCGACTGACATACACGAGTGATCCGTTTCTCACGGTAGTTTCGTGTTAAAAGATGTTTCAAATTTGAAACTCTTAACGACATTTCATTAGTGCTAGTGGCGGATGGGTGGCTACCGGCGGCGAGCAGTCGACGAGATGCTGAAATGCTGGTCATTTGCTACGGTTTCTGAACGCATTATAGAGGACTTATGATATGTGTGTAGGTAAAAGTTAAAACTACACCAACTTTGACCCTTTCCAAATGTGTCCCGGACGTTCCTGTTTTGGTTTTTTGCTCAATAAATTATTTTCGTAAAGCTTTATTTTTACTGCAGTAGGGTTTTTGTGCGAGCGGGCGCCGCGTTGGGTTCTGTTCTCAGAGCGCTTTGTATCTCTTAGTTTCGTTTGTGGCAATCCATGCCAGCGATTAATGGACTGTTGGCATCAGACTTACCTGGATTACGGTGTCCGAAGTGTGTGAATAAGCAACCGATGAACTAATCGGACGTTTAACCAGGCCTTATACTACGAAGTGCACAATTCGAATTTCGTGTCGTGCCGTCCCGCTCAAGAGATTTAATACGAGAGCGAGCGGGACGATACGGTACGAACTTCGTAGTAGTCCCCCAGGCGTGTCTGATGACGGCAGCGACTAGGTTTTATTATTATCGATATCATAATTGCGCCTCTGTGAGGTGACCGCAGTTATTTGGCTATTATGTTATTTATTACCATCTTGGACACGTTTCAAATTAGCTAACGTGGCGCCGCCGGTCGCGGGGCGAGCGGCGAGGGTTGTACAGATTTATGCGGTGGGATGTAGATTTGTATTTTGTAAATTATTTATGAAGATATTAGGTAGCTTAGAAGACCGAGATTAGGCCTGAAACTTTTTATATAGTTATTTGTATATCGTGCACATCACAGTATCTGTTTTAGATATGTAAAAAATATATGCCAAATACCGATATTACGTGTAATCAGACATGACCGGCACACCTCCAGGCAGCAATAGCACGGGTCCGCACACACATTCGCAGGAAGCTTCGTTCGGTTCTAAGTTTCTATATTTTAATAGTTTTGGTATAAGTGTTGTACATATTTATGTCGAAAAAATGTTTTAGTTCGTGTAGTAGCAATGCATAATTTTTACATACGGATGAAATGAATGAACGAGTGCTCGGTACAATATGTTTTGTATAAAAATATACGTTCGGTCACAACCTGATGAGAGATTTCATGAGATTTTTTTTGTAATAAAGACCCTCATGTACAGATCTGATTTCAGTCTATTACGGTCAGAGTGGACCGCAGTTTGTAGATATTGGCCTAGCGCGTGCTGCGAGCGGCGCCGCTGCGGTCGTGACGTGCTCGTCGCGGCGTCGCCGCTGCGGTCGTGACGTGCTCGTCCCGCTCGACCCGCGGGGACGACTCCATGAAATACTGAAATTCCTTAGAGTAAGTTAACTGTTTTAGTACTTAGGGGGTCGGGTATGTTTTGCTGCTGTTGAGGACGTTTTATAATAATTTTGCAATAATAGTTTCGAGTAGTTCGGGCTGTAGCATGTGATGAGTTAGTTGCGTATTCGTTAGCCAAAAGATTTGTTTTAATTCTTATCGTTTAGGAGCGGTCCGCGGCGACGGGCTCTAAAATTGTTAATTAGTTTTATCGATCGTGGCTAATCTGCATTTTATTCTCGAAGGCGCATTTTGCTGAGCATTTACACGTACCCCGGTTTGATCAGATGTTTGTTATAATCAAATTTTAATGTCAATGTATATCCATACATAGAATATCGTTGCCTAGCTGTAAACATAAAATTCCATCGATGTATTTAATGTGAATATATGTGATCGTTACTATAATAGGTAGCATCATATTTTTCGATGTATGTAATCTTCCGAAAATAATAAAAAGGCAAGTTATTTGCTCAGTTTATGTGACTGCATTTTGTGTTTGGAATTCCTAAAATACAATTGAAAACAATAAATGTTAATAAAATCATTACACACTCCATTTTATTTCCCCTCATAATCCCCGACCTCCAACGAAAAGAACCAATCGCGCGTAATTGAAAAAAAAAGGTTTCTGTTTTTATAATTTATTAATGTAAATAAATTACATCATATTTCTCATATCCGGAGAGGTAGTCCTTATATTATTGTACAATTATGATAGTTAAATCAAAAGTCATCTACATAGAACCCGGCTGGTACCAGTGCACCACTACAAGTGGCAGTCAGTACCAGAGTGAAAAGTGCATTTTGGAAGCACTTGCGTTGCAGACACATTACATGGTTTAACTTAATCCGTAACGTAGTTAAATTAATAGCCTTTGCTACACAGAAACCTGAATGTCCGTATTCATTTTTAATCTCCTATCGAACGACCATCGATCGAAGTCATTAATGTGGTAGCTTTGGCTGATCGACGGATTTAGATCGATGTTGATCGATTGCTGTGGTATAGTAGAAACAATCGATCGACGTCGATTATTATCCATCAATTGGTGTGGTAACACCCTTAAAGCGACGCTAGTATTACAACTCAAACTGAGCTCAGCCGAGTAGTCTTGGTTTAGGCGGTGCTCATCTTGCAGAGATGCCGCAGCTGCATGATCTTGATGTCGTCCGTGCCGAACTTGACCACGCCCTCCTGGTTCTCGATGCTGATGAGCTGGCCCACGGCCTCTCGCTCTTCGCCTGCGACCACCTGAAAAAAATTATCATCATCGTGTTAGCTGAAAGACGTCCACTGCTGGGCAAGGCTCTCCACTCAGATCGGTCTTGTAATTTGACAATTTGGCGATGTTGAATAACAGTTAAGGATGATTACAATGTGATCATGTAGGCACAGAGGGTTTGTTAGATTTTTTTTATACGATATGGAAGGTAAATAAGCAAGTGTGTCACCTGGGCCCCGTTTCTCGAAGCTTATTAGATTAATAATATTTGTGTTTTGTTCTATTTTTTCATGTAATTTACGAGACAACACTAATATTATTAGTCTTAATAAGCTTCGAGAAACAGGGCTCAGGTGATAAGTTTAGTCTGATCTCTGATTATACTAATCTAGTCTTCCGAATAATTGAAATGGCACACTATACTGTTAATTGTTGCTTACCAAAGTAAGCCTTTTAAATTTGGCTTGTACTACTACGACGACCGGATGGCCTAGTGGTTAGCGACCCTGACTATGAAGCTTGAGGTCCCGGGTTCGAATCCCGGTCGGGGCAGATGTTTGTATGATGAATACAAATGTTTGTCCTCGGGTCTTG
Organism: Clepsis dumicolana; assembly: GCA_963691665.1. Classification (NCBI taxonomy): domain Eukaryota; kingdom Metazoa; phylum Arthropoda; class Insecta; order Lepidoptera; family Tortricidae; genus Clepsis; species Clepsis dumicolana. The sequence goes on along the minus strand of OY829507.1, from coordinate 795,018 downwards.
GATGTTTAATATGTATATAAGTATGTTTATCCGTTGTCTAGTGCCCATAGTACAGGCTTTGCCTAGTTTGGGACTAGGTCAATTGGTGTCAATTTGTCCCATGATATTTATTATTTATTATTTACTAGTTGACGTAATGAACTTTCCGTGAATGAAATTAAAAAAAAACACGAAATATCACATGGGGGGAGGGGAGAGTATTGAGATATTACGTGTATTTATTTTTTATGGATTAAATTACATTATACCTGTTTTTAAAGAAAACTTTTTTTTTAAGATACTTTATATTATACCAACAAAAAACGGGGAGAGTGTTAGACTAAAACTTCACCACATATCACCAGGAAGGAGGGGGCTTTAAATCATTTAAATTAAGATTGAAGTGTCCATTACTGGCGCTTGTCAAGTTAGTTAGTGGCCAACACCGGTGGCGGTGAGTGTAGGCTGACCTTGACGCGCTCGCCGGAGGCTGGCACGACGGGCTCCAGCAGCGCGTTGGGCACGGACAGCACGCGGTCCTCGCGCGGCAGGAACACGGCGCAGGTGGCGCCCGACAGCCCGCGGATCACGCCCGTCTGCCCCGCCAGCGCCGCCAGCCCCGCCTCCTCCGCGCCCGCCGCCGCGCGCACGCGCACCTGCCGGGATATATTGATCAACCTTTCGAACCCGAGGGGCTGCTGGCTCGCATGCAAGAGTTCTGAAACCCTCAGAATACAGAACAAGCCAGAAGGCGCGTTCAATCATAAATGTAGCCATAATGGTAAAAATGGCACCCTTATAGTTTCGTCATGTCCGTCTGTGTCTGTCCGCGGCATAGCTCAGAGACTTGGTAGTAGAAAGCTGCAATTTTGCATAGATATACATATTAATAAGGCCAAAAAGTGTTGGGTCGGCAACCTTTTGGCTGGCAAGGGCCGCATAGTGACAAATTAAAATGAAGGCGGGCCACACTTGTTAATATTTTTTTAACCGACTTCAAAAAAAGGAGTAGGTTCTACGTTCCACTGTATGCATTTTATTTTTATGTATGTTCATCGATTACTCCGTCAATTGAAGACCGATTTTCAAAATTCTTTTTTTATTCGAAAGGATATACTTCTGAGGTGGTCCCATTGTCACCAAGTCATGATCTGATGATGGAATCCCAGGGAAATCGAGGGCAACCCTCAAATTTTATAGGCACGTATTATGTGTTTCATATATTTTCTAAAGCTATTTAAGTATTTGCGTTTGGTAGTCATCATCTCATGTTGATGAGCTGATGATGGAAGGTACAACTCCTTAACGGTTAGGAGTTGGAGGATAATTCTTAAAATGTTAAATCATTATTCGAAAGGGTATACTTTTGAGGTGGTCCCATTGACACCAAGTCATGATCTGATGATGGGATCCCAGGGAAATCTAGGGCAACCCTCAAATTTTATAGGCACTTATTATGCGTTTCATATATTTTCTAAGGCTATTCAAGTATTTAGTCTGGTAATCATCATCTCATGTTGATGAGCTGATGATGGAAGGTAAGTACAACTCCTTAACGGTTAGGAGTTGGAGGATAATTCTGAAAATTATGAAACTAAAGCCTTAAGTTTTATGGCCTAGCACTAAGTAGCAGTAATATGAAGTCGGTGCTTCATTCAAAGAATATTCCGCTCGCACCGCACCGACTTCATATTTCTGCTAATTAGTGCTAGGCCATAAAACTTTAGGCCTTAGTTTCTGTTTACCGAAATAAATGCATTTTATTTTACGGTTTTTTTTCTAAGGTTTTTTTTGAAGGCGCTTTTTGATAATAAGTATTTGCTATATTAAAATTATGAAAAGGCTGTTTGAGCGGCTAAAACAGTCACGGGCCGCATGACATAGGGTCGCGGGCCGGGGGTTGCCGAGCGCTGGGATAAAATCTTCAAAAAATAAATGTTTTTCGGGTACCTCCTCTACACATAAAGTGGGGATGATTTTTTGTGATGGGGAGCCCTAACAAGTGCGCGACTCACCTCGACCTCCGTGGTGTGCCAGTCCCCGCCCGCGCCCCCCGCGAAGGGCGAGCGCGGCGAGAACCCGCCGGGGGACGGCGTGCCCAGGTAGCCGGCCGCGTAGCCCGCGGGGGACGGCGACGGCTGGTAGGGCGAGTACGAGTGGTCCGAGCCGTACATGGTGCCCGGCGTCTGCGGCGTGAACGGGCCCTGCGCGAAGCCCGCCGGGTACTGCGGCGCCGGGGACTCCTCCAGCTACGGTCGACGGGCAAGGGTCAACTCTTAAGTTTTGTTATTCTGTCCTCAGGAGACAATAGTAGGGCTAGAACGACTGGCCGCGACTTTGTTTGTCGCGCGAGATTATATTACCCGTCCTGTTGCATTCCGAGTGCCAGAAGACAGGCAATTGTTCTCGCGCGAGATAGAAGTCGCACTGTGAGTTGTGCTAGACCTACATACATACATAACCCAACCGACTTAGAAAAGTTGAAAAACCTCCCGACATTGTCGTTTCAAAAAGGGTGAACCAATTTTTATGAAACTTGCTAAGAACTATGTCAATTAAACTAGCTTTCGATTAAAAAAAAGCCGCGTTCATCCGTTTAGGAGCTACGATGCCTCAGACAGATACATAGGAAGGTTTTGTGTCGCAGGTTAAAGACACTTGTCAAGTCCGGTCGCAATCCTGGCCCCTATTTCACCACCTTTACAATTGTCAGTTTTATATAACAATTCAAACTACATTCCTTTGACAATATGAAGCGTGCTAAAAGAAAAGCTCTTCAAGTTCGCAGTTGACACCGCATTGTTTATTGAAACTGACATTTGTGAAGTTGGTGAAATAGGGGCCTTCTGACATTTCAGGAAAAATCCTAACGCATGCGTATGGCGAACCTACCTCCAGCCCGTAGTCGAACTCTGTGCGCGCCGGCGTGGCGGCGGCGGCCGGGTCCCAGGCGCCGTGCGCCGGCGTGCGGCCGCCGTCGTGCGACGGCGTGGCCGAGCCGTAGTGCGGCGTGCGGTTCCCGATGTCGTATATGGGCGTCTGCGAGCCGTGCATGGGCGTCTTGAGGCCCGTGTCGCGGTACGTGGGGGTCGCGGCGCCGGCGGCCGCGGGCGTGCGGCCGGGCGTGCGGCTGTAGAACGACGACGAGCCGTCCTTGGCCGGCGCCCCGACGTTGGCGATGTGGCTGCGGTCCACCGAGATGGTCTGGCACGCGGAGTGGAGCTCGACGCGCGCGGTGCTGCCCGTGGCATCCTTGACGATGCCCACGTTGCCCTTGTAGGGCCCGCCAGTGATCTTGATGGTTTGCCCGATGAGGTCGCGGTCGCGCGAGGCGCCGCCGCGGCCCGCGCCGCGCCCCCCGCGCCCGCGCGGCGTGGCGCCCCCCCCGCGCCCCGAGGGGTGCATGGGCGACTGTATCCGCGGCGACATGAACCCCAGCGACAAACTATTACCACTCGACGGGTTCTTATTCCCACCGGCGAGTTGGAGATGCCGCGTCTTGCACACGAATATACCCCCGTTGTCTAAGTACATCCGCGACTGGAGAAACGCAAAGTTTCTGTACAAATGTTTGATCTCGCCGTTGCGGCCGGCGTGCGGGCCGTCTATGACCTTAACAATATCCTTCTTCTGTATCGTGTTCTGTTCGGAGTCCAGCGCCATCGTGAACCGGTTCTCGCGGCGTTTCTGGAGCGCTTGGGGTTTACACTCGATCACTTTCCCTTGCATGCCTAGGACGTGGAAATTTTCTTTTTCTAGCCGGACGATGACTCCGACGGTTTGAGGGTCCAGTTGGACCATGTCGCCCCATTGAAACTGGCCCAGAGAGTCGACGCCAGTGGCCATGTCGGAACAAAGCTGCAAATCCCTTGGTAATACCTCCAGCTCGTGCATGGTGAGGTCTGAGACCAGGACGACGCGGTGTGGTTCAACGCGGACAATAAGCCCTGTATCGCCCTCATACCGCCCTGCTAACACTTTCACATGGTCACCCTGCTTGAAATACTTCCTCAATTCATTCGGTTTGAACACCAGAGGATCCTTCAGAGCGTCGTGTTTTGGCATCACCGTGATCATAGATCCGTCTATCGCTATGATTCTGGCCTGCAAGTTAGCGAGGTCACCGGAGCACACTTCAACATTGTCCCCCATTGAGAACGAGTGGAGGCTGGTCGGGTCGTCTTTAGCGGGCGCCGCGAGCTCGATGTCAATACCCTCGGGCTGTTCCTCGAACCTCTCCAACTCGGTGAGGGTCGGTTTCACGCCTTCAGCTAATATGGCGGACATTGTGAAGTTCTTGTAGAGGAAACCTTTTCTCGAATACCTGTTGCCCTCGAAGAGTAAGAAGTCACCGTCGGACGTGACTTCGCCGCCGATAGCTCTGATGGCTTCAGGGTCGAACGGTTTGGCTGCGGGGCGTCTTTTCTTCTTCCTTTTAGCAGCTTCGCTCTCGCTCTGAACCGTCCTCAGCGCCCCTCTGAGTCTCGTGTAGTCTATTCTCGGTAGCAGCTTCAAGTGCACCTGATTCTGAGCAAGATCCACATAGTCCACTTGTGCTATGTCATCTTTGTACAGGCCTCTCTTTAGCCGCACCCATTGTTTAGGTTTCAAGCCCGACTGTTCCTTAACCACTCTGAGGACGTCTGTCATTTCCTTAATCGGCACCATTTCCTGCTTCCAAATGCCCAACCTCAGGGTTCCCACATTGTTTATCAACGCTTTAACATGGGTCTGTTTGTAGGCTTCTATGTAGATATAGCCTTTGACTCCTTCCGGGGCGACGACCGACTTGATCTGGAACGGTTCCTCAGAGAACTGGTAGGCAATGAACTTCCTCATGAGCAGGAGCACAGTGGCCTTCTCCTCGCCGATCCTGCATTTCACCATCCAGAGGTTGGGGTCCTTGATGCCCGGCAGGAGCGTTTGCTGGGTGATCTCGTCGGACATCTCCTCGCCGCCCTCGCCGAAGTGCCGCAGCGCGACGGACTCGTCGGCGTACTTGTTCCGGAAGTACTCCTCGATCTTCTCGGCCTTGTGCGTGTCCCAGAGGTTGGTCCCGCGGCGGCGGCCCTCGATCTCGCGCGCCGTGGGCCCGACCTCGTCGACCTCGTTGCCCACGATGCCCATCTCCTGGGCGCCCTCCTCCCACTCCTCGTCCTCCTCGACTTCGTCGTCTACCTGCGGGTGAACAGTGTCATGACAATGTGTTTTTATTTATTTCAAAATCCATAGAGACTACATGTGAAAGACTACAAGGTTAGAGACCTCCTAGTAGGTTAGTTTTTGACCGAGCGAATGAAGTGAGCAAAGCATCTCAGTTTCAGCATGGACAAATATGCTTTCGTATGTCCGCCGTCTGTCCCGCTGTTCTCCTGTACAGGTCGTATTTCTCAACAGATTCTCGTGAAATTTTGTGAGCAGGTTCATTAATTATCCTAACTAATATTATAAATGCGAAAGTAACTCTGTCTCTCTGTGTGTCTGTCTGTTTGTTACCTCTTCACGGGACAACCGCTGCACCAATGTAGATAAAATTTGGTAAGAATATAATTTGAATATTGCGCAATAACATCTTAGGATACTTTTTTTTTCCGAGTATTGTCTTCCCGCGGGATAGCGATAACCGAAATCTACGCGGACAAAGTCGTATAGAATATTTTTGTCGATTCGTTTTTTTTTTAACGAAAAAGAAAAAAAACAAATGTTATAAAATGACAGGTCATCTTCATGAAACTTTGTGATCAGATTCGATAATTACATAGATTTTTTTGTCGAAAATGAGGTCACGAGGTCTACAGCTCACGCAGAGCCACTAAGTTTTAATAAGATGCATTATTTGGTGTAAGAGGAACATGGAAAAATAACGTGCATTTGTGACAGCACGGTACAAATCTAATGTCCTTCGGCAGGCTTAGCTACACGCGACAGTTTTCTTTAGTTAGCAATGGATAACATTGTTTATTTTTGACCTATGAGTATACTTGAATGCATGTATTGACAATTGATTTCTTATAATAAAGAATGGACTTTGAGACTAATATACATCTCCTGGTCAATTAAAACGTGCCAGTAAAGTGTTTTGGTTTAGCTGTTCTAATAAAAAAATAAATACACTTGTTTCTAAAATACCGTAACTTTTTTTGCTCTTTATTTTCTAATAATAATAAAACGCAGGGCAGCTTGTGGCGAGCTGTTGGGGAGTAGCGACCCCACGTACCCGAGTGCTCCCGGGGAAGCCCCTGTCCCTCTTCTCCCCCTTGCCTTTGTTGGCCGGGAGGAGTGAGCACTGACGAGGGACAGGACCCCCACCTCTGACTTGCCTTAATCGGCCGGCCAGAGTGGAGTCGCGAGAGCTATACGCTCGAGGGTAGATGTGGAAACGTAAGTGGCGAGTTGGCTATACGTTTAAAGTCCAGTGACACCTCTCTACCCTTAGCCCTCCGCACCGGCGTTGCTCCTAGGCCATTTTTATATGTCGCTCATACGGGGCCCGTCTAGCGGAAGGCGAGTCACCGTCTACCAATATCATTTTCGATTGAGACGTTTTAATTCGGTAGACGTCCGGCGGTCTCAATTAATAGCCCAGTAGTTAGCCCATGATTTATCTCCCCATAGTCCATTACACTTTAGGTCCCATCGATTTACAATAGTCCCTACGCCTGGCGGGTGCTGTCTCTGAGTGTGTCCCTATGGCGCGGTCAGGGACAGCGTCCGCTCGATGTATCCCTCACTCTTCATTAAATTGTCAAAAGGGCCTCTACGCGTTGGCTTCGGCTCCGCGCACGCCTCCCAAAGGTCCGGGACACTGTTGTCCCGTGAATGGGTGCGATATACAAATAATAATAATAATAAATGTGTTTATTTAGGCATTAAGTGAACCGATACAATTAATACATTACAATAACAAATTAAATTAAATTAAGAATTAGAAATTAACTTAAATTCAGTTAAGTTAACCCAAATAATCGGGCCTATACGCGTAGAATCGAGATTTCGTTATTAAAGTAACATGCGCGCTACATGATACAGTGAGGGTACTCTGTGTAATTCATCTGTGGTTACATATAGTAAAAGCTAATGTAACTTGTTTTCAGAAACAATGACTTTGTGCCAAGTTTCCTATGGCGCATTCTTCTTGTCAATCATGCTCTTTCCGAAAGCGCAGGTAGTCTCAAAAAAATTACGAGTGAAAGAGCATTCAACTGCCTATTTGCTGAATAAAATTTCTAATTTCGAATTTTTGAAATATTTTTGTTGATATAAATAACCAGCTAGGCGTACCTCAGCCTCGTCAATGATGAACCCGCCGTAGCGGCTGTCCTTCTTGCGCTTCTTCCTGTGGCGGGCCTCCTCTTCATCTTCGTCATATTCCTCGGAGTCCACCAAGTCCTCACCTTCCGGCTCTTCCTCGTCCTGGACAAAACAAAGATAAAATAGAATAAAATGTTTCCACAATGATTGTTAAAGTTCTTCACTGGAACTATGCTGATTACCAATAATACACTTGCTCAACGTAAAAAAAAACTACAAAAAACAGTGTTTAAGGTTTTTTAGGCTTCAGAAATAAGTTGGAGAACCTCTGATCTAAAGGCGGGGTCTATCTAAATACATAAAACAGAAACGTGACTGACTGACTGACTGATCTATCAACCCACAGCCCAAACCTTTGGACCTAGAAAGCTGCAATTTGGCATAGAGGTTCCTTTTATAATATATGCGGGATTTTTCGAAATTCCCACGGGATAGACTTCTGAAACGGGAGCGAAGCCGCGGGCGAAAGCTAGTTAGTTGTAAATTCACATAAGCACTTTCAGTTCTACAGAATTCCATAGCTGAAGTAACTACAAAAAAAAATTAGGCTGTCTTGCACGAAACTGGGTTCACTGACCCTGGGTTAATGACTAACACAGGTTGATGCAATCGGCGTCATTGTATTTAATATATTAGAAAAGGAAGAAAGACTTCGATTTTAAATGAAATAAACTATACAACTGTTACCTCTACTTCCTCATCGCCCGAAGCCTCCTTGGCCTCGTCATCTTTGTTCCGGCTGCCTCCAGACCCAGCGGAATGGCTTCTACAAAGAGGATATTGAACCAATTTTTCACTATCACTCAGTTCTTTAAACAACATTTTTAGGAGAAGGCACCACTTATTGATTTGACTGATGCACTAGCACTGTGGCTACAAACTTAGAGGAGTCTGTATAAATAGTCTGAGCAGTGTTGCCAGTGCCACATGGGTGATATATCCAACAAATCTGTATTTTAGTACTGCCTACTGCTTTAGTGAAGTTCTTCATATTTGTTATTTTTGGTAGTGTAGTAACTGGTATCTGACAATTTTACCGACAAACATTTCACAACTGATTCGTTTCATAAAATGATCAATTCACAAACCACTTTTTTTACTGAAACTGCAAATATTTCAGGTTAGGTTTGTTTTATAAAAATCCTATTTTGTGAAACGAATCAGTTGTGAAATGTTTGTCGGTAAAACATTAGTGAACTGTAGTAACTTAAACGGCACTTTATATTTACCTATATTTAATTTTCTGTGTATATTCTCTACCACACCAGGCAATACTGGATGATGCAAACACATGCAATTTAAAAAAAAAACGAATGCAGACCTGTTGAAACGAGTTTGAGGCAGTTTGCACAGGTCCATGGCCCAATCGTAAGATTCTGAAAGTTTTAGGTATGTCCATATTGTCCATTTCACTCCAAAAGTTTTGCCATGTTTCTTACTGCATAGTTTTAAATGGATTCTCTGAGATGCTTAGTAGACTTGTGTATACATTTCAAAATCCAAAACAATAACTTGATTGTACATTCATTAATAAAGTACTTTACTAATGAAAGTTTCAGAGTTTTTTCTTTCTTAAATAAAAAAAGAGAAAGTACACTTTTTATACTGTTAATACCTACTTATACATACATCCCCCGCCTGTACAATCGCGAATTCAGCACTGTTGATCCTTTTGTGGGATCGAAAAGTAAATTTAAAAAAGATATGCTATCGAAATTAATCAATGAAAATTTGATGTAAAATAGTTACTCGATTAATTAAATGTACCCAGTGTGGCACCATGGGCGGCCTATTTCGGCCAATCTTTGCAAACTTGAAATTACCTACTCATGTTTAAAATTTAGCTGTAACTTAGTCTTAAGCATCTCCACTGTGTTGACATAGATTATGTAAACAATGGATAGCTATTATTGGCCTTTTATAATGTAACTTATTGTAATTATGTACTTTAATTTAATTGGCTGTTGTTATCCTTAATACAATAAATAAAAATAAAATAAAAAATACAAGCTATACATACATTACATTCTCATTCAAGCACCTAATGGTTGATATATAGTAGATAAAATGACTGAAGATAATACTGAAGGCAACAACTTTACTATACTGAAGCAATATGGTTCTTGAGTTTCATTTTCATATACCTAGCTTGTATTATATGTTCTTTAAAAAGATGTTTTCGTTGTAAACATATGATGCTATATACCATGTTGTTGGATAAGGATAACTCTCACAATCCAGTGAATAAACAAACACCAATGCAAGAATGTCTACGTAATGCAATGGAGGACAGAAAATAGGATAGAAAGCGCTTTTGTATTTACCTGGATCGTGAGCGCGAGTGCGATTTAGATCTAGAGCGCGAGCGGCTAGGGCTGCGGCTGGGGCTACGGCTCCGGCTCGGACTACGGCTGCCGGAGCGTGACCGAGACCGCGACACCGACCTAGACTTCGCAGACCTATTCGACGCGGCACTCCGCCTCGACCGATTTGACACCACGCTCCCGGCCTCGGAGCCACTTCCGGAGTAATTGCTGCCCTCCGAATCAGACATTGTCGTTTCCACGAAGACAACACTGCTTTTAATCCATTTACTTCAAAATAATTAAGAATTTCAAAGAAATACAACGCGTCTGCACCACACCACTGAAACAGACGGACACACACAGAGTACATTATTTATACTGAAATAGAGTTGTCAGTGTTCGCGTATGAATAGCGCCATCTATACCGGAGTGTTCGAACTAAAACTTTAAAATATATACGTATAACTATTGCTACCTACGCGCTACCGTGATTTCAATAGTATCCAAATATGGTATTAGATTTACACGATTATCAATTCTGCCAATAGATTGAACACCAAACTAATGACAGAATTAATAAGCGTGTAAACCCAAATAATACGTTATTAGGTAGGGTAATAAAAAAATAAACATACTTTTTTCCTTTTACTGTTAAAGTTAAAAGCTGAAACTTGCATTAAAACTTCCGTCTCGTAATTTTTTGAGGAGCCACTTAATATTCATTTATATACCACTGCACCAATTGTACAAAAAAACATTACAGTACATGTTTAACATTTTTGCTTTATGCCTCTCGCATTCCAGAAAAATCACTTTGATTCTTGGTGAGGTTCACAATGGTTACCAAGTGCTTCACACAAATAAATATGCACAAATTAAATATTACACAGATGGTGCTCACCGAAAAAGTAATAATTACGATTTAAAATCACAAGAAACTTAGTACGAAATAACCGCAACAAAGCAAAGCTGTCAACAGGAGTGTTGCCAAGTGAATAGGAAAATACTGGAGACATTGTTTTATTAAGTCGCGAAATATTCATATGCTGCAGCAGCGAACACAAGCTTAACAAAATCGGCCAAAAGCATCATGTACTTAATTTGTTTTTATAAATTTAATGTACTAGTGATTGATACTCAGGAACAAAAAGTTACGTATTTTAGTACAAAATCAAAGGGTATAATTAAATAAACCAACTATGGTTCTCGTTTAAAAATGCATGAGGGCAAGGTGTTCATTAGTTTTAAGCAATTGAATAAAAGCTTAAAATTCTTTAAAATAGAATTCTCATATAAATTACTCAATTTTGCTAAAAGTTTCTAATTTGGCAACACTGAAAGGATACACCGAAAAATTTCGTTCAAAAACACACAGATTATTGAATTTACTTCCAAAACTTTTAATTTCAGAACGTAATGGGACTACGAAACCGCCATCTATATTCGAATGTAGTAACTAATTTCCATGACTACTTTAGTATAGAGAGTAGAAATGTTCTAAGTGGCTCTGACGGACACAGATAAAATATTTTAATGGTACTTGATGACAGTTTCGTCTTACTTGAGTCACATTAAAAAATGCTGCGTTTTGCTTTTGCACAATGGTTGTGACGCAAGAAGAAAAATAATTATTATCAAAAAACAGCAATTAACAATAACCTCAATTATTCAAATAATTAGCACAACATTCAATTTTTTTTTTGTAATGACGACTTTCTAAAACAAACTTTGCCACTGCATTTTGTCTACGATTTAAAAATGAAAATTGCGACAAAAAACTAGTTTCCTTGTCTATTGATTCATCCATCGCTGCCCCACCGACTGATGTGAAATTTTCACGAAAATCTTGATATTTTATTGTTTTATTATAAAATTCAGCTTAGAATTTACTTATAAGACAACGGGGCAAGCGATAGTTATCGGTCATACAAAAAACACGGATCGCAAAGCAGCTTATAGCCTTGTCGTGTATGTCACCTGTGCGTTCATCGGGCGACAGCTTTCGATCGGTTTCGCACGTCCTACAATAAACAATTGGTTGTTTTTGCGGTGTATTCGAGTGAGCGATCGATCTCGTGTGGTGTTGTGCGGTTGTAATGTGTGGTGCAGCGCCGAGAGCTGCGGAAGAGATGCACCAGTGAAGGCGGAGCGGAGCGCTAGCAGTAGGGCTCGCCCGGGGCTCCGATGTTGGAGACGCGAACGGCACGCGCCGCAGACTCGGTGTGGGCCAGCAAACCGCTGCCGGCGCCACACGCCATGGCCACCCCGAGGCATGGGAAAAACGCACAGGTAACATCTACCCACTCTCTCTGCACTAGACCATCACACATCCACCAAAGTCCTCTTTACCCCACCCTGGTCTCATACCTGGGTCCCATATCTACCTTCATCTCAATGGGTGTTTATTTGTGGTCTGTACTAAGACCTCTATCCCCAGATCTGTTTGAATCACCTCTAGGTAGAAACTTAGAAGTGGGATTTCCTATAAACATTCGCAAGTTTCCCTGACTCATTTAAGTCTACTAGAGTAGGAAGTCCTAGAATTTGTCTCATTGACAGAATGCAGAGTCCTTATTCTTATAATAACAATAGGTATGACACTGATATGGTTGGTAGTAAAATTATGCTAAAAGGAAAAAAATATAATTAATTAATTGAAATCCGCTTACATTTTTGCCAAGCTTAAGCCGGGTTAGCTGGAAGATATCCATTTTTAGGGATAAGCTCGCCTTTGTACTACATTTTCTTTTGGTGTATTTAATTGTTTTTAATTTTGTTATTATGTGCAATAAATTATTTACGTACATCTACCCACTGCTGGTTATTTATTACCTTTTCACTTTCATTCCACTTTGCATGGCCCTACGCCACTCATCCAACAAATGCTCTGCCACCAGGGTTAGCTGCTTAGTAAATTATTTGTAAAAAAGTATTTGTATGGGTTAAGTAACAATTTACTAGAGATCGTTTATTTCACTACCATAGAGACTTTCATTATAAATGGTATACAAGAGTATGTGGCCATGGTAAACACCATATTCTTAATTTGTATGTCACTTGCATAATGATTCCTGAAACTCAGATCCTGTAGTAGTAGTACATACTGCCGGGTTAAAGGCAAAACTGACTATCTGCTATATTTTCACTTTTCGACTTTTATACATCATTTGACTCAGCATTTTTTAGACCGATATATGAAAGTCAAAAAGTGAAAAAAATAGCAGATAGTTGGTTTTGCCTTTAACCAGGCAATACACATACAAGGTAGTGTGGTCGCGAGTGAGCAAATGAATTGTTTTTAGTTTGTACATACAATACAAGGGTTGGTAGCAGGCAGCCTAAAGAAAAGAGGTAATTGTTTAGTACTTCACTACTATTTGTACCTTGGTAGACAATTGACTATTCTTTACTTACATCATATCATAGACTAGTGCAAATATCTTACCTAGAGCTATTTATTATTATAAATGGAAACCAGCATGCTGATTACACTGCTGTGGGAATGTGGGCATTTTTTAATTAACTGACTCATAATTAATGCATTATTAAAAGTAATGTTTGACACAGTACATGTTCATTTGTCGCTGGCAGTATATTATGTGATGTGAAATAGTGTACAAAATTGTGAAATTAAAGTATGCGCAGAGAGTACAAGGTATTGGTGAAGAATACACATACTTTACTGCAGTTGCTGCACTGTGGGAGTAGAAAAAAAATGTACAATAACCGGCCACACACCACCGTTTTACGACTTTTGTCTGTTCTGTGAGACAATAAATTTAACATGAAACTACTGTGAAATTAATTCATAGTGAAATAAATGTATCACTCACACATCTCAGTTGAGTATAGGCTGTCATGTTTCGGATTAATCCATAGTCTTTCCTCTGAGAGCACACACTAAATGGCAGTAGCGAAATGAAAACTCACTGCTGTTGTTTTTGTTTACTGCTATGGCTACCAGCTAAAACCGACCATTAAATTGATAATATTTCTCCATCTATTTCAGGATGACGTGTGCTATGTAGTCGCGAAGTACGACTACGCGGCGCAGGGTGCTCAGGAGCTGGACCTGCGCAAGAACGAGAGGTATCTGCTCCTGGATGACAGCAAGCACTGGTGGCGAGTGCAGAACGCGCGCTCGCAATCCGGCTATGTGCCCAGCAACTATGTGAAGAAGGAGAAGCCTTCGCTGTTTGACAGGTGCGCTTTTTTTTTTATGGCTTTCACCCTTGCTCTTTTTGCAAGGAGTATTTTGCCAATGTCAATGTTTAGACATTGCACACATGAGAAGATTGTTCGGTTTAGGGATTCTAAACTTTTTGGGAAGGAACAGATGGGTGACCTAAAACAAAATAACATAAAGTTATGGACGGCACAGACAACAAAAGACAATTGTACAAGTAATTATATTTCTGGAAGTGAGGTGCGCTTTTATGCCAGCTCTACACTTAGGCCATTATTCATAAATGTCACTCAAGCCTTCATTAGTTAAAATGGGTTTTGTCTTCTTCTTACTAATGGAAATGTCATGTGACAAAAAGGGCAAACTTTAACGGCATTTTAGTTACAATAGGTTTATGAATAATATTGTTAGTCCGCGGATGCTTAGAGTGTGGACTGTGGAGCCGTTCTGCATATTCTTCCCGGTTTCGCCGTTTGTTCACCGATATTTTCCCGCGAACTTCACTGTCAGATCACAGTGAACTTACTGCGCGTGTGGAGTCATAGTCAACGACGCGAAAACGCAGCTAAGTGTAGAGCAACCATGACGGGAAGTCTTTGGTTCTCTCATAGTTACTTCTCTTTTGCATTGTTGAACTAGCACTAATTGTTGAATGTTGAATAAGGTTGTATGTGGAGACTGATAGTGTTAAATCAGCCAAGCTCAACCTGCAGCTCACTAAGGTTCTATGAAATGAATTATCACCCATTTCCACTCACGAAAAACCTAAATTAATTCATTCTGCTGCCCGCGCCAACATAACTACTCACTCAACTCAAATGTTATTGTTGTAACTTGTGTTTTATCCTATTTTTTGTACAATAAAGTGTTTACTTACTTACTTACTACGAAGTAGGTATATGTAGCCTGTATATCTATCTAAAAAAAAGTTGACAGCTCAGCTCATTAGCTTAGCTCATGGGCATTCCCAATGTGTCAATCTCAACAAGACTTCATGGCGACTTGGGCATACCTGTGGCTGTCCTATATCCAAGTCATTCAGGAATTCTATTATGATTTCACAATGAGCAGTGATGTCGTCAGATCATTCACTACTACAGACATGTATACTTTAACTTTTAATTGACCCACAAGGAAATAATAATAGAAAAACAATTAATCACGACACATTAAGGTATTTTGAAAAAATAATTGTAATTGAAAAAACAATTAATCACGACATATTGAGGTAAATTTGACAAAATAATAACAGCATGCGTAACCACTTGTTATCAGTACAGATTCATTCATGACAGTCAATTTATGATACCATTTACCTAGGTACTCTGTTACCGTTCGCATTGTGTAAGTATTAAGTTTGTTATATAGATTATAACCTAACCTAACCAACTTAGAAAAGTTGAAAACCCCCGACATTGTCATTTCAAAGTTCAGTATTTCAAAAACAGGTGGATCGATTTTAATGAAGCTTGCTAAGAACCATCTCGACTAAACTAGCTCTCGAATAAAAATAACCGCATCGAAATCGGTCCATCCGCTTGAGAGCTACGATGCCACAGACAGATACACAGATACATAGATACACAGACACACAGATACACAGATACACATGTCAAACCGCTCTTTTTCGTCGGGGGTTAATAACAGACACAAATACTAAAACGTCAATAGCTTACTAGGTATATCTGATTAATATAAATAAGGACCTAACTCTTAAATAGACAAGGACTTGGTTTTGCCATTGAATAAAGACCTACACCGTCAAGGGTTTGATTTCTAGAAATGCACGAAAGGTGGGTTCTGCCGAATGTCGAATTCAGCCGAATGTTCGGTTTAAATACGTGCCGGACTTTATTTAATACATCAACGGTAAAAAAATAACCACAAATACTAACAATGGTGCCACAATCTCCATTCTTTTCTTCCATTTTCCCAACAATTGTGCGGGTTGTAGGAGCTTGTGAGAGGTCCATCCGGATTGTTACCACCATCTTACTCGCTAATCCTGCCGCTAAGCAGCAGTGCTTGCACTGTTGTGTTCCGGAGAGTAAGACAGCCAATGTTATTTACGGGCACAAGAGGCATTTCATCTTACTTCTCTAGGTTGGCAACGCATCTGCAAACCCCCCAGGATTGCGGGGGGGGGGGGGACTATGGGCAGTTGTGATCATTTACCATCAGGTGACCCACTTGCTTGTTTGCCTTCCTTGTCGTATAAAAAAAAATCCAGCAAAGGGGCGCTGTGTATCCGTACTTCGCCTTCCGATGTCGGGCAACTTAACACCATGTTGCAACTCCAGCCAGTCTTGTTCTTGCAGCATCAAGAAGAAGGTGAAAAAGGGTTCAGGCTCGAAGACCCTGCCCTCCAACAGTTCGCCGGTGCGCGGCGGGCCCGAGTCGCCGGGGGCGCGGCGCGCGGAGCCCGCGGAGGCGCTGGGGGCTGCGGTCGTCAAATACAACTACCAGGCGCAGCAGCCGGACGAGCTCTCCCTCACCAAGGGCACCAGGATCTTGATCCTCGAGAAGAGCAATGATGGGTGGTGGCGGGGGCAGTACCAGGGGCATACGGGGTGGTAAGCAGGCTATGACTTTTTGACACACACACACAATTTCACAAATATAAATAAAACAATTGAAAGAGAAGAACGTAAGACGTCATATCAATTCCAATGACGGATGTATCTGTTGTTAAAGGTTGAACGTACCTCACTGTCCTACCTAATATTTAAAGTGTCAGTTTGTGAAAATTATTAGATGTGGATTTTGAAGAAATCTTCACAGTATAATATAACTTATACATCAGAATTATCACATAAATAAGCTCCTTGTAATCCCGAAAAATTAAACAGTTATTTGATATTTTTTTTTGTAATTGTAAGTTAAAAGATTAACGATAATGGATCAGTCAACTTTTTATTGCCACTCGTTGCCGTGGATATGTCCCCTGGGTAACTCGTATAAAATAAGATTTTCTAAGGCACCACTCCATCAAAAGTTACGATTTTCATTATTTAAATGCCAGTACCTTCATGCTTCATCCACTAAGCATGCAAATCCTGACCTCGGCTCAGTGGTGCATTAGACAATCTTGCTTTAGACGAGTGACCCAGTGGACATCACCATGGCAAGGAGTGGCAATAAAAAGTTGATTGACCCTATTTATAAGTATGAAAGGAAATAAATGTATTATCCTCCTTACAGGTTCCCTTCGAACTACACGAGCGAAGAGGGAGACAACGAGGACCCGGTACACACGTACGCCATGGCCGAGAACGTATTGGACATTGTCGTAAGTGTTATTACCTTAATAACTAGTCATTTTTGCATCAAACATAATCTTTACATCCTTCTCTAGCCTTAGCAGCCCGCTATTGTCTCCAGACCTAAATCTCGGTAATTACAAAATTCATGTTTTTTTCTCGTGCGTAAAAATTATCGTTCGACAAACATTTTCGTAACACTTACACACAGTCAAGATGGCGGAAGATTCCGATTCGTCCGATCTTGATACAGAGAACTCACTCGCTTCGCTCGGTTGTTCAATTTGCTTATAAATCGCGTTCTCTTCCCGTCACGCGTCAGGGGCCCCTCAGTGACAGATACCGTAAATGTCCCCTACAAAAAATTAAACTCCATTTTCTCGCAAACAATAGAAATTGTACCTACCCTAGGAATAATTATATGTAATGTAATGTATGTATGTTGTATGTTGTATGTGTTGTAATGTGTGATACATCGTCAGAAGGCTGATAAAATTTTACATATGATGCAATATAATTCAATTATGTGACTTACTTGTAATGTAGTAATATTTTTTTTTTTATTCCATGATGTCGTTTTTTTTTCCGGGCAGTCACAATTCACTCGCAAATTTTACAAAAATTACTTGTACACATCATTATCACATCACATATACATTAACATATAGCTTGAAAGATTACGCGTTGATTTTACGTAATTTCACCACATGAAAACACATAATGAGTTCACAATAAGTATTTTTTTAGGCAGCTCATAAACTGCTCCCGCGCGGGTGTCATGGCGCGCGGTCCGAGTACTGTCGCGAACCGAAGTATTGGCCGCGTTAACCCTTGGACTGTTCTAAAGACAGAATTGGGCTGAAATTGAAGATCGTATGAATTTTGACGTCTGTAGGATGCTCCACGGATTAAACTCGGGCTTTGCGTCCCGCAAACGTCCGACGTTACTTTTCCGCCGACAGGTGGCGCTGTATTCGTTCACGTCGAACAACGAGCAGGAGCTGTCGTTCGAGAAGGGCGACCGGCTCGAGATTGTGGAGCGGCCGCCCTCCGACCCCGAGTGGTACCGCGCGCGGGACAGCCGCGGCCGCGTCGGCCTGGTGCCGCGCAACTACCTGCAGCAGCTGGCCGACTACCTGGCCATGCCGTACAGGTGGGACACAAAAATTCAAAATTTTATTCAGCAAATAGGCAGACGAATGCTCTTTTACACGTAATTTTTTTTTTGAGTCTACCAGCGCTTTCGGAAAGACCATGAGTGATAAGAAGAATGCGCCGCAAGAAACTTGGCACAAAGTCTTTTTTTCTAAAAACAAGTTACATTAGCTCTTACAATACGTAACCACAGATAAATTACACAAAGAAACCTCACTCTATCATTAAAAAGTAATGAGAGAAAAAAAATACCGTGTTTTAGAAACAAGTGTATAAAAAATATTATTGGAACAGCAAAACCAAAACACTTTATTTTACTGGCACGTTTTAATTGAGCAGGAGATGTATAGGGTCTCCAGGTCAAACATCTGTGAAATTTGAATTACAAAGGGATGTATAGGGTCCCAGAATTAAACACAGTCAGCTAGCCCTTATTTCATCAACTTTACAATTGTCGGTTTGTCATGAGAATTCGAACTACACATTTCTTGGCCAGTACGAAGAGTGCTAAAACAAAAGCTCTTTAAGTCAGCAATTGACACCAATTTTCATTGAAAACTGACAATTGTAAAGTTGGTGAAATAGGGCCAGACCGCGCCTTATAGATCGCGGAGTGCAAGAAATATGACCTTAGAAATCTCAAACTACCATCTCTATTGCGTGCGGGCGGCTCCGCCGGCAATAAACGAAGTTTTGTGCGAGATATAGTTATGTTACATTTTTTGTGAAATAAATGCATAATTCGCGTACGCATATCAGTCGACATGTCTCGAACTAATCCGTAATCCTTCCTCTGTTAGCACATGCTTCGCTGGTAGCGAAACGCAGACTTTCTTTCAAGCTTTGCGTTTCGCTACCGACGAAGAGTCGAGCTATACTTACTCGATTGACATGGGCGAGTAATCCGTTTATTTTACTATGCTTGACATCTTACGATAGTTTCATGTTAAAATTATGTATAATAACAGAGGTTTAAGGGTGGTGGAATGATACCTCAGGAGTTTGTTCAGATCGAATACATTTATTATTCACTAACATCTATCTATACCTATAAAACAGTACCGTGACTGACTGACTGACAGACAACGCACAGCCTAAACCACTGGACCTAGAGACTTGAAATTTGGTCCACATGTACCTTGAGTATCCTAGAGGTGCACTAAGAAGGGAACTAGCCCATTTTGAAATATTTTACGGGGGCAAAGCCGCGGGGCGTAAGCTAGTTTTTTATAATCATGGATTGTCGCTGACACAAGCAAGGTGCGTTTATGTATTGTGTTACTAAAAGTGGCCAGTTGCCATACTGCATAAATGGTCCGTGTATTTACGTGGTGAGTGGTGCGTGCGCAGCGAGGCGGGCGAGGGCGTGCGCGCGGGCGGCGCGGCGGGCGGCGCGGCGGGGCGCGCGTGGTACTACGGCGCCGTGTCGCGCACGCAGTGCGACGCGCTGCTGAATCAGCACGGCCACGACGGGGACTTCCTGATCCGGGACTCCGAGACCAACGTGAGTCGCGCGTTACGCTTGCGCCGGAAACTGGACGCCAGCGCGCAGCGACCTTTACAGCATGTGAATTAGCGTAACCACGGCCCAACCACCCTCTGGACACCGCATCCTAGCTAATACTATAAATGCGAAAGTAACTCTTGTCTCTCTTTTTGTTACCACTTCACGGGAAAACCGGTGCACCAATCTAGATGAAATTTAGTAAGAAGATAGTTTGAATGTTGACATAGGCTACTTTTTATTCGGGAAAATTATACAGGTCCCGCGGGATTGCAATAACCGAAATCTACGCGGACGGAGTCGCGGGCAACAGCTAGTCTTTTATAAGTTACTTGGAAAGTCATTACGAAAAAAGCCGCGATCAGCGGACCGGGGGAGTGCGTCGTAATTGGTTCATAGCTTGTCGTCTCGCTTGTCATCTGGTCGAAAGTGAGTCGCGGCTCACTCGAGGCTAGAGAGCTTTATAGGTACAAATGAGCATATGCGTTTCGGAAACGTTCGTCCTGACATTTGGTGTCCAGAGGGTGGTTGGTCCGTGAGCGTAACATTTGACTTTTTTTGCAGTCAACACGAATACTAATTCGACATCTAGCCATTAGGCTGAGTTGGCTTTAAAGGAATTCGGATAATTCAGGAAATGCATGTTAACTACTATCATGGCTAGTCTGAAATTAGGGAAACTAGGCTATAGGTATTGGGTTCTAGACAACGGATAAACATACTTATATACATATTAACATACAAGACTCGAGAACAAACATTCGTATTTATCATACAAACATCTGCCCCAACCGGGGATCGGACCTTGGACCTCAAGTTTCATAGTCAGGGCCAGGGTTACATATAAAAAAGAGGTAGATATGTTACCAGCACGCCGACAATAAAGCGCAGAAAAAACTACAGATTCTAACCTCTTTGGTCACAATGTCTCTCAAATAAGGTCCAAACTTGCGCGCAAATGTCGAACTGTTCGGAACATGTTTTTCGATTGTCTTGTGAGCATATGACGTATCTTTACTTATAATATCGTTGGCCAGGGCCTCTGACCACTCGGCCATTCGGTCGTCAAATAATGTGCCGCTGGTGACACGGTCGGCGTCCGCAGGTGGGCGACTACTCGGTGTCGCTGAAGGCGCCGGGCCGCAACAAGCACTTCCGCGTGCACGTGGCGGGCGCGCTGTACTGCATCGGCCAGCGCAAGTTCCCCGCGCTCGACCAGCTGGTCGCGCACTACCAGCGCGCGCCCATCTACACCAACAAGCAGGGCGAGAAGCTCTACCTCGTGCGCCCGCTGCCGCGCGCCGACCCGCCCTGCTGAGGGCCCACGGACCGCTGCAACTAACACGTAACACTGCCCCCACAGCCTAACCTACTTGGAAATGTTGAAACCCCGGCATTGTCGTTTCAAAAGCGGGTGAACCGATTTTAGCTACGAAGTGAGAACCATCTCGATTAACCAGACTTTCGATTGAAAAAAAACCGCCTTGAAATCGGTCTATCCGTTTGAGAGCTATGATGCCACAGACATACACAGATACAAAGGTCAAACTTATGGCACTCTTCTTTTTCGTCGGGGGTTAAAAAACCTTCATGCTCATAAAACTGGCTCACTCACGGTAGTATAAGTCTATTTTAGCCCAACATGTTACGGACGCATGTCTTGCTAAACTCGACCTATGTACTGAGGAAACCGTTTATTTGACTATGATCGAGTCTCACGGTAGTTGAAAGTGGCACTCAGTTAGTACTTGGTTACCGATACCCTGATGTTGTCAAGAACTGTCATGCCTACAACGCCACCACTTGTGTATCTGGGTCAATCAACTTTTCATTGCCACTCGTTGCCATGAAGATGTCCCCCGGTTAACTCATAAAATAATGATTTTCTAAGACCCCACCCCGAAAGTTAGGATTGGCATGCTTAGGAACTAGCATATAACTGTCGAAACTCTTAACGTTTCATGGAGTGGTGTCTTAGATAATCTTATTTTAGACGAGTTACCCAGGGGACATCTCCATGGCAACGAGTGGCAAAGAAAAGTTGATTGAGCCATCTAGTCTCTGTTCGCTGAATAATATCTATCTCAATGTGAATCTGATAAAATCCGTCTCTTTCTAATTAATGTGGTCGGACAGAGACAAATGCAGGCTATCGTGCAGTCATGCAACAGCTGTAACATACATTAGACAATTTTAATTAACTTAACGAAACAAATTTCAAAATGTACTCATAAAATCGGATTTATTATAGTGAATAGTAACGTGGCATCCCCGCGATGGGCAGTGGGTCCCGGCCAAGCTAGTATTACCATAAGGCGTTGTGTACTCAAGAAAATTACGCGGATGCTGTCTCAGACTTAAGGCTACAGGGCGGTTACGACACATCACATTTTATTAATATGAGAAAATAGACTGAAGCGGCGTAACCGCCCGGAGCTACGAGATCCCTAGCTGAGAAAGGTAGGATGACTTTTTTATAGTCGACGTTGTCGTTTTAATTGAATGCGAATATTTTCAAAATAATATTATATTATGATATTTGCGAAGTTCGCGCGAACTTACTCGTACGAATGTGCGAATACAGATATCGAACAAGTAACCTAATTGACAACATTTCGTATTTCTAAAACTATAATTTGATTAGTTGTCTGATTGCTTGTATGCCGTTTGGAAAGGAGAACAATAATAGTTTTAAATTTTCACTAGGATTCGTATGAATTTATTAAGAGGTACTTATTCTAAAAGGACGCAACTCCAGTTCTTCATTAGGTTAGATCCATTGTAAAAACAAGGCAAAGGCATTTATGACGATAATGACTGTGACGTTGTCAAACTCCAAATTGTGGGAGCAATTTTTATTCCTGTACGTAAAAGGTAAAGGCATTTCATCCATACGTCGGTAGTATTGTTAAAATTGTTATTTTTATTTTATTGTCTTGTATTTCGTATAATAAGTAATAATAGATTTGTATAAATATATTAATTATTCATTCATATATTCATTATGGTGTGTTCAGGAGGCAAAACTCTTTCGGTGCCTATAGATATTAATTTCCAGGTGTAAAAAAATTTAATGTTGTCAATTGGCGTTCGCGCTCAATTAAAACGTCGCACAAAGATGGCGCCCGCGCCTTTTCTGTGCGAAACGCGCCTGACTTTGCTCTATCTTTGAGATTTTTTTTCAGATATTAGCTAAGGGTCGAACGAATAGGTGAATTATTAGATGATTAATTATTAGCTGTGTGTTTCGCATTACGTTTGCCCTGCCACGATTTTGGGGAACGCAAATGGGCCAATCACCTTTTCCTTGCCACTCGTTGCCATGGAGATGTCCCTCTCCGAAAGTCAGAAGTTGCATGCTTAGGAGATAATAGGCATATAACTGTTGAAAATCCTAACGTTAGATGGAGTGGTGCCTTAGACAATCTTATTTTAGACGAGTTACCCAGGGGACATTTCCATGGCAACGAGTGGCAAAAAAGTTGATTGACCCAAATACAACAGCGGATATTAATAAAAAAAAGGTTTAATGTACCTATCCTTTGTAGTTGTGGCGGTCTCCGCGCGTGGTAGATTGTCATACAGACTTAATCAAGAGTACTTCATATCATAATGATAGTAGTCCATTTGTAAAATCATAATGCGAAACATGAACAACTCGATGTAACACCAATCCTCGCGCCGGTATAAATAAATCTAACGCTAGACTATGAAATTAATATTCACCTCGCCCTACTTCCAGTATCATTTCACCTAATTGTTCGTTATTTGCGATTAGATAAAGTCAATTTTGTATAGTAAATTTCATACCCAGTGATCTGTGGAGGACGTTGAGTGTAATATATTATATTTTTGTCCGTTGGACAGGACCGGTTCGTTAGTCTCATATTTGCTTCATAATATAGTACAAGTTTATGAAGTGTTTTTTTATACTAATGAATCTGTTCGTAACCTAATTAAATTAAAACCGGAGTGCCGATTTCGCTGTTTCCCAAACAAGGCGTTTGATGGTTATGGAGTTTTTTTTTTATTAGAGACTAATGGCCGTTTTTGGTCGCTTATGATTTTTGACTCGTTGACTGATTTAAAAGAGATTACATTAAAATAAGATGCGCGATTCCGAAGGGCTTAATCGACGACGAGGTTTACCGCGGCGGAGATACCGCTGGCTGCCCTCTCACAAGATCGCGGGCGAGTTTTACCGGCGTGCCCGTTAACCCTTTTAACGCCAACGACGCATACAAAAGTTATCATCCACACGCCAAGTTGGCATAACGTCAACCTTAAGTATACGTTCGTAGGTCGCATTTGCACTGCAGCCGGACGCCTATAAGCGTTGGTGGAGTAGGCACGTCGGCACATGACGCTTTTAAGCGTCCTTGGCGTTGAAAGCATTAAGCGGTAATGCTCGCTCGTCTAACACGCTCTTTGTATTCGTTATTGACGTGACGAGAACCCTTTCGGTTGCCACCGAAGCCAGTTAATAGGAGAACGCGAAACCGGCCACTGCCCTAGTTTAATACGGCGTTGATGCAACGCCAAACTATAAATAATTATTAACAATAATAAAAACCAAAAATTGGCTTCTTTATCGCATCTCTATAATAACATAAGAGCATTTTCTATATCATATTATTTAGGTAAGTTAGTACGGTAGAGTAATATTAAAATGATTTTATAGTTCAACTGCGTTTCATATTGTGTAGAGATCTAGAGATCCAGCCCGGGTCATAGTCGAAATGCTTACAAAAATGACTATTGTATGTGATCATCATTGTTATAAAAAACATTTTGTACACACACCTATACACCGCATATAATAAGTTGTGATGTTTGGCTATGTAAGTTTATATGTAAGTCATTTTCAGGGAAGATCGCGGAATGATGTGGGAATTTTGTACTTTTTATATGGGACGGCGGGTAACGGTGGCACTAGCATGTCCGGTCGTGATACCGTTTAACTATTTAGTACGTTGAAGTCTGATTAGTATGGACGTAGACTAACTTTCCGCTACCAATCCTATCTTATAGTTGTGACAACGAATTAGGTCCCAGTGCGTTTGAGACGACCGCAGTTTAAACTGATATTCCAACTGTTAAAACAGCACGCCCAAAATTAAATTCTAAATTTAAATAAAAACACAAATGGTGAAGGCAAGATGGAACTACTGTTTATCCTAATGTAATGTTTGGTTTGAAAAGCCGTGATACCGTAGTGGTTTGACCTATGGCCTCTGAAGCAGAGGGTCGTGGGTTCAAACTCCGGCTCGCACATCCGAGTAATTTATCATGAGCTTTTCGGTGAAGGAAATTATGCGAAGCATTCAATGGTGAGCGTGAAGTTCCCAATCCGCACTTGGCCCGCGTTATTGGCCCGGCGTTAACGTGAATGCGATCGAGACGTTTTCTTGTGTCAAAAATTACGCTGGAAGTTGGTTTTGATGTCGTTTAAACTCCGATCGTGGGTTTGGAATCTCGGTCGATTTCCACTGATGTGACTCTCACTAGTCAACGCCGGCATCACAATCCAACGCTTCGCTTGCACATGTACTGTCGGGCGCCTGTTTCATAGCGTATTGTAACTTTTAATACAAGCGGAAACCTCTTTTCAACTCTTTGGATCTGAAAGAGACGTTCGCTCGTATTACAAGTTACAAATCGCTACGAATCACGCCCCTGATTATATTATTGTATTAACGTTTTGTACGTCTTTTGTGAGAGAACGACGGCAGCTGTTGTGTTGTTTTTTTCATTTTTTTAAATATTATTTATATCAATTTTGTAGATATTAACATTAGAGGAATACCACAGCAACGATTTATGTTTTTAGTTTTTTTTTAGCTGATTATGTAGTCTGTACGTAGAGTAGAATACAGGTCGTTAATGCATAACAAACTTTTTCGGGTGCCGCAAACACACATATGCGTTCAAATGGCTGCAAATGTAGGTATGCCAGCGCCACAGGGCGAAAGTCACCGAAACGCATATATGCGTTGCCAGCAATGAATCCGTTAAGTATCCCGGATAGGAAAACTTGAGCTAGTTGCAAATACCTTAGTCATAATAATGCACTTGTCCGTAAGTAAGCTGGCGTTACCCCGAACTTTACTAGTAAGAATAATTGTGTAAGTTGTATTACATTGCGGTGCCGTGAAGCGAACGAGCTAGGAGTCGTCAATCGAGTGCAGCGATGTAACACATGTTACAGAATTTTTCTCATTTTACTCCGTTTATTCTAAGATTTGAATTACCTGTCAAACTATCGCGCAAGTTTTTCAGCAATTTGAAGACAAATGGGGGTAAATAAAAAATAAAAATTATAATTAAACTCGAAATTATGAAATAACATTTTTATGTATACACTGGGCCCGCGTGATAACTATTGTCCAAGCCCTCTCACTCTGAGAGGAGGCCTGTGCCCAGCAGTCGAACGTAAATAAACTGGAAATTAGATGAGATACACGAAATTAATCAACAAAAAACTAAATAAAGGCATTTCATCTTAGCTCTCTAGGTTGGCAACGCATCT
The DNA here is from genome assembly GCA_963691665.1 of Clepsis dumicolana. Taxonomy (NCBI): domain Eukaryota; kingdom Metazoa; phylum Arthropoda; class Insecta; order Lepidoptera; family Tortricidae; genus Clepsis; species Clepsis dumicolana. The sequence goes on along the minus strand of OY829507.1, from coordinate 768,788 downwards.
GCAAACACTCCAGGGTTGCGGGTATCTTGCGGGCAGTGGTGATCACTTACCATTAGGTGACCCACGTGCTCGTTTGCCTTCCTTGTCGTATAAAAAAAAACAAAAATTGGTACAAAACAATTAGGGGCCCACAAATAGATTATCATATGTGAATATATTGCCGTTCCGATAATATTACACACATACGTGTCGAATTGATGATAACTTCCTTTTTTTGAAGTCGGTTAAAAATGTGTGCGAATTTGACTTACATTTCTAATCTTAAAACAAGTGAAGTAATGTTAGTTCGGGATTAGTGTTTACACTGAGTTGTAACATGTATAACTTGAGATGACGTTGACAAAGGTATCAATCCATTTGCGTCCGTCGGTCTTAGCTCCCAAATGGATTGGCGTCAGCGACTTTCTGGGCCGTGTTTTATAAAGAAGTCGGAAGTCGACGGAAGTCTCATTATATCACCTTTTGTTAGAAAGGGATTTCCGCTTGCAAATTGTAACTTGTAGCTTTATAAAACAGGGCCCTGGTGCTGCATTTCAAATGAGAATTTGTATTTGTAACGTCTAAAAACGCAATACTGATGTTGGAAATAATTTGGGCAACTTTTCCATTGATTGGGATTTTTTTGGCTCTTTTAGGTTTGCGTTTGTCCCCGTAAGGACGAAAATGACTATGAAATGAGGTAAATATATAAGAAATTAAAAAACGGAATAAACAGAGTTATGTTCATTATTTTGTAAAAAAGATTATAAATTTTCTGTTTTTTTTTTTGGATAGTAAATGCAGCAGTGGCATGGTTATAAAATGTGTGGAAAAATAGGGGTGATTTTAGATTTTTTATCTATTTTGTTTTTTTTTTTAATGGATTTCGAGGAATAGTAAATTACTTGTCGTGTCTGCATAATTTATAACATGGTCACAAAACTACAAATTTTCACAATTTTTTTTACAAAAGACAAGTCTTAGTAGCCCTCATTTGTCGTAGTGCAAACCGTAAAGGCCTTTACAGAGTTTGATGCTTTTGAAACATTAATATAGCGTACAGAATTACCAAAACTCCAAAGACTGTAAAGCCTCAGTTGATTCCATAGTCCGCACAGGACAGACTCCATTCGAAGATATGAAAATAGCTTGAACATTTTTATTTTTATGTACATTTTGTTTAGCAGCGACGATGATTTGTAATACACTAAGTGTAGACAGGTTTTGTATGCGAACTAGATTAAGTAACACTGTATAATGGTCTAAAGAAACGTCAAGGGTGTTTCCGCCATTTGTTTACAATAGTAACACCACGGACCAACCACCCTCTGGACACCAAATGTCAGGGCGAATGTTTCCGAAACGCATATGCTCATTTGCACCTATGAATCTCTCTAGCCTCGAATCGCGGCTCACTTTCGACCAGTGCCCTAAACACGACTTGTCGAATCCTGCGTTACGTTACGGCTTTCGTATCGAGATCGAGAAACCTCATACTAAATTTTAGTTCCAAATACGCTCAGGGGCGGGCGCTGTTCCAAACGTCATACAAACTCGTTATAGTTTACTATTCGATTTTACATGACGCAGGATTCGACAAGTCGTGCTTAGGGCACTGATGACAAGCTATGAACCGATCACGATCACCGCGGCCTTTTTTCGTAATGTTTTTCCAAGTAAATTATAATTCGATGCGATGTGGTGTCGAGAGGGTGGTTGGTCCGTGAGTAACACGCATTAGTCGGACGAATCGGGCAATATAAAGTTTTTTTTGGAAACAGCCTTTGAATGTCCTTTGGCGTATAACTTGAAAATAAATAGGTACACGCATTTAACCAATTTAGAAGACGCCGAACTGAATGTGTAGAGAAATAATTTCAAGTCGTGCGTCACAGTTCAAAGTGAATAAATAGATCTTTTGATGTATTTAATACGTTTTATACTCTATAACATAGAGCCGGGCACGGTAAAGGCCAGGCGAGTAGTGATTAAAAAAAATAATGGGCCGTAATTGTACATAGTTTTACGACGACATGACCACGTTAGGAAAAAAAACTCAAAACCTTGTTCAAAATAACTGCAAAGTACTGTAACATATTCTGAACTCTGCATAAATAGTCTTCCGATATTTACAGCACCCATCGCGAGCACAAAACTAACCATTCGGTCACAAGTCATTGTTAAAAAAAATGACAAAAATCGTTATGTAGTTCTCGGCTTATTTGGCAACTAGGCAAGTTAATAATTCGATCACTGCCACACTACGAGACATGATTTGACACTTTTATAAATGCTAACTGTACTGCTATACTAATGAATATTTTACGTTGCCGAAACTGCCTAGAACTTTACTAACGGTAGATAGATAGCACTAACATAATGTGAACACTTTTGCTGCCACTCCTGCATCCACATAGGCCGTCAGACTGTCGCAGTGCGCGCGGTACGGGTTAAAACTGCATTTGAGGTAGCGACAGTGTTACTCAAAGCTTTACTTGAAACATTGCCAAAGTAGAGAGGAATAACAATCTTACATTCCTATGCTTTTTAATACGACACATGATTCCGTTTCGTTTCTCGGTACTAAAGTACCAACCACCAGATTAAAACTAACGACTGTATTGATTATAAATAAGCTTAGATTTATTAGAGTGATTGAGTTTTATTTTTATTTTTGTATTGCTCAAAGTGTAATATTATTTGTATTGTAACCATGTGTTTGAACGTTTTCGTGTATATTCCCTGGTGTAACGAACATGATATGATACCATTGTAAGTGCAGTGTATAATATTTAACTATATAATTTATTTATTAATTTGCTAAAAGTTTTTTATTTCAAACCCCATTATTGATCGTTTTTGTCAATCGAAAATAATTTTCGCTTACAACGACAAGTACCCACCTGACTTAAGTAATGCATTTTGATTTGTGCTAAATATAACGCAAATTATAAAGACATAAGAAAATAAATTTCTGTTTTTTTTTAATGCAAGCTTTTTTGTCGACAGTGCTTTTTGTTGACTAAGTACTTGTATTGTCATCCAACTTGCATATCCATACCAAATTTTGAGTCAATCCGATAACTGTATGTGGGTCACATGTAACTTGAAAGATTTGACACACACAAACACTTGCTAACAAAACGGCAAGCTTGTCTAAAGCGTATATACCTGGACAGAAAAACCTTTCCCACGGGCCAGGCGAAAATCAAGCTTTTGACAATATCATAGGTAAACATTTTTACTGGAGAAAGCTTTTCTCATTTCTATAAAGCTGTCCGACACAAAATGGCAGATGCTCCCCCCCCCCCCCTTGCAGACGCACACGGGGTGTCGTGTTTACCATCCGTCGCGACACGACAAACATATTTGAGTGTAGAACAACAAAAACATTAGAGCCACGCCCCTTTTATGTTAGAAAAGCACCGAAAACATGATGCAGCGGCCCCGCTGTTACGATTCGTGATTGAATATTTCGATTGATATAACTACAATGGCATACCTAGCAACGGCTATCGACTCAACGAATTACTTTCACAAAGTAATTTGGATTAGTGCGTCCTTGGATATGTTATCAAGACGTGACAAACTACTGATTCAGCCGTGGGAGGACCGGCGGTTCCAGGATCATCGGTCCAAGGTAACTGCATTTTAATAGGTTACAATAACATCAGTTAAGAATACTTGCGAATTACCAGTATGGAGTCTCTGTCACCTCATAACCTCGTAAGCAATTCAAAGCTGTGAGACTAGGATGAAATATTTTGTGTTAATGGAAATTGCGGGTGGTAGGACCTTGTGCAAAGTCCGTCCGGATAGCTACCACTATGTTACTCGGTAATCCCGCCGCTAAGCAGCAGTGCTTGCACGTGTTCCGGTGTGGAGAGCAAGACAGCCGGGGAAATTACAGGAAAGAGGTACCTATTTCATCTTAGCCCTGTAGGTTGGCAACGCATATGCAATCCAATCCCTCTGCTGTTGGAGATATCTATGGGCAGGGTTTGTTATACCTAATACGTTCTTATCGGAAGCTATTTTTTCTGACTTCTCTTAAACCTAATCTAATCTGACCTATACAACAAACAATAAAATTCATCCTGATTTTAGCAGAAAATAGCTTTCGATATAATGAAACAGTTATGAAAACGTTTCTTGACGATTCAAAGGACTTCGCATGGGCACTGGGCAGCGGTGATCACTTGCCATCAAGTGACCCGCTTGCTCGTTAGCTTTCCTTGTGTAATTCCTAGTATTTGCCGTCCGTGACCTAACAAGTCAATGTAAAGGGTTACCTATTGCCCTTACACTACTTACTAGTAGTGTAACCCTTAAAAGAAATGTTTAAAATACTTGGTAAAGGTGCAGTGCGCGCTGCCAGCCATAGACGCGCAGGCGCCGGCGGCGCGCGCCCACGTCGCCGTGAAGCTCAAGAAGTGGCAGCGCGAGGCGGAGCGCCGGCGCCGCGTCGCGCGCGACAACTACAGCCTGCTGCAGCGGCTGCAGGCGATCATGCGCAGCAAGCGGCTCGACAACTGCTGGGAGACGCCGCTGCCTAAGTATACTAGGGACTCTGAACTGTAGAACTCGCGAGCTCTCTTTGAACTTTTTAAAATCCCCGACCCAAAGAGGGTTGTTATAAGTTTGACCTGTGTATCTGTGTAAATCGGCTTGCAGAAAATCGGCGTGAAGCAACAGCAACCCTGTTGCGTCCGTTCGGTCAGTGAGAGGGACGGAGGCCTCATCCCCCTTTCCTCTATCCCTTTTTCTCCTTAAAGGGCGGCAACGGAGTAGTGACTCTGTTGGGATTGCTTAACCATAGTTGGTATCGTGCACTCTGTACTACCGCTAATAAACATGAATTTAATGCCTAAGTTCTCTGTACAGAGTTAAGACAAACGACATAAATTTCACTTGAAATGTTTAACAACTTTAACAGGATAAAGATCAGGTGTCAAAACTATGAGTTGACTATCGACCGTAGTTAATATCTATAAAATGTACTTGATGACATATCATTGTGTGAGGGCCTGGTCTGTCCAGAGTTACCCTCCTACGGTCGACTACGCCTCCGGTCTAAGCACAGTCTCCAACGTGCCTGGTGTCTTACGTTTAGCATGTGACCGGTCCGGGCTTTATTAATTGTTATTTAGGGTTGCCGTACGCAGATGCCCTAAGCATGACACCAGCCGGACGCGGGGGCTTTGCCCCCGCGAGGACCTCCACCTTCCCCATAGTCCTGGCCTCGTTGCTCCAACTCGTAATCGACTGTAGTTACAATGACTTGCCTGTGTGCTACCAATACACACTCTGATGAGCACCCGGGCTCCCCGTCCAATGTCCTTGACTACCAATGTACCTTGTACTGCAAGATTGGACTCCATGTTAGTGGAAATTATTAATGGTCATGATTAGTCTACTCATCGTTCCACAACCTATTGCATTTGTCGATTACTCAAAATACTAGGTAAGAACACTTACCAGAATGGTATCTGGACTCTCGTATCCCTCCTAGCGTCCAGCTCAGACCCACCGTCGAGCTACCTTTTTCGTGCCGCTCCAGAGTCAAGTCTGCCCACATAACCAGATTCGTCTAAGCCTAGGTAAGCTAAAAGCAGTATTGCTAGTGCACAAATAGATAGACATTTAAAAGTATGAGGACACACTTACCGATTGGTTTGCGACGACTCGCGCCTTGCGCGACACTCCCAACAGCGAAGAAACTTTAATTTAGCAATGTGAGCAGGTGACGCGTCCATTCCAGGATCTTGTCTCTGGCACGTATCGCCGCGTCTCTCCTCCCCCTTGCTCCCGTTTTGTCTGGATGCTGATGTCTCTCTGGCGACAAGGTTTGGTCTGTACCAGCTACCACATCTGCCGCTGGTATATTGTTACTGGCAATGCCTTGCACTTGATCCTCACTTATCTCTGGTGCTTCTGCCTCTTGGGTAGGTTCCGCAGGTCCGCTATTGTTTACCTCAGGACTAAGGGTCGCAGCTCTGTGAGCTTGAGGATCTTCTATGCACAAAACTGGAATTTCAGATTGTTCACTAGCCTGTTCGTTTGTTACTCCCTTTTGCGCAGATTCTTCATCCGCCTCCAATGGGTAGAGGTGTCCTATCGAGCGCGTGAAAACCGAATCTTCCACTTTGACTTTAGCGACTCTACATTGGCCGTCGCGCCCTTCTATCAAGGATACGATCTTACCAACTTTCCATTGGCTCCTATTTTTATGATCTGATTTTATTTGGACAAGATCACCTAGCTTTGGCGCGCGACTAGTGCGGATTCTGGGTTGCTTTGGCGCATTATTGTATCTCTCCCTTAGACTTGTGAGATATTGCATAATGAACATCCTTTTGAATTCTTCCATAATTTTGAGTCCCCTCTTCCAACTGCTGATGAGATCAGTCTTCGTTTTTGTATCATTGTCTCGACTATTCGTCAGTGTAAGGTCGAGTTCCAAACATTTTCCCAACGTAAGAAAGTCAGAAGGCTTCAACACGTGTTCCAGGTCTGCACCGACACGGACCAAAGGTCGAGTGTTAACGATTGCTTCGACTTCCTTAATTACTGTAAGTAGCTGTGTGTCATGTAACATGTGTTTTTCTAACGTGCGCTTGAGGCAGTGTTTCACAAGTGCGATTAGTCTCTCATAAAATGATCCATGCCACGGTGCTAGCTCAGGTATAAATTTCCACTGAATTTTATTTTTTTTTACAGTAGGCTTTAGACAAAACTTCATTAGTCAATTTGAATTGGACAGCGTTATCAGAGACAATTTTCCGTGGCACTCCTCTAGTAGCCATAAAACGTCGCAGGGCAAGAAGGCATTCATCGGCCGTCAAGTTATTAACTACCTCCATATGTATGGCGCGTACTGCTAGGCATGTATATAAGCAGATCCATCTCTTTTCATTTCCTGTTTTAGTACTCACGAACATGGGACCGAAGTAGTCTAGACCTGTGTAAGTAAATGGGGCACTATAGTTTACTCTCTCCTCTGGTAATGCAGGTGTTGATGGCAACTGGTATGGACCACCACCGTGCTTGATGCATGATTGACATCTCTTAAGTACTTTTCGTACTTGTACTCTCCCTTGCGGTATCCAATACCGTTCTCTGATGATATTTAATGTGTGAGGCACACCTACATGGTAATGACCTTCATGGGTCTCTTTTATAATATTGTTTGTAAAGTCACAGTCTTTTGGTAACAGTATTGGGTACTTCATGTCGTAGCTCCAGTTGGTGTTGCCCATACGACCCCGGCATCTAAGGATTCCATCGACATCTAAGAAGAGATCTAAATTTCTCACCAAATGTGTTTTCTTTCCTCTTAGTTCTTCAGGGAAGTATTGCTCTTGTATCCTTTTAACCTCAGACACCAACTTGTGGTATGTTATATTCTGTATATTATCGCTGTTATCAGTCTCACTAATCTGTACATTTGACCCGAGTTCCGTTAGATCACATGGGCTATCATTTGACTGCAAATGTTCTACAGGGTCCTCATTATAATCCATAGATTCGTCCGGTAGTCTCGGTACCTCTCCGAGAGCCTCCCCAACTGAAAAAAAGGTTTGATGTGCCTCATAGTGTCTATTTTCAGGCCAAAAGGTTTCTTCTTTCATCAGAAAATCAGGGCCGTTGTACCAGAGTTCCATCTTCTCTTTAAAGATTTCAGGTCTTGTTGCAATGTCTGCCGGGTTGGATTTAGTGTGAATATAACACATATCAGCTTGAGTATGGTTGCGCTTGATCTCATTCACTCTATTTGCCACAAAAGGTGGGAGTAGTTTGTTCGACCTCATCCAGCTAAGAACTACTAGGCTATCTGTCCAAATGTACTCTCTCTGTATTTGGAGATCCAAACTGTTCCTCACATATTTGAGGAGTCTACTTCCTATCAAAAAACCTAGTAGTTCTAGCTTGGGTATTTTCAAATCGTCCTTATCCTTAGGTTGAGACACGTGCGACTTTGCCATCACAAACGAGACTGAAGTTTGCTGTTGTCCCACTGCCTTCAAATAAATTACTGCAGCGTATGCATTTTTCGATGCGTCTGTGAAGCAATGCAAATAATATTTGGTGTCCTTTTTAGCCGTATCAGCCCCAATGTGTCTCGAGATTTCTAAATTCAATACCACTTTCAGATCTTCTAGGATTGGTTCTATGGATCTGCATAAGTCCTCCGGCAGTACCATATCCCACTTTATTTTTGTATCACAAATCTTTTGAAAGAGAAGTTTCATAGGCAACACTAATGGGCAAACAAATCCACAAGGATCATAAATTCTTGCTAAGGCACGGAGGACCTTCCTTTTAGTATTTACTGGCATATCTGGATTAACATGACTCTCTGTTACTTTTAATTTTAGTATGTCTCTATCAGTGTCCCAGTTTAAGCCGAGCACCTTAACATTGTCCCGCTTGTCTTTTAATGCTTCTGGTATTGATTCTAAGAATTGTTTGTCATTAGAGGCCCAGTCTCTAATATTCATTGCTATCAGATTAAATGAATCCCTAGTACGTTGGTATATCTGCTTAGCCTCTTGAACTGAATCAGCTCCTGTAACCAGGTTGTCCACATAACATTTGTCCGCTATGGTCTTCAGCGTGTCTTCATTGGATTGGCTCATGTGATGTCTAATAGTGGCGGTTAGCAAGAAGGGACTCGATATCACGCCGAAAGGTACCCTGCAGAACCGTAAGTATAGTAGGTTATCTTCTACTGCCCCTTTACTTATATCTTTAATCCACAGGAACCTGGTCACATCTCGGTCTTCGTTCTGGAGCCCAACTTGAAGAAATGCCTTCTCTATATCAGCAATTATCCCAATCCTCGAAGTCCTGAACTTTAGGAGCAATGCAGTAAGATCCTCCAGCATAGATGGGCCACTGTACAGGCATTCATTTAAACTTTTATTTCCAGTCGTCTTAGCAGAAGCATCATAAACTATTCTTCCTTTCTTGTCCTTTTGTTTAATCAAATGATGAGGAAGATAGTGGACAACCTGCTCTTCTTTATCCAGATTCAGATCAATTGTTTCGATAATGCCTAATTTTAACTGTTCTTCCAAAATGCTATCATACTCTTCAAGTGTTTTTCTGTCTAATCTCTTCAATATACTTTTCAAACGACCCAATGCCAAGCCGTAATTTGATTCAAGATCTGGTGGATATGTAATCCATGGCCATTTTACCAGGTATCGACTATCTTCGCATTGGACAGTTTCATTGAAGTGCTTCACAGCTTCTTCTTGTCGAGTTGCTTTGGGTGAGTCATTTATCCCTATGCTTTCCAGGGACCATAGAAACTTTATATCGATATTTCTCAAGGGTAGATCTGGTTCAGCAAAGTATGGGCAGGTTGGCATATGACATTGACAATAAGTCACCACGGAGAGTACATCTGTATCCACATCAAGGGTAGCAATACCAGACGGTATCCAGCCAAAATCGGTGTTAATTGCATATAAGTTTGAAGCAATCTTGATTTTTTTATCACGTGTAAATGAGCTGTAGAAGTCATTTCCCACAAGCAAATCAATGGAGTCTCCAGTAGTTTCATCATCGGCCAGTATGTCAACTTCATCATGTTTGAATGAAGGTACTGGAATTCTATCTGTGATTCGTGGTACTATATTTACTTGCAGTTTCCTGATGACTCCACGCTTTGTTTCTACCTCAATGACTGTCAATGGACTGGGAGTCCTTTGAGGCTCAGATGCTCCAAATGTGTAAATTAATAGTAGATCTTCTCTGATTACAGTCAGCCCCAGTGATTTTGCTAGATTCTCGGTAATATAACTGCGTTGGCTACCACTGTCAAGGAGAAGTCTACATCTTTGTGTTAAATTATTGCTGGGGTTTTTTATGGCAGCTACTGCGGTCTGTAAAAAAGTACAATTGGTTGAGACACCAGATACTGTTTCAATAGGAGTAGATTTTTTTAATATATGCTCACCAGTAGCAGGTTTAGGACAAAAAATCATTAAATGATTTTCTTTGCAGCGGAAGCAAGAGATACGCCTTCTACACGCTTCAGTGTCATGGTTTTGGCGCAAGCAGTGCAGACACCTGCCTTTTAGCTTTTCCTTTCTGGCTTCTATTGATTTAACCTTTCTGCAATCAACACTCGCATGATTTTTCATTTTACAAAAAAGGCAAGGTTTTCTGGCACGTTTAACAGGAGGTCCTTCAACTGGCTCATCCCGACGTCTCTTGTAACTTAATCTCGGTTTTCTTGGCACCATTTCAGCAACTGTTTGTAAAGCTTCAGTGGTAGTTGATGGTTTACTTAGCATGCTAGTCATTGGTGTTAATGAGGACTTTTCCATTGCTGTAACAATTCGGTGTAGGCTTTTTCTTATTGCGGCCATACCGTTATCCTCTCCTGAAATAAGATGATGTTCATGTACAACTTGTTCTGGGAACTTCGAGAGCACCATGGCTCTTAAATGGTTGCCATTTACAGGTTCACCAAGCTTCTCCAGCACCCGCAGGTGGCATTCTATTGCATCCAGCACACTTCTGCAGCTTTTCCAGCTGTACTCTGCTTGTACAATGTTATTAAGTGACGTGTAGTGAGTGTCTATCAGAATATCATCAGACCCAAATCTTCTTTCCAGAGCTTCAATGGCTATGGTGTAATTTGCATCAGTAATGGTTAGACCTGACACTGCTTCTAATGCCGAACCCTCTAAGCATCCAAGTAGATAAGAAAGCTTGTCCGCCTGTGCAAGAGGCTGTTGGTGCACATTGGCTTTAAATCGGTCCATGAACTCGGTCCACTTCAATTTGTCTCCTGAGTACTTAGGAAGAGATAGTTTAGGTAGCTTTACCGATGAAGTCTGCTTATTTAACTGCAAAACTGCTTCAATTTCCATCAGCACATCCTCAGCAGCAAATTGATCGACATTAAATTCTCCTACATTTACATTTTCAGCTTTACTAAGATACTCATAGAGCTCTTTTTCGAATGCCGCTAGTAAGTTTTTTAGTGTAAGTTGACATATACGCATTGTTTCCTCTGGTAGTGACCCCTCGTTACGACCTTTTGCTAAAATTGTCATACCTTCTTCTTTAGCGGCATTCAGTCTCTGCCTTCGCAGCTGTAGTCGGTTGAATAATGCTTCCATTGTTTTGATATTCAATAAATTATCCGTGAAAGATTGCTCGTCGTCGTTGTTGGTAAGCTCGGGTAAACTTTAAGCGTCGAATATGCGTTCAAAACGTGTGATATGCGTTTTGCGGACGAGTCTACCGGCGTGGCTTTTGTTTACAGGTGGTTCGTTCTCAAATAGAATTCTCATAAAACTACGGTGCAAGCGATGTGATCCCCTGTGGCGTCGACTGAAATAGATATAGAACGCTTTGTTAAAGTCTCTTTCGGCCTTAATACCATCATTAGAATGTAAATTTTGATAAATTTTGCAATGTTCTATTTTGTATCATTTTGAACTTATAAATTTTACCTTTGATCAGTCGATGACTGGCTCGGGGAACTCTTATCACTCACACTTAACACAAACAACAATCTTGCACTAACTTTCTTGTAAACTTAGTAGCGTTTGCACGGAAAAATCAATTTTATTCTATTTTACGAAAACTACTGGCCAACTTTCGTAAAAGAAAAACCATAGACCAGATGAGACCACACGAAGAGCCGGGCGGAACCGGCTATTAGCGCTGTACGTCAAACGAAAAACCGGTTATGCCGTAAAGACTGTTTCACACTGTCCGTCAACGCCATGTCAGATTGTAAAAAGCATTTTTACACAGCTTAAATTAAAAAAGTAGCCGTAAAAACAAAAAACTTCCGACATAAAATATACCATTTTAATTAATAAATTATAGGCACGTTTCCGTTTATTTATTTATTTATTTTTAGCGATTGTATTCGTCCAATATATAATAGTGCAACTCGTAACAAGTCGATTCGCCCAGAGAAACATTAAACAACCATGGCTCTCTTTCACCCTGCAGCACAGTATTGCAAATGACACTTCGTTGGGACACATCGATAACAGCATGCTAGGGCCCACGATAAAACTACGAGTTTAATAAATTTTATCCACAGACCATATCTTCATCTGTGTGCACCTTAGCGCTATAGGGTGACAGAGATCCTCCTCCTGTGGCTGTAAGTCATTGGCAATAGTGGTCTAAAAAAAAATCGATTGCCATCTACAAAAAAAACTTAAGTAAACCTATGAAACATTATTAAATTTATGAAACTCATCATTTCGTACTAATAAATGCACAAAAAATGAAAACAACATTTTAACATCGTTTACGATCTGCCATTCAGTTTTGAGATATGGTAAAATCTATAAAATAAATACAAAATGCCGTTTCCAGAATAAATTTGAACGAGTAATATTTTCCATTTCGCACAAAGGAAAACCTTAGAGGTTATTTAAGTTATTTTTGACATCCCAGCATTCTCCACCATTTTATATCGTGCACTCTGTACTACCGCTAATAAACATGAATTTAATGCCTAAGTTCTCTGTACAGAGTTAAGACAAACGACATAAATTTCACTTGAAATGTTTAACAACTTTAACAGGATAAAGATCAGGTGTCAAAACTATGAGTTGACTATCGACCGTAGTTAATATCTATAAAATGTACTTGATGACATATCATTGTGTGAGGGCCTGGTCTGTCCAGAGTTACCCTCCTACGGTCGACTACGCCTCCGGTCTAAGCACAGTCTCCAACGTGCCTGGTGTCTTACGTTTAGCATGTGACCGGTCCGGGCTTTATTAATTGTTATTTAGGGTTGCCGTACGCAGATGCCCTAAGCATGACACCAGCCGGACGCGGGGGCTTTGCCCCCGCGAGGACCTCCACCTTCCCCATAGTCCTGGCCTCGTTGCTCCAACTCGTAATCGACTGTAGTTACAATGACTTGCCTGTGTGCTACCAATACACACTCTGATGAGCACCCGGGCTCCCCGTCCAATGTCCTTGACTACCAATGTACCTTGTACTGCAAGATTGGACTCCATGTTAGTGGAAATTATTAATGGTCATGATTAGTCTACTCATCGTTCCACAACCTATTGCATTTGTCGATTACTCAAAATACTAGGTAAGAACACTTACCAGAATGGTATCTGGACTCTCGTATCCCTCCTAGCGTCCAGCTCAGACCCACCGTCGAGCTACCTTTTTCGTGCCGCTCCAGAGTCAAGTCTGCCCACATAACCAGATTCGTCTAAGCCTAGGTAAGCTAAAAGCAGTATTGCTAGTGCACAAATAGATAGACATTTAAAAGTATGAGGACACACTTACCGATTGGTTTGCGACGACTCGCGCCTTGCGCGACAGTTGGTGACCCAATTGCTCGTTTGCCTCCCTCCGAAACCCCTTATCTGTCTGTCCAGACCCTTTTTCTCTGGAACACGTGGAGGTAGCATACTGAAATTAATACCAAATAGTCATGCCCGCGGTCCCTGAAAAAATCAACCTTCTAAGTCAACGCAATCAAAAGATACAGTCATTAAAATAAAAAGGCTATTTCCATACAACGAAAACCTAAAGGGTACTTCCAGTTGTCCTAGAAACTTGAATTTTGGTATGAAGGTAACTCTTATAGCACAACCACTCAGAAAATTCTCAAAATCAGATTTTTTTATGTCTGTCGGTAGATTTCGCAGACCAATATAACTTGACCCCACACTGCGTACATTTTGCTTAGGAGCAGGGCTCTGCTTACATTGGACTTCTTAAAACACTGGGGAAAAGCGTTAAAATATTTCTACGGAACCCTTGTGCGCGAGTCCGACTCGCACTTGGCCGGCTTTTTTAAATATTGAACTTTGAAATGACAATGTCGGGGGTTTATCAACTTTTCTAAGTCTGCTATTAATTAAAAAAATTACTCTTCAAAAAAATCCTATATAATTATGGAGAACTTCACTACTGTTAGATTATTGTATAATTATTGTCATCCAACTTCCATATCCATACCAAATTTCAAGTCAATCCGACAGGAAGCGAGTCAAACTTAACTTTTGACCTGAACATAACATACATACATTGCAAGTTAATAAGAAACTTCAAAAACTGTCCCCAGCTTCTGCCATAAAGTGGGTATGTTCTACGACGCGGAGTCGCTGCGCGGGCGCGTGGCGGCGCGGGCGCAGGCGGCGCAGGCGCAGGCGGCGCAGGCCTCGGAGGACGCCTACGTGGGGAACGTCAAGTGCTACGCCTGCTACAATAAGCGAGTAAATAACTATTATTTCACTGTGATCGATTCTCACGGTCTCTTTTTAACCGACTTCAAAAAAAGGAGGTTCTCAATTCGTCGGAATATATTTTTTTTCCATGTATGTTCCCCGATTACTCGAAGACGGCTGGCCCGTTTCAAAAATTCTTTTTTTTAAAGGGTATACTTTCTAGTTGGTCCCATTGTCACAAAGTCAGGATCTGATGGTGGGATCCCTGGGAACTCTAGGGCAACCCTCAAATTTTATAGGGACGTATCATGCGTTTCATATATTTTCGAAAGCTATTCAAGTACTTGCGTCTGGTAGTCATCATCTCGTGTTGATGAGGTGATGATGGAAGGTACAACTCCTTCGGTTAGGAGTTGGAGGTTAATATTTTAAATATTAACGTAACTAAAAAATCTTTTAGCAAAAAGTAAAACCGCCATCAAAAAAACAAAAAAAAACAAAATAGGTAATCCCCAAAAAGCCACGAGTTTTATGGCCTAGCAGAAATATGAAGTCGGTGCTTCATTCCAAGAATTTTCCGCTACCACCGCACAGACTTCATATTTCTGCTAGGCCATAAAACTCATGGCTTTTTGGGGATTATTTTATGTTTTTTTTGAAGGCGGTTTTACTTTTTACTTTCATGAAAAAAAAAAGCGATTTGATGATTCCTTTTTTTTTAAAGATTCATAGTGTGGAATTTAACTTACAATGACAATACCAGACAATACACAGAATAAAAACCAGTTAAACCTGTCCAATGTCGCAATTTTGTCTAAAATTTTGAAACCGCTCGGGTTGAATTTAACAATGATATTATTAGTGATAATCATAATCTATGATCACGATTTTTTTTTCTAGCTTCGCGCTCTTGGCGCAAAATGATCATGATTAGACACTTCCCAACTTTTGTCTTTTTCACAGAAGACTATGCTGCAGCTCAACAAGGTGTACGGCGCGCGCGCAGACTCGCTGCCTTCTATTTAACTCACGACTGACTTTTGTACTTGTAACCGTGTTCAATAAAACAACTCATAAATTGGACAGAATTTATTGATATAGATACAAATAGGCTCAATGTCAGACTGAACATAATTTCATGGAGCCTACCCGGCGATCGATACGTTCAGAGTTAAAATCGAAACATAAATACTATGTTATATCAAAAGCGGTCGGTAAGCAGAATACGCTACAGGTAAGCGCTCACGCGGCGCTCACTATTAAAGCTATCCACTTCGTGTTGTCCATCAAATTATTATAATACGAAATCGATAAAACAAGATGAAAAAATTCAAACAAATAGAGTTTCATCACAATAGAGTTATCACAACGAAGCCGTAGCACCGACGAGCTCGGCAGCCGATTTAACATTACTTTACAACGCGAATTATACAACGAATTACGGTGCTAAGGCCTTTTTGCTTGACCGACTCGTGAAGTCGCTTACTTATGTAGGCTTACAGCTAACTGCGGCCGCGCGGAGCCCGAGGGCGCGCCGCGGCGGCGCACCGCTAGTTACGAGTACTTTACACGGCGACTAAACAAAAATAAAACAACATCCAACGAAACCCCCGTCTCGCCTCGTTACAATTCCAATGCGCGCAGAAAAGCTCGTTTGAAATTACATTAAAATCTTCAATCAATAATTAACTTCATAGAAACAGCTTCAATTATCACCGTCTATTACATTAGTTCACAATAATTTACTTCTACCTCGCGTATCGGGCGTCAAACGAGCTTACCTTCGGGCCGCCGTCCAACTAGGCTTGTAGGGCTGCCATGAGTACGCTTCGAAGGCCGGCGGCGAGCATTGGTAGCCTCACTAATCCATTCCTTAACATTACCATTCCCTCGGAGACACTAGGTCCGTATTAAGCCTGCTGTCAACCGAGCTCGCCCACGAGACATTATCACAAGGTTACTAGTCCACCAGTTCAACAAGTATCAACTTATCTGGCTCCCATTTCACCAACTTTACAAATGTCAGTTTATTATGACAATTAGGTGTCAATTGCTGACTTGAAGAGCTTTTGTTCTAGAGCGCTTCGTATCGGCAAAGAAATGTAGATCGCATTATCATTGCAAACTGACAATTATAAAGTTGGTGAAATAAGAGCCAGTATGGAAACCGACTGCACAACGGTTGCAAGTAAGAATTGTTGACTAGCAACTCCGTATCGAACAGACAATGTACTCGAGACCAGAATCCTTGAAACCAGTAATTAATACGGAGCTAAGAATGCGTTGTTACGCTACAGTAATTTCTCGTTACTACTCGGTAACGTTTTACGAATTTGCTAGACACGAAAAAAAATAACGAGAATTCTTTTTTTTTTCTAATAACGCTTGCTTAGCGTCTCATCTCGTTAGTTGTAGGAAGCAGAGCGATAAACCGAGACGCAGCGACTCGAGCTAGCCGTTTTGTTGCTTTGCACGGCGTCCAGTCTACATAATTGATCTATTTCACACAGTAATGTACAGTCAGCGTCATATATATGGTGACATCCAAAGTGATCAAATAGTTCGGTACACCATACAAATTGATGGATGGATTGATCACTTTGGATGTCACCATATACATATGTATATGTATATGACGCTGACTGTACTAGATATACATCGGCGAAAACACGATTTCCTGAGTATATTATACACTTGTGTTTCAACACTGAACAGTAGTATTTTGATATCAGTAACATAAGATTATACAGATTTTCATTCATTCACTGGGCGTCAGTATCACTGGGAAAGATAGTTTCCATATTTGTAACAAGAAAACGGATATACACGAATCAGTTAGAGAGATTAAATCACGAATAGTGTCACCGAGTTGCAACTCGGCAAAAAAACTATTTAGTAAGAGCAGATAACATAGATACTAGCGTTTGAATGGATTCTTGTTACAATAATATTTTGACCAGTATAAAATTACCTAGCACGAGAGGCTGCGACTCGTTATGTCGCCAAGTCTGGCTAGCACGACTGAACGCGACTATTTGTCGCGCGAGATTATATTACCCATCCCGTTGCATTCTGAGTGACAGAAAAGGACGGGCAGTTGTTCTCGCGCGGGATAGAAGTCGCACTGTGAGTTGTGCTAGACCTACTGTGCGTCCTGTGACTAACCTAGGAGACGAATCGAGCGTACTAGTTGTTCTGTTAATTTACAACGCCTAGTCTACCGAGACAGCGCTAGCATTAGAGCGAGACAACCCAGTGTACAGTTTACACTTAGCACGACCTGGAGCCATTCATCAAAAGGGTGACCTGTCGTTTCGCAGACAATTATTGGCAGATCTTTCTTTTGGCCGAGTAACACCTAGAGTTAACCTATTCTAAACCTAATCCGGTATTAGGCTAGTTAGGTTTAGGTTAGGTTAGAGTTCCGTCAAGGTGCGAAGCGCCTTAAGCGCCCGGAATAGGAGCTCCGCGCCGCGGAGCTCCATCGACACCGTTATGAAAGTCAATAGTTGTTCGGCTTACTGACTGATAAACCAACTAAATGAAATAGCTAGAGTTACGAATCGTAAGTCTGCGAAACAATACATCTACGAACAAATACATCGGCGAAACTTTGCCAATCAATAATCTATGTAAAAATTGTCTGCGAATCATTGGGTAACCCATTAAAAGATACGGAACTTAATGAAATGACTGGATCATTCACGTACATAAGTCGACTACAGCCCAGCAAAGGACTCGGAAACATTATCCCATTTATTTGAAGACTTGACTCAAAGGTCAAACTATCGCACGTTTTTCGTCAAAACGAAGACAGATGGAAATAAATACACGTAATAACGCCGTGGCCACGACTTCACGCGACCGGCACCGCGGCGAGCGTTTCACTAATACATTGCTGGCATTGTAAATGAACCGAAGTGCGGTAGGCGTCACGCCCGCGCAATGAACTGAGTAATCGCCGTAAAATTTACTTGCGGTAGCTACTGTTTTTTCTCATACAAGTTAACTCCATTTTCAAATCGTGTCTCCGTTTTTCTTAAAAACAGAGTGCAAATTTGACCGTTGAATTTCAAATCTTAATATTAACGGAGTAAAGCTATAATCGACTTATGCGAGTGATCCGTTTATTTCACTACAATCCACTAATAACCCTTTCAACGCCATCGAACTATACAAAGGTTGTCATTTATAATGTCAAATGGCCACTGAACTTTGCACAGATGGGTAGGTCGTTATTACACTTTGCCATTCGGGCAACTATGTCTGTGGCGCAGTAGCCTTTTCAGACCTCAAAGTAGGCCATGCTAAAGTGACGTATACTGACATTTTCACACATAGGACTCCACGGGGCAAAATTTTATGACTAGTAAGGAATTCCTGTATCGATAAACTCGACTATAGATGCTTGTTCCATATACTAGTGATCACTCCAAGTTTTGTTTGTAAAATTATGCTTTTATTAAGTGTAAAATGAAACAAAATAATAATCTAATTATCTAAAGAGGTTTGATAAAGAGATATTAACTATATCATAGTGCCATGTTATACCCTAGCTTTAACTTTGTGATCAATTAAAATATGAACTTCACTTGAACTTTGTGTGAACTTCATACTCGTCTTCAGAACAATATTTACAAAAAACACACAATGCTGGGGGCAATCACTAGTATATGGAACAAACATCGATAATAGGGTTGTTGACTGATGACATAATAAAATAATTTAACATTTTCACCTATCAAGCTTCCAAAAATACTCATAAAAAACCGACGCCTCACTTATTAATGCAATGAATAAAAAAATAATAAAAAAACTATTTTTAATTTAATGAAAACTAATAAAAGGAGGCAGTTTGATCACAGAGAATTATGACGTCATAGTTCTGTAAATCGATACAAACCTCTTACTAACGGATCTGACAAATCGTTTCGACATTTCACAAAAAGTCGCTGCTTTGACCAAGTAGGCATTATCCCCATTGAGTGAATCAATATAGGAACTCCTCACATGTCATAAAATTATGCCCCGCAGATTCCTATGCCTGGCCCCTATTTCACCATCTTTACAATTGTCAGTTTTATATGACAAACTACATTTCTTGACAATATGAAGCGCGCTAAAACAAAAGCTCTTCAAGTCAGCAGTTGACACCGAATTGTTAGTTTCATGACAATTTGAACTACATCTCTTTGACTATATGAAGCGCGCTAAAACAAAAACTCTTCAAGTCGGCAGTTGACACGGAATTGTCATTGAAAACTGACAATTGTAAAGTTGGTTAGGGGTCAGGACATTTAATGACATTTAATCAACAAGCACGATTGTATTCCTGAGGTATTGGCGTTCAAAGGGTCGAATCTCGCGGGAGTTTCACGTTAACAATACGGCGCGTAACCTACGCCACTGGTGGCGACCGCTGTGTGTGTGTGTGTGCGCGCTAGAAGTGGAATCCGTCGTGTGCGCCGCCGGCCGCCGGGTCGAACTGGAACCCGGCCTCGGCCGCCGCCGGCACCAGCGTCGCGTCCTCCTCCTGAAACATCAGCACCAGCCTTAGCCTGATAATCACAAACCTATATTAACTAAAATGCCGTTAAAGTTCGTTTGTCCTTTTTTTGTTACATTGACATTTCCGTTAGTGAGAAGAAGACAAAACCTATGTTAGCTACTGTAGGCTTGAGGGACGTATACGAATAAGGGCCATTAGCCTCCCCGCTTTATTGTTGAGCGACGAAAAAATAGTACTTTTTGATACAAATTCGAAAAGTATGTCTAGGCCTGACCCGTGATTGTATCATCATCATCATCTCGCCATTGGACAATGGCCGACTCAGAGCTATGGTACCTAGATAAAAGATTTACAAATGAAATATAATTAAATATAATCTCATATAATGAAATATAATCATACAATATGTACTAGACATACCTATTCTTGGTAAATGATGTCATCAGTTTTATAAAAAAATAGCAGCCCGTCCCGGCTTCGCACGGGGTAGACAATTATAAAATGAAAAAAGTTGTTGTAGTGACATAACTACAATAGTTGGACATATGCTACCGCGGAGTTTTTGTAGACATTATGATGTTCTTCAATATTGTTGTACATTATTTTGTTCTATCGCTAATAGTTTCGGCAGCGCATTCGACGAAAGACATTTTAAGACTCATTTTTCTACACCTTCGGTTACATTGTTCAAATTTTACCAAGGATCCCTAATTTTTTTCAAAATGAAATGTAGCCTATGTCAAATTGGAAGAATGTAGCATTCTATTGGTGAAAGAATTTTTTAAATCGGCCCAGTACTTTTTGAGCCTATTCATTACAAACATACAAACATACAAAAATAGGTACAAATCTTTCCTCTTTATAATATTAGTGTAGATATTTAAATTCATTTATCTGCACACTACCATTGACAATGTGATTTCATGTGTTAATTCAGAAACGACATAATATGCTTAATTGTATTCTAATCGCGGTTTAAGGTTTGTCCCTTAAAGGGTTAAGTACGCCTTTGTACTCGAATTTGGTTGCTGTAACTTGTGTTTTTATCCTGTTTTTTTGTACAATAAAGTCTCTACTTACTCACTTAATAATACATACTTTGTGAGTGAATTTTTAGAGCAAATTAATTGAAAAATAATGCAAAAAGCCACCAACCTCATCGGCAAAGTACTGCTCAATAATGTCGTAGGCCATCTTGTAGATCTCGTTCTTCTCGTGCGACTGCAGCGCCTCGATGCGGTCCAGCCCGCCGCACTCCTCGATCAGGTTGGCCACGTCCACGGCGCCGTCGCCCGCCATCTTCAGCATGTTGCTGAGACCGTCCAGCACCACCTGAAACACATCCACGCTTTTAAACTCATGTCTTTGGCGAAGGGAACGAGCCCATGCGACCATTGCTATGTAAGAGATAAGTCCCAGTCACGGGGTTGTTTCCAATTTTTTGAAATTAAAAACCTAAAAGCCATAGTACTTATGGCAACACAGAAATCTGAAGATACCATTTTTAAAGGCTGGTACTTGCTTGTTGTTGTTTTTTGAGGTTGAAAAAAAAAACTAACATGAAGCGGCGCTTTCAAAGAGCAAATATACGAGTTACTATAAAAAATACCCAACTTGAGATAGGTGTGCCTTATATTTGAAGAGTTCAATCGATTTCTCTAGGATCCCACAATCAACAATCACATGTTGATGTAACAATAACATTTATGATCTGTGCCTATGTAAAATGTTTACCCGTGTTGAACAAATAAACTATTTTGTATTTTTGTACCAGATCCTGACTTGATGAATATGAGACCAACCTCCTCCTCCTGACACACTGCACAGCTATGAAGTTTCTGATTAATATCAATGTTAACCGTAGGAGAAAATTGCTTGGTGCATGTGGAATCTAGCGTATTTATTATTATTGGCTAAAAAGTGCAACTCACATTAATAACTTGAGTGTCCTTGCAGCTGAGCAGGCTGCAGAAGGGCGGGATGACGCCGCAGGCGATGAGCGCGGCCACCTGCTCCTTGGTGCCGCTGATGCTGAGATTGGAGACGGCCCAGGCGGCCTCCTTCTGCGTCTGGAACTCGCCCTTGCTGAGGTTCTCGATGATCTTCGGCAGCAGGCCGGCGTCGATCACCGCCTGCACTTGCCTCTTGTTGCCCGCTGTGATGTTGGAAAGGAACCATACGGCTTCCTTGCAGATTTTTTCTTTCTGTAATATTTTGGAGGGTTTAGAAATTTATTTTATTTTATTTATTTCATTTATTCGTGACACCAACAGAGTACATATATAACATTGTTACATTTACAATAATGGTTACAGTTATTTGTTGCGTATGCACCCCAATTATAGGTGAACACATGATTTGCAACAGTTTGTCATTCATAATTTTAAAGTAAAAATACAATCAGTGAAACATGCAATAAAACAACACAAGTCCTAACGCAAACATTTTTTTTTTCTGGGACAGTAGTCAATATCAAATTCCTCATCAAATCATTAAACTCAGAAATGCTTGTACCCCTCGTATTAAAAAACAAATTGCATTCAAGACTCTTTTATTTTAATACCTCTACTAATTTTGGGGATTGCAAAAAAAAAAACTAAAATACAAAACACAAGGTCCATTCCATTGTTATATTATTTTTAACGAAACATAAATTTAATAAATTTGTATAACTTCACAAAAAACCAGATTGATTTGTTTTGTTTATTATGTTCAATAAAGAGTTCTTCAACCAAAAATGGCAACATTTGCTTTACCATGTTCTTAAGAATGTGTATTGTAACAATAAATAATAATAAAAAAAAGCAGGTTTATAGTACAAATGTACCTAATTCCGCACATAAATTCCGAAAAGCCAGTGTTCGAACCCACAACCCTTTGCTCGAGAGGCAGAGTAATATGTTATAGGGTAATAACTAGGGCTGGGCCATCATGGCATTTTTTTTTCTTTCTACTTCATGCTGAATGCACGACTTGTAACTGTGGCCACTGCCACACTCACTAGTGCTAAAGTCTTGTTTAATCATGGCATTTGGCTTACCTGGTGTGAAAGCAGAGCGGGGAAGTGGGAGAGAGCATCACAGTTGAGCACGACTTGGGTCTGCTCGTCAGTTCCAGTCACAATGTTGCCCACGGCCCGGAGCGCAGCCGTCTGCACCTTCACCTCCTTGTGTGAGAGCAGGGGGATCAGCTTGGGCACAATGCCGGACTCGATCACCATCTGTATCTGGTCGTTGCCACCGTCTGTGAGGTAGCTGATGGCCCATACTGTGTCTACTAGAACCTGGAATAGATGGTATTTTGTTAACATTTGAATTGAAAAAAAAAAAAAAAATGGTCACAGGATAAATTGCTTATGACTGGCTACCCCGCTGTAACTGGCGACTTTGCCAATATAATCTATAAATTTAAATGTATAGATCCAGAGCTGTTACCAAAAGTATTCATAGTCAATATCACCATATACAATTGGTGGCCAGTTAATGTGCAATTTACCCTTTAGTGTATACATTTTTTTTAATTCGAGTGGTATAGTAGAAATTTAAGGAATTCGATTTGAAAATAAATTTAAATAAGACTAAAACTAAACACAATATATATAAAGTCAAGATAAATAACACAGAAATACAACAAGTAAATAGTTTTAAATATTTGGGCAGTATAATAACTGAAGATTCGAGATGCACAGCAGACATCAAAGCCAGAATAGCAATAGCCAACCAAGCCTTTCACAGTCGGAAACAAATATTTAAATAAAAAATAGCGAAACCTCTGCGAAAACGCCTTATCATAACATACATATGGAGTATTGCCCTGTACGGCTGCGAGACGTGGACCATGACGCAAAGAGATAGGGAGAGACTGGAGGCGTTCGAAATGTGGTGCTGGCGAAGGATGGAGGGGATTAGTTGGACCAAGAGAGTTACCAATGAGAGGGTCTTGGAAAGAGTTGGGGAGGGAAGAAGTATTCTGAATGTGGTAGAGACTAGGAGAGGTGGGCCATTTGATACGACACGACGATCTGATACTGAAAATTATAGAAGGAAAGAGAGGAAGGGGAAGGCCGAGGATAGAGTATTTAGATCAAATAAAGAAGAAGATAGACTTTGTGTCGTATCAGGAGGTGAAAGAACTTGCATTGGAAAGAACGGACTGGAGACAACTGCATCGACAAGAGTAGCACTCTTAAATAGAAGGAAGCAGAAATTTTATAAGCTGGCTATTTACCACTTAACGAGCATATCTCTTGAACAATAACATTGTTCTCGTTTTTTAAGGCTACTGCTAATAACAATTAATAGCAAGTAGGTACCTAACAAAAAATGCATACAAATAGATACCATCTTTTCTAAATCAAAAGGTTGAAATTGCAATAACATAGCACATTCGAGAAGACACTTGGACATTGAAAGCCGATACAACGCCGGCGACTAACCTGAGTACGGCTTTCAATGTCCAAGAGTCATTATAGAATGTGCTATGCTATTGCAATTTCAACCTTGGTAGCTATTTGTATGATTTTTTTGTTACTTGCTATTAATTGTTATTAGCAGTAGCCTTAAAAAAAGAGAAGAATGTTATTGTTCACAAGATAAGCTCTTAAGTGGTAAACAGCCAGCTTATAAAATTTCTATTATGTACCTAGCCTTAAACCTGGTTAAAACGCGTAAGGTATGGCAAGGCTATTAAAAATTTTGCAACAAGATTGAATGGGTTAGTGACCAGAATGGCAAATAAATTGCCAATTATCTCTTGCTACAAATATCTAGGCAAAATACCTTTCACTGGCTTGAAAAGGGGCTTCAATGCATATAGAAACTGTCCACAAAAAACATTGTTAGTTGTTCGTTGTGCCCTTTTACTTTCAATAATTTTTTTAAGCATTGTATTAAAACTAGAATAAAAATATCGAACATCACAACAAATCTGAAAGTCCCAACCAAACAGGTTTTATTACCAACAAACAGCATAATGGAATTTAAAGAAAGTGAGTCAACACCCAGCATTCCTCATTTCACAACAATTCAATGAAGATTAGGAATGTTACTTTTGTAGAATGAAATTATTATCAGAAAGATCAATTAACTTTAGTGAATACTTATCTAGTTCAAAAAATGTATGTCTCTGGTGTTAAATTAAATATGTAGTTGATATTTTTATATTCTTTATCACATGTTGAATTTAAATCTGAACTATCAATTTGTCTCTGCCTGTTACAAAATATTGTAAAGATTTGTCATTAAATGTCATTATCATTATGCTGTAAATTACTAGTTTAATAACTATGTTAAAAAGAGACAGAAACATTACCTACTTAAATAAATTGTTAGTAAAGTACAGTATGGTATGTAATATACTCAAGCCTTAATAACTAGTGGCTCTGTGAGCTGTTTAGACCTCATGAGCTAATTTTGGAAGTTTTTTTTAAATCCCAAAACGGAATACTTAGTACAAGCTGAAACGGAGAAACACGCCGCATTCACTTGGTCAAATACTGGTTTGAAAATCTACTGTATACTTACGTTAATGTCAGTGTGCATGATGAGTATGTTGAGGGCGGGCAGGATCTCTTGGATAGTCTTGACTGGTGGAGGAGGGTCCTTACTCCGGCACAGATTCACAATGACCCAAGTGACATTGCGTAGGAAGGAAATAGGTATGTCTGGCTTAATGAAGCTGAGCAGTGGCTGCACCATTCCCAGCTCAATTACGAAGTCTCGGAGCACAGGTCCATCGCCAATGATGTTGCCGAGCGCCCACACTGCCTGCTCGCACACATTCTCATGAGGAGACATGAGGAGTTGCAGGAAGCAGGGCACGGCACCAGCATGAACAACCTGTAGTAAATTGTTTGTTAAATCCTTTCTCAGTATTTATTCACATAACTATTACCGACCTTACTTGGAATTCATTCGATATTCAGAACACAAAATACATATTTCAAATAATTTATTGAATCAGGCGTTACTTTGCCGAGGTCCATATTTATGAACTAAAAACTATTAACTATAACTATTTGTCATTAGTGGTCGCAGCTGAGCAAAGTAATTGTTTTTAGTTCATAAATACATATTTCCATTTTTAACACAGGATTTCAATCAGTTATTTAGTAAAAATGCCACAAAATATTTTAACTTCTTAATATCTATGAAACTGGCTGTGTTTACATATTTCTGATCACCGTCACCTCACCAATTAATTATTCGTCAAAGGCACTACGAATTGTACCTACGAACCTTGTTAGTCTGGGCCGAGGTGCCGGAGGCAATGTTGGTGAGCGCCCACGCGGCCTCGAACTGCAGAGTGGGGCTGTCGGCGCGGCTCAGGCAGCCCACCAGCACGGGCAGGATGCCGGTGGCGATTAGCTCGTCGATGGGCGGGTTCTTGTCGGAGGACAGCAGCTTGCGGCACTGCTGCACCGCGGCTAGCTGCACCTCCGGACTGTCCCCGCCCGCGGCATTCAACACTAGCTTCTTCAAATCGGTCGCCGCCAAAGTCCTCTCGATCTCCTCCTCGTCCGTCGAGTCGCTGATCGGCACATTACGCCGCTTCTGGAGGGTCTCCTCTCGTTTATTCTTTCTTAACTCGACTGTCACTTCGTTCCTCCGCCTGCGCATTTCCTGCAAGCGAACAATTCAAACGATCCACATTAATAAACATCCCGGACCAGACCGTACGCAGGATTCGATACAAATATGACGAAATACTTACGTCGACATCTTTGCCTGTGTTCTTAAAAACTTGCATGCGGTTTTTCGTTGGGTCAGTCGCCATTTTATTTGTGCTCGTACACCGAGCTTTACAAACGAGGATATCACACAATAAAATAAAGAATTTAACTTAAAATAATGCTACAGGGAACTAAACAAACATGTTTTAACGGCACTTTATACGTTGCTGATTCATTAACCTATTTAACACGGAAATATTCACAACTCCGTCGCCCCTTGAATTATTCTTTTTTTTTGTCTTCCTTTGTGAATATGGAGAGAGACAAGATAGACTAACGTCATAGACTCAGCGGATTTGTTTTTTTTTTTTCAGTAGTGTTGTACGTTATACCGGTGTTCGTTTCAGACTACAGCCCCCCGATCACGAAGTGCAAAATTCGAACTTCGTATCGTGCCGTCCCGCTCACTCTCGTATTAAATAATATAAGCTTGAGCGGGACGACACGATACGAACTTCGATTTTCGAATTTCGTAGTTTAGGGGCTGGGCCGTGTTTTATAAAGCTACAAGTTACAAATTACAAGCGGAAGTCTCATTCTATCACCTTTTATTAAAAAGAGACTTCCGCTTGTAAATTGTAACTTGTAGCTTTATAAAACACGGCGCAGGTAAGATCTCGTGAACAGCAATCTTAATTTAATTATTTTAGACGCTGGCAACATTATGATTATTGATGTATGCAGTGGGCGGGAGGGTGAATTTTCCTCCTTTTTTCCCCCGCGCAGTTTGGTTGCGCGTCGGGATCGCATATACGCAGTTACAAATAAAAGTATTTGCTAAATTGGTTTAATATTTTAAGCTAAAAATTTACGCGAAACCGCCACCATGACTATTTTAACGAAGCCGAACGTCTTCGTGCAGATAAAGAAGGACATGACCAAATGTCCAGTCGCCGATGAAACTATTTTTGTGGAAGAGGTGAGTACTAGGGGTTTTGTTTTGTATATTTAGTGATACTTAGATTCAATATCTTTTTATGACGAACACAAATTAATCGATCGCGTTTATTTTTCATTTTTATGAGGGACGGGAACATAAATAAATAAAAAGGAAGTAGTGCGCGATGGACTTACACGAAAGCTTGTACACCGTAAGAGACAACAATAGAGCTTAAAATCGATTGCGTGTACCTAGGCCATCCCGTGTCGTCGCATATTGTATTTAATTTGTGCAGATATTCAATCCAATGACGTACCCAAGATTCTAAATCTGAAATGTCAAGTGTAGTTATTAATTACGTAATTTGTGACCTCTTAAGTGGAATCAATTGCTTGCACGAATGCACATTCATTTGCGTATCGCGTTGAGAATGTTCGCAAGTAGGTACCTATGTAGGGAGGTACTTCGGAAATCTGCAAAGATTTAGCTCCCGAATTAAATTAAACTTTTATGATTTGATCAAATTATGTCCTAAGCATTAGTGGATCAGTTGCCTACGGATGTTAGTGTGTAATACTAAGTAATTAATATACCTTCCTAATTAGCAATGGCTTCGTTAGTCAAATTATTAATATAACTTGCTTTTTCATTTTGATTGACATATTGTTATTACATTATCTATCATAGGGGTATGAATGAAACATAGTGGTTTAATGCGAGACTAGGTATGTTTTGTGAAAATGGTAAACATAAGTACGTATTTTTTCAATGCTGCAGCAGCTGCAATGCTGCCCTCCAATGCAGTTTAGGTATCTAAATAGTTAATTGTCATCGCGAAGTTCTAAAGAACGTTTCGCTGTACTTTAGCTAGGTAAGTACGTAGGTACTATACATTTCTTATCTAGGTGTGACGTACTATAACAAGTAATTATTTAACTTGGCACTGTACCTGTATCTGTCTTTGTACTTGTACTTTTAGGTTAATAAGTTAGTATTATTCAAATAAACCTACGATTAAAATGGAATGCGTTATTCGTAACAAACAGGAAAACGAGGAAAACCGATTTATTTTAGGATCAAGTCATTTAAGGATATCTTTTACTATGAGAATTAACATTGTTCAACGTAGAGTTTAATGCTCAGAACTTGAACTAGTAAGTTTATTGAGATCAGCTTTTGGGTATTAAATCTAATAAATGAACAATCTCATAAGATTCCTGGTTTATTTAAAAGGTGATATTACATGCCTAAAACATGAACAAATGTACTTATTTCCGATTGTTAGATCTAACATAACATAAAATGAATACCTAATAAAATAGTTAAATCTAGAACCTAAAATTAAAATTTTCCCCGAGGCCGCTACCTCGGGGCCTAAAAGCTATTTACATTAAACAACTGCACGAAAACAACCGCGTGAAACGAATTGTCACGAACGCTGTAACATGTAAACGGAACGCTACTAGGCAACATTGTAGTAGCTCAACGCTCGAATGACTACGATGACTTCTGAGTACTGACTACGCTCCCTCCAGGAGAGGGTGGAGACGTACACCCCGAAGCACCACCCGTGCAGCGGGCTGAGCATGGGCCTGCTGGTGACCCTGCTGACCGTGCTGGGGCTCTACTCGGGCATGTACCTGTTCCGGCGCTGTCTGCAGCCGGTGCAGCAGCATCGCTACCAGGGGTTCTGCTCCATCCCCATTGATACCAAGCAGGTGCGGTGTTAGGCTTTAGGATGAGAAGCTTCTTCTGCAAAGCCCAGTTCATCGATGCCATTTATCTCGTTCGATTTAGAGCTTCATTATGTAAGTACTGCAAATTGCAAGAGTTTTCTTACAAGTCTAAAACTGGGCTTAAGAAGTGGTGGGGTGGAAATATGGGGTGGTGTGAATGTGAACCTACAGGTGTCAATATTATAGGAGTATAACTAGATTTACATTGCGTGTTGAATATTAATTATCAAACGTACAAATTCCTTTCTAAAGTCCAAGAATTCATTAGAATAAAATTATTCTTCTATTAGCCATTTTCTTAACTTAGTCATAAACAATTGGTCAGATAGCTTTAGCACATCTATATGCTGATATTTTGTGCCTACAATTAAGTTAATACAAATAACACATTCTCTGACCACACTCGACTGAAGCATCCCCCCCAGCTCATGCAGCTCCAGGAGTCTCAGCTGATCGAGCCGAACTACCGCGTGATGCCGCTGCGCTGGTCCTCGGACCCGGACGTGCAGGTGTTCGGTGACGACGCCGCGGCCGACGAGCTCGTCAACTTCCTGCGCGAGGAGCTGGACATCGGGGACACCGTTGAAAAGATCACGGTGTTCGACAACGGACGCCAGACCAGCTTCATTCACGACTTCGGCGCTAATATGACTGGCGAGTACCATTGATGAATCCTCGGTTTTTGACAGCACACCCACACGCACACACAACAAATACATACATTTTATAAAAGTTGAAATGTATTAGTATTATTATAACTGTTAGTATTTTTACTAAATAAAACAAGGAACGACCGACGACCGAATAGCCTAGTGGTTAGAGACCCTGACTATGAAGCTTAAAGTCCCGGGTTCAAATACCGGTCGGGCAGATGTTTGTATGATGAATTTGTTCTCTGGTCTTGGATGTTTAATATGTATATAAGTATGTATTTATCTATATAAGTATGTTTATCCGTTGTCTAGTACCCATAGTACAGGCTTTGCCTAGTTTGGGACTAGGTCTATTGGTGTCAAATTGTCCCGTGATATTTATTTATTTATTTATTTATAAAAGGAAAAAAGACTTCTTGTCTTGAGGTCTTGTTCCATTTCCTTGTTTTATTTAGTAAAATACTAACAGTTATAGGAGCGGGATTTCCTGACACAAGTATACCTATACTTACTTACCTACTAATCTCAACCTTGATAAATTAATGTAAATCTTTTAAAGAAATAAAATATTTTTTATTATTTTTTTCAGTATACCTACTTAGGTAATTCTTGTTTTACAAAATTAGTTCATACGGCAAATACAACGTCATATCGCAATCAATAAGTAAAAATACCGCAACTGAGTTTCATTTGTGGCCAACAAGTACATAATCAAAACCCTAAGAACGTAATCAAATTAGAAAAGTTGAAAATCTCCGACATCACTTCAAAGTTCAATATTTCAAGAACAGCTAACCGATTTTTATGACACTTAGCTCTTAGCTACTAACTAACTGTAAGAACTATCTCGATTAAACTAGCTCTTTAGGAGCTACCATGCCACAGACAGGTACATAAACCCAGAAACCCATACACAGTACAGGTCAAACTCACAACACTTCTCTTTATCCAAATTGACACAATCAGCTTCACAACCTAAAGGACCTTTACGTATCCAGGCATAGTGGACTTGGAGCGCTGTTTCACCATGGAGCTGGACCCGGAGCTGGTGCTGGCGCCAAACGCGTTCGTGCTGAGCATCGAGGCGGGCGGCGACTTCGACGTGACCCGCGTGCGCAGCTCGCTGCGCGCCGTGCTGCCCGCGCTGCGGCACGCGCTGCCCGACCACTGCCGCGCCAAGCCCGTCTACCGCCTGCGCCCCGACCCGCAACCCTGTAAGTCCAGAGCTCTTAACTCCGAAGTCCGAAATACAGTTTTTTTTTATACAAGGAAGGCAATTTGCGGGGCACATTGCTCGCAGAACCGATGGCCGGTGGGGTCGGAAGGTTCTCGAATGGCATCCACGAATCGGGAGACGAGCTGTCGGTAGGCCTCTGACAAGATGGAGTTGTTGACGACGACCTGGTAAAGATTGCGGGACCGCGGTGGATGCGGAAAGCACAAGACCGGTCTGAGTGGAGAGCCGCGGGGGAGGCCTATGTCCAGCAGTGGACGTCAGTTGGCTGATATGATAATGATGATGATGAAGGAAGGCAAACGAGCTGATAGTAAGTGTTCACCACTGCCCATAGACGCGATTTGCAGATGCGTAAAGAGCTAAGATGAAATGCCTTTTGTGCCCGTAATTACACCGGCCTTCTTACTCTCCACACCGGAACACAACAGTGCAAGCACTGCTGCTTAGCGGTAAGTCCGAGTAAGTTTGTGTCCGACCGTCCATATGTTGGCGTGAGCGGGACGGTTGGATACGAACTTCGAATTTCAGACTTTAGTAGTAGCGGCTCAGTAGCAGCCCTAGCTACCAGATGGTCCTTGGTTCTGACTGATCTCTGTAGACTCTCTGGGCAACTGGAGTACTCGTACCGTTTCAGTTGCCCAGATATCTCCAGATCCTTTGATCCTTGTCCTTGTCCTGATCGTCCTTTACAATCAGGTCACTCGTTGACTGACTACTGCCGGTGTCACGACCTGCTGTAAGTCAAACAGTTCCAGCTGTTCTCCTGGCTGATCTCTTAGGGCAATGAATGCAACAACTGGCTTTCTCATCGCGAAGTATGATACTTACTGCTGAATTAGGCATCGACCTGGGTTAGGCACTAACCAAGCGCTGAGAGACACTTTAAGTTAACCCCTGGGCTAGTGTCTAACTCAGGTCAGTGCTAGTCAGCCTAAATCTTGGTGAACATTTCCCTCAAAAACTTGCTCTACGAATAATTTTACGTAAGCGTTCTGCATCTTGCATCTTCCATTTGCGTGTGGTAGAACCTTGTGCGAGGTCCATCCGGATTGCTACCACCATCTTACTCGCTAATCCTGCCACTAGGCAGCAGTGCTTTCACAGTTGTGTTCCGATGTGAAGAGTAAGACAGCCGGTGTAATTACGGGCACAAGAGGCATCTTAGCTTTCAGGGTTGGAAACGCATCTGCATATCCTCCGAGGCTGCGGGTGTTTAGGGGCAGTGGTGATCACTTGCCATCAGGTGACCCACTTGCTTGTTTGCCTTCCTCGTCGTATAAAAAAATCTATAACTTGTCTCCATTTAACAACCAAGTCAATCGTAAGCTTAATGTAATCATGAAATGTTCTAAGTATCCAAAATATCAAGCTCTCAGAATAACCTGTGAATGTTTACCCAATTGAGTTATTTCCAAATAAAAATGAGGTCATCGGAAACATTAGCGGAAATCTAAACAATTCGCCGCTTTAACCACACGTTCGCACATTCCAGTGATCCGCAAACGCTCCGTTGAGACCCCTGCTCACTACATCCAGTTCTCTGGCCGGCGCGTGCAAGAGATCGAGATCTCCAACCTCGCTGCCTTGCTGGAGCACGAGAAAGGAAACTAAACGCCAAGCGCGGCGTCAGGGGGGGTTAAGTAGGAGGGCGGAAAACCGACGGGGCTTTCACATCAAGCACTCAAGACTCCAAAACAGGGCGGACTAACTTGCTTGATTCATATTATTGGTAGGTTTTCAGGGATGTTCAAAAAACGATAGGAGGTTAAGTACCTAAATTGGTACGCCTTTCCAGAGGCACATAGTGCAACGGATTTTGAAAGACCTTTCTTCAGTATTCAGCTTTGAATATTGTTATTTCATGAGGGTTGGATCCGCAGGGATCCAAAACGAAATATTGTGCTAGTGAAGACAAGTAAAAAGCAAGGAACTCTTCCGAAAGTGGATTGCTCACTTTGTGTAGTCTTGAGATTCAGCTTTGTGTGAAAGCCTCGTTGCTTCTTTTTTTTTTAAACATGCGTCCGTTTGCGTTTGGGCAAAGAAACGCTACGATTTACTCCTAAGAGTTGGTTTAAGATCAATGTTGTACTCTACGACAATGAGCGTAACTTCTTCAATCGTACGTAAAATATTTGGTTTACCTTTGGGTAAAAGAGTGGCCGTAGTGTGACAAAGTATTCATCAAGTTTAAATGGTATTGGAAGATAGGTACTTCTTAGCATTGTTAGTGAGATGTCTAAAACAGGACCGAGAGGCCTCGTTTGGCAGACGTGTGAAAGGAAAATAATCGAATGTATTTGGTTCTCTAATGGTGTAGGTATTTTATGTTATTTTTTCGGATTTTTTTTAACCAGAGAGGTAGCGATATAAGATAAAAACAGGGATATACCTTTCTGATTACTTCGAGGGTGGTGTCGCTGAGACACTAAGTGTAGGAATGATTGACATCACTTTGGGATCTCAAAAATACTCGATTGGGCTCATTAAACTTTAGTGATTAAGGTAATGACTCTGGTGGCCCCTCAAGACGGGGGGTACCGGGAATCTGTCGTAAGATGTGTAAAGTAATGGTCATCTATGAAAGAAATAACTTAGGATAGTGATGATTATTGGAATTTGAAGGCAAACTGATAACAGTGAGCGACTAGACGCCATTGACGCCACATTTTGACGTATTAATGACATTTAAATCCTCGCCATATCATGGTTTCAGGGTGATAATTGAAGATTGACCTGAGGCATACAAGTTTCGACATTCCATAAAATGCATTTAAGTAACCTTTGAGCCATGGTATGCGTGAGTGAAATGAATTATTTAGAAATAGTCCAACTTACATTATAATAAATCGATAAGCACGTATATTTCCAAAATACTTCGTCACGACTTTAGTTTTAAGGACACATCACGGAATATAGCCAAAGATTCATATTAATTGTGTGATAGACATACATCTCATAGATCACAGATTAGCGAAGGTATAAAATAAACAATATTTAATGGATACGGTTAAGTAATAGATAAATTCATGGTAAATGTGCCATAGTGTTTCGGGCGCGTTAATTGTAATGGACTTAAAACTAATGAGTGCTGTCGCTTCCGATACCACGGGTCCTCAAAAAATCGAATCTCATGGCGGATATTGTCTTAAGCAAATATTGAGTGTAAATTTTGAAAAAGACACGGATACAGTACCCAACGGGTTCACCCACTTCCAGTATTGTATTTGTGTCGAAATGTTGGGTTTGGTATTTTATGTGCTAGCCGCTGTTTAGTCGTTTGGTGGGCAAGTACGTTGTATATAAAAATCGAACGATTAAACGACAGCTGTTTGGTCCAAATTGAACGCAATATGTAATACGTCACTAGCCTCGGTGTGCCTTTGCTTTGACTGTTTCGGCGCGCCGTGGCGTAATGGACTGATGTATTTCGTCCTCGTGTTCGATGATTGGAACGCAAAATTCGATAATCGTAGCCATGTCTCGGACTGCGAAATGATTCGATTGTGTGTTCCTATCTGTGGACGTTTCATTCGGAACTCAGCATTCAATATTTCGTGGTTCCTTTTGCGAAACTGCCAAGTGTTTATTCTTGTGTTCTCATTTTGAAATTTAGAACGGAACGTGAAATATTTCGTGGTTGTACGTTCGCGACCACCAAGTATTCATTGTGAGTTCGAGTATTTAGTTTTTTAATGCGATTCGCGAATTTTTCTTTCTTGAACTCTAAATTTAGTACCTCGCGGTTCATCTAACCGCGAGGTATTCGATTAAAAGTGTTCAGATGATTTATTGCAGAACACAAATTTAAAATAATCTTCGCAGTTTTTAGGGCCACCAAGCATTTAATGTACGAGTTTCAGTTACGTATTTTCATTTATTTGAACATTTAATGAAATATTTCATGGTGAATTTTCTCAACCATCAAGTATTACACGAGAGTGTTCAGATTTTTTTATATAATCGAACACATTATTAAATAAGTCGCGATTTTATTCTGAGGCATCGCGAAGTGTTTGATAGGGTATGTTCATGATTTGCCTGGCATGCTTTATAATAAGTAGTACCTTTATGAAGTGTTCCACGTTAAAAATTCAGTTTTTCAGGCACTTAATGTTTCCAAGTAAAATTCGTCATGACTATTTTGTATTTCTTGAGAGCACGTATTATCAGAAGTCACGTACTCGTTGGGTTTGATGAAAGCGTGTAGTTAGTGCGTAAACGGCCTAAATCACTATTTTAAGTTCTACTAGTGCCATCTAGACGTGAAACTTTGATTTTGGTGTTAAGTTTCACAGTCGCATTCGCCTCGGTACCTCACCACGGCGATAGATGGCGTTAAAACGCGAAATTGAG
Source organism: Clepsis dumicolana (assembly GCA_963691665.1). NCBI lineage: Eukaryota > Metazoa > Arthropoda > Insecta > Lepidoptera > Tortricidae > Clepsis > Clepsis dumicolana. The sequence goes on along the minus strand of OY829507.1, from coordinate 733,519 downwards.
ATTAAGGCCCTTTAGCGCTAACGTCTCAATTATTATTAAATAGGTATACTAAACATAGAATAATTATTGACGTACATTATATTAAAACTAGGAATGTTTCCACTCGCCTATTTTAATTAGATTATAGGTTATTTGTGATAGGACTTCCGTTCATTTTATTATTATACCAAATTGTACTCAGGTACCTTTAGAACTTTTTTTGTTGTCACATAACTCTTGTGTTCTGATCTGTGAATTTTGCTGAATAAAGTAACTACCTATTGCAATGTGAGTGTTGTTATTTATTTACCCACCCTTTATACCTCTAGTTTCCTAGTTTCCATAAAATAATAAACTCAAGTCAGTTAAAAGCCGCATGTGTTTATGAAAGAGCGAAGACTGCAAATAGAGTACTAAGTGAATAAAAATCAATTGCTGCATTTACGTGAAATTGACGTAATTAATTTCAATTTTCGAGGTGACAAGTACAATGAAGTGATTTGTGAATCTAACCCTACTCGTGAATATAACGCTACTCAGGTTAACGTACCCGCAATCAGTTGGTGTATGGGTCTCGTAAAATAATACTACATTAAGAAAAACTTTATAAAAGTATAGAGAAGGTTAATAGACTTTTTTATTATCTTATTAAAAGGTAAATATGTAAACATTTGTTCGCTTAATACACCACCAGGTCACACCGCAGACAACATTTTTCAATTGCCATGTAATAATCGAGAAAAAGTTAAAGAAAATGCATTGTTGCCAGCTCAGCAGGAATAAACGCTCTTAAAAGTATGCAACTATACTCAGAGATGGCGTTAGTTTAAACGGAAAATTTCAACGCCATCTTTTGAGCATGGTTGATACTAAAATAAATGTAAACGCTGTACAATAAATGCAAAAATTTAAAAGTAGGTAAATGTATGATCAGATCAACTAAAAACAATTATTTTTCTCACCCGCAACCACACGTGAAAAATAGTTGTCTGTTCGGCAGTAGCAGTGAATGCGGAAGTGTTGCATGGAAACACACATTTGCCGCACAGACATAATTATTTTCCACGAGTGGTCGCGCGCGGGTCAGCAAAGTAATTGTTTTGAGCTGATCACACATATTTATAAATTTACACATTTTCAAAAAAAAAATCCAGTTGTAAGTGAAGCCTCGGTTATTTGCCTGTATTTTCGAAATCTTGATTTCACTTGAAAGGTCGATTTACGCGTTTTCTATAGAACTCTTAGATCAATTTACATATTTGTCGGATGATTTTCGTTAAGTAAATAGGTACGTTTAATGTTTTAGTTATATCGAGTCAACTTACAAATAAGTGTCTCTCGACAACCTGTTTCATAAATAAGCCAAAACATGACATTTAACAATCACAGGTCCCTTAATTTTAAGAAAGTTCCTTTGACGAATACCTACATAACGTATGAGTCAGGTCTGGACACAAACTTTGTGAATAATTAAGTAGGTATACAAAAGTGAACATATTTATGTAAGAATACTTTATTTACACAATAAAAGCAATTTACAATGACATTAAATCTAAGCTTAAACTAAATAAACTACAACTTAAAACTAAATTAAATCTAAATAAGGCCCCCGTGGCATAGTGCCCAAAAGGCTGGCAGCGTTGCCTCGCTGAATAGCAATGCTGATTCTTTGAGAGAGAAAACTGCCAGCCCTTTGGTCACAAGTTGCATCAGCTAAGCGCTTTTGTAACTAACACATATTTATTATACAAAATACAAATAACCTGGTTATCTACTTCACCAAAGTATTTTTTTGTATCATAAAAGATAAACTGTATCGTTTCTCATGTGATCGATGGAGAATGCAATGCAAATAGCGCAACTAGAATACGAATAGCTAAGTGTAAAACGACCCTTTAGGCAAAGAAATTCTGTTTAAAATTTTGCCCAAGATACGAGGGCGGGATGATAAGCAACTAGCTAAAAAGTTTTAATTAAAAAAAGAACTTACTCGTTTTTAAAAATATGTCTCTGGCTATCTCTGTTCTAAATTTTAATTTGGTGGCTTGAATATTTAATTGATTTTTTGGCATTTGAAAATACATCGTGTTGTTGTTTTTCAAAATTGATAAAATTGAACAAAGAGCGGTGATTAAGTTTCTTTATATGAAGGATATGAAGGGGATATTTATGAAGAGTTAAAGAATGTTTTGGGTGAATGTGCTCTTTCTTACGCCACAGTAAAAAACTGGGTGGCTGAGTTTAAACGCGGCCGTACAAGTGTCCAAGATGAAGCCCGCCCCGGACGTCCAAAAATCGTCACGACTCCGGAAATGGTGTCCAAAGTAGCAGATTAGCAGAGTAGTCCAAGCAGATCGACGATTGAAGCTATCTGAAATAGCTGACACTACAGGTATTTCGAAAGAACGGGTAAGTACATCATATCTTAAGTGACGAATTTAATATAAAGTTATCCGCCCGTTGAGTGCCGCGTTTGCTTACGCACGATCAAAAAAGAATTCGGGTGCAAAACTCGGCATGCTTGGATCGTTTTCAGAGAAATAAAGCAGATTTTATACGTCGATTTATAACAACAGATGAAACATGGGTTCACCATTACACGCCAGAATCAAAAATTCAATCAAAACAGTGGACTGAATCTGGGTGTTCGGCTCCTAAAAAAGCTATGGCTGTAAACTCGGCTGGAAAAGTGATGGCTTCTGTCTTCTGGGATGCAAATGGAATTTTGTTTATAGATTACCTTCCCAAAGGTCAAACTATTAATGGAAAACTATTAATGGAATACTACGCAATTTTTTTTTGATAAGCTTTTTTAGCGAAAAAAAAAAATCATCTTCCATCAAGACAACGCAAGGGTTCACACTTATGTTAAGGCTATGGCAAAAATCAACGAATTGAACAGGCTCAATAGTTTTATTCTAGTACTAAAACTAAAAATACAATAAACTAAAACTATATATAAACTAAATCTATAAATAAAAAAGCTGACCCAGATCACTGCCGGACGGTAAGGTGCCTAGAAGGCTGGCAGCATTGCCACGCTGGATAGCAATGCTTAATCTCTGAGCTAAGTAAAAGCCAGCCCTCTGGTCACCCGAAGCCTCTATCAGTTTGGCCGACAGTGACTTATATATATTAGTCGCACTCTGACCCCACGGACCCATGGTTTCTACCCCAAACGGCTCAAATATGTAGGCACTACTAATGCCTGCATATTTGCGTCGCTTGAGGTTTTCCGCAGAATCTGCAGCGGCACCAGCCCTGTTGGCTGTGGAAGGAAGGTGGGACGGGGCGAGTGTGTCGACGCAAGTGGCGTCCCAGACCAACGGTCGCCCCATTTTCCACGGCATGAGCGTCATGCCATCGGGCCTCTTGCCGTCGTCGCGGACCAAGCCCGAAGGCTCTAATACGGCTGGTGCTCCGGCGCTGACCAAGGCCCGACGGATGACGTCGTTGAGGCCGGCATGTCGCGGGATGCGCCCCGAACTTCTGCGGCAGGAGAGTCCATGGTGGCCGAGGCAGTCGACCTGCATACCGCAGGGGCAGCGATGTGGGACAACACAGGCCACTCCCAAACGGAGACACACAGCGAGCCGGAAAGTGTTATTGTCTAAAAAAGTGCCAGTATTTGTGGACGGTATGGCATGTAACCAAGCACCAGATTCCCATTTTGCAGCAGCAAGGAGGCGGGCGCGCTCTGCAGAGCTGGTAGACGTATGGTGAAGGTTATCCCGCACCAGTCTACAGAGCGGCTCATCCCATTGTCGCTGCGAACTAATAGTATTGGGTAGATCGGCAGACGGGCAAGCTGACCTCCATGCTGTTTTAGCCTCGGTCAGGTAAGGCACATTCAGGTTATCCAGAGGTGTTTTGAGAATTTGGGCAATTAAATTTTGAGTGTAGTGGACCGAGGACAGAAAGGCAGGGAGTGAAACCGAAGAAATCTGGCGGATGCCCAAGCCACCGTGGCGAATGGGCAAAGATGACTGAGACCACGAACGGTCTGAAAAGTTTATATTGAAAATGGAAATGAAAGTACTTTTTATGACAGAATCTAAAGTATCCAAAAGATGAGGGTATTTCCAAAGGTGGCTGCAGCGGAGGACGTAGGTGAATTTAGGTACAAAAAGGCAATACTTGATGATCGCATAAGCTACGTGGAGGTTAATTTTAAATAGACCGTCAGACTGCAAATGAAATTTTTGTATTTTATCATCAATAAATTCGGAGAAAGATTCCTCGAGAATAGGAGAACCAAGCAGATTAAGCGAATTTTTAGTAACGATTTTGATATTGGGGGCAATAGCCTGAAATTGAGAAATAGCTGAGTCTTTTTGTTGCTGATAAGAATCGCAGAAAAATATTTCACATTTCGAAGAATTTAAATCTAAACCAATATCTCGGAATTTCTCCGTTAAAACGAATTGAACTATGATTTGCTGCCCCACCCACCTTATTTGCCTGATCTAGCACCATCAGACTTCCACCTTTTCCCCAAGCTAAAAAAATTTTTGGGTGGACAGAAGTTTGCCATAAATGATGAAGTTATTGCTGCCGTAGAAGAGTATTTTGCCGGTCTTGAAAGAAGTCATTTTATAGAGGGTATTACAGCTTTAAAATGAAGATGGAACAAGTGCTTAGAGGTACATGGAGAGTATGTTGAAAAATAAAATCAATTTTATCACGCCAACCTAAGTATTTTTATATTAGGCTAGTTACTTATCATCCCGCCCTCGTACCTACATTCATAAAAAAGTTTCATGTCTGAAAAGGAAAATGTGTTCATACCTACATGGTATACATGCTAGCCGCGAACCGCAACGTACAGAGCAGCGCTTTCTGTGTAATAAACTGAAATAAGTCCCATACAAAATGTCGGCATTGTGGCGTGCACAAAACACCCGCCAAAATACGTTCGTTCCACAATTCCATTTTTGAATCTCGTGGAGCGAGCAGCGTCGCGTGCACGGCGCATTGACGCTGCTACATTGTGCCCTGTGAATGGATACCCTTACAAATACCCGTCGACCTGCCCCATACATTTTATACGCAACCACTGTAATATTTTGCGAACACAAAAAGACGCAACGACCCGCCCTCGTTACGTACATGAGCAACATTACGCGGATTAAGCGCCATATCAGCTAAGAAAGTGTGTACTTTAACTCTGCAAACACACTAGTTAAGCCGCGCTCATTTGCATGTTTCAACAATTACTTGAACGTAGTAGATCCATTATTATTAATCCATAATTACGATTCGCTGCCATCGTTTCCCGTGCTTTGTTTGCGTTGCCATGCTCGTTGTTTATTGAGCCAATATTAGCTGGTATCGGAACACTCGTCCTGTGTATCGGCGCGAACTCGGCGCGCGCGAGCGTCGCATTAAGATATGCAAATGTTATTAGGAGAGTACGCTCGCATTATCTTTTAACTTGTATTGCGATAGGACAATGTTTCCCTTTATAACCAGCTATTGTATCTGCGATGTCACGATACGGCTAACGGCTAGCGGCTATGCAGAGAGCACAAAGAAGGCTAATTGAGTTTGATTGTTGTTTTATCTGCGATAATCGCTTGAAGTTGGCGAGGCTTCGCGTAACATTTAATTACGTGTTGTCTTCATTATCTGATCGCACAGGGATGTATTTCGGCCTCGGAAGTAATATTGCATGAGTCGGGCTTTGATGTCGCCGTGACCTCGGAAGTTCTCCAATCAAAGTTGGCGCGCTTAAATTATTTTCATTTTTCGAATCACCATCTGGGCCGGGCGTCGCGTCCGCCATTTTGTCGTCCGACTCTGAATATTAAGAGATTTAGATTCCTCGATCAGGATGCGATCGACGTCATCAAAGAAGCTGGGATCAGATTAGATATGCTAATCCGGCGAAGACACACGCGCCCCGCGCCGCTCGCCCCGGTTTGATATCTAACAGAATTATGCAAATGTCAACACCTAAAAACTAAATGATTTTCCGCCGGGATTGGGTCTGTTATTCGGTAAGGATTGATTAATAATGAAGTTGTGCAGATACGGCCGGGTTAGTTTATCGATATTGCATTATTGATGAATTCAGTCTGTGAAATTTGTGTGCGCTGTAGGTACCTACCATGTTTTAAGGCTCGATCAAAAATGAGTAGTTTTGTAACCGTATTAGGTGGGTTTGGAAACGCGACTAAAGTACTACAAGTACCTACTTCAAGATTACTTTATCATCTCTCTTCATCTCTATCTTTAAAGTTGAAGTTAACTTTTGCAAAGGTAGAGTCGTCCTTCAGCTGTTTATTTGCTGATTTGGGTATACCTAAATACCAGACGTTAAGGATATGAAACTTCGAATCTCGACACGGACAGGTATATCATACCTACCTGTTTCCGATACGGTTACGGATGTGAAATTATTTTGGATTATCCGTTAGTTTTGGATAGTTTTGGTTACGGATAGGATAAGAGTTTGAAGGAAATTGTTAAAGCACTTAAAATATAAATTGGTAAAGCATTCGATATTTTTAATAAACAAAAAACAGCCGTACCTATAACTAATAATGTTTCATAAGCTCCGCCTCTATCCGAAATTGCTCGAAACTTCTATAACAGAGGGTCGAGCACGACTTGACGAATGCTGCGTAACGTTACGGTTATCGTATCGAGATCGAGAAACCTCATACTAAATTTTAGTTCCAAATACGCTCACGACCGGGCGCTGTTCCAAACGTCATACAAACTCGATAACGTTTACTATTCGATTTTACGTGACGCAGGTTTCGAATATTCGTACTCGGGCCTCGGATAGCTCATTGGGTATTGTTAATGTTGCTCTAGTAATGAGCCTAGCCTTGTATAACCTCGGTTAATGGCGACGATTTAATTATTACTTACTCGAGTTCTAAATAACTGTTTTTATAGATTTTATTTTATTACTTACCTTAAACATATTTGAGGTGGCGCTTAACGACTTTTTCCTTTTTTTTAAACTACTTTTTTTGTATTATTTTTATTTTTACGGTCATCTACGGTAGATGTTTCATACTAAGGTGTATTGGTCTCGTACAGAGATTATTGCATAGATGGCGTTAGCGAGTCAATATATCGCTAAGTAACAAGATCTGATGCGTGAATATATAGGAGTTTTTCGTGCTAACTTACAATTGCTCGGATAGCGTAATTGGATTAGCGCGTTACCACGGCATGGTAAAGGTTTAGGTTTGAACCCCAATTCGAGAACAATTTTTTCTGGTTTTTATGTATATTTACGCATCAAATTTGAAATTTGTGAAAAATTGCGTTTTTCCTTGTTTTAATTATAAATGGATGTGATTCATAGAGTAACTGTCATTTTAATAAAGAACCAGAGTAAGCACAGTAGCCTGCGTGTGTACGCAGCACGGTGCATGTGAATAATACAAAGTGTTTTTCATATAGGTTATAATACCAAATATTAACGAATAAGTAGGCAGGTACTTACGTAATAATTTAGCTTAATAATTGAAGGGAAAAATTTAAACAAACGTACTTAATTAAACTGTAGAATATCCGTAACTGTATACTTACGTAATTTAAAAGTGTCTACTCTATTATATAATATTGAGGTATACTCAGTATTTTCAGATAATACCTACAATCGAGACAATTTTTTTTTAATCACTCTGATTACGATGGCCATTTTCATGGCGACAACCGCGCAGGATTCATGTAGAAAGGCCGGTGAAAATGTAAAATAATTAGAATTAAAGTAAAGGTAATTTGATTAGAATGTACTGTGGGTATTCTCTCTACACAAATACCTTACTTAAGGGATTATCTATTCTATTATGATGGAGAAAACAGTGGCCTAAGCACGACTTGTCGAATCCTGCGTTACGTTACGGTTATCGTATCGAGATTGAGAAATCTCATACTAAATTTTAGTTCCAAATACGCTCACGGGCGGGCGCTGTTCCAAACGTCATACAAACTCGTTATAGTTTACTATTCGAGTTTACGTAACGCAGGATTCGACAAGTCGTGCTTAGGGCACTGTCGAATCCTGCGTCACGTAAACTCGAATAGTAAACTATAACGAGTTTGTATGACGTTTGGAACAGCGCCCGCCCGTGAGCGTATTTGGAACCAAAATTTAGTATGAGATTTCTCGATCTCGATACCATAACCGTAACGTAACGCAGGATTCGACAAGTCGTGCTTAGAGCACTGTAACAAAATCCGTTAGGTAGTAGCGAGTTTAAATATCGCGTTCAGACAGACCGACAGATAGACGACAGACAGACGCTGTGGGGGCTTTAATATAATAATATAGGTATACTGATGCTGAGGTAAACGTCTCAATGTTATAAGTAGACACCATAATTATAATAATTAATTAATTTATTTATTTATTAACCGGTTTATTAAGATTAATAATTGTGTGTATCTGTCTGTGGCATCGTAGCTTCTAAACGGATTAACAGATTCTGACGCGGCTTTTTTTTTCGAATGCTAGTTTAATCGAGATGGTTCTTGAAAATGTCAGAGGTTTCGAACTTTTTTATGTATGTTAAGTTTATTAAGCCGCGATAGCCTGGTGGTTTGACCTGTCGCCTCTGAAGCAGAGGGTCGAGGGTTCAAATCCCGGCTCGCACCTCTTGAGTTTTTCGGAATTTATGTGCGAAATTACATTTGTAACTTATCATGAGCTTTTCGGTGAAGGAAAACATCGTGAGGAAACCTGCACACTTCTGCGAAGCAATTCAATGGCGTGTGTGAAGTTCCCAATCCGCACTGGGCTCGCGTGGGAACTATAGCCCAAGCCCTCTCATTCTGAGAGGAGGCATGTGCCCATCAGTGGGACCTAAATAGGCTGATGATGATGATGATAAGTTTATTAATTGTGTGTGATGATTAAAATATAATATGATTTTGTTCATGTGTGAGTCCACATACTGGATGTTGTCCAAAGAGATGGAAGATCTACAGAGATCCCGACACTGTTAAAAGAGGGTCGAAATGTTTCGTAAAAAATTTGATCACCTTTATTGGATCACCTTTATTTGATCACCTTTATTCGATCACCTTTATTGGATCACCTTTATTGGATCACCTTTATTTGATCACCTTTATTGGATCACCTTTATTTGATCACCTTTATTGGATCACCTTTATTGGATCACCTTTATTTGATCACCTTTATTGGATCACCTTTATTGGATCACCTTTATTGGATCACCTTTATTGGATCACCTTTATTGGATCACCTTTATTGGATCACCTTTATTTGATCACCTTTATTGGATCACCTTTATTGGATCACCTTTATTGGATCACCTTTATTGGATCACCTTTATTTGATCACCTTTATTGGATCACCTTTATTTGATCACCTTTATTGGATCACCTTTATTGGATCACCTTTATTTGATCACCTTTATTGGATCACCTTTATTGGATCACCTTTATTGGATCACCTTTATTGGATCACCTTTATTGGATCACCTTTATTGGATCACCTTTATTTGATCACCTTTATTGGATCACCTTTATTGGATCACCTTTATTTGATCACCTTTATTGGATCACCTTTATTGGATCACCTTTATTGGATCACCTTTATTGGATCACCTTTATTGGATCACCTTTATTGGATCACCTTTATTGGATCACCTTTATTGGATCACCTTTATTGGATCACCTTTATTTGATCACCTTTATTGGATCACCTTTATTGGATCACCTTTATTGGATCACCTTTATTGGATCACCTTTATTTGATCACCTTTATTTTTCTGCGTATAGTCGTCCCGCGATAACTCTGCAACGAACTGACAACAGTAGAAAACTAAAGTTTGTTTATGGCAACACTGATTTATAGTCAAACAACACGTTTTGAACTTTTGATTAGATTAAACATTAAACAGGTCAACGTTCGTTCACCATCCACCATTAAAATACCTCTCATAATTCGTTTTCTACATTTTTTTTACCTTACAACAGCTAAACCTACTAAACACTGGCAAAATTGTCCTCCAATAGATAGAGTCATATTAAAAAAAAAACAGCAACTTTTGATTGCTACTATCATTATTATTTTTAATTAAAGAAATGTCTGAGTGACATGAAAAAAGTTAATATCTTATGCAGAGTTATCGTGGGACGATTATATTTTCATAAGAGTTCAGTTTTTCCAATGAGTTGGCAATGAAAATGTGAGAATTCTATTTTTGCTGTTTATTTTGCCTTTGCCTTAACGTCTGAAGTAAATTATTATTTTGATATTAAAGTCCTTGTTTGACATTCATCGGACGTTTTCTATTTAATAAATAACACCATTAAAAAGCAGGAAAAGCAAAGGAAATCCGTTTTTTCCGGAAAAGGCGTGATTGAAATTGATGCTCGGATACATTACTCGTAATGTCTCGGAGCAATCGGTTAAAGGTGCCCTAAGGGCGGGTAATGTTTAAAATGCGAGCTTTAAAAGGGTCTAATGGTGACACAAGTATTTCTGTCCTTTGTAAGTATGCGACATCCTTTTTAGGGTTCCGTACCTAAAAAGATTGAGCGACGACCTAGTAAGGATTGCGGGACCGCGGTGGATGCGAAAAGCACGAGACCGGTCAAAGTGGAGGGCCTTGGGGGAGGCCTATGTCCAGCAGTGGACGTCTTTCGGCTGACATGATGATGATAATAACCTAAAAAGAAAAAAACGGAACCCTTTAGGATCACTTTGTTGTCCGTCTGTCTGTATGTCTGCCTGTCTGTCAAGACCCTTTTTTTCTGGAACACGTTTAGGTAGCATGCTGAAATTATTATGAAATACTCAAGCCTGCAGTCCCTTGAAGCTGTGACTTCTGAAAACTGAAAACTTCTAAGTCAACGCACTCAAAAGATACAGTAATTAAAAAGGTTGTTTCCATACAAATTGCCGTACCCCGAAAACCTAAAGGGTACTTCCAGTTGTCCTAGAAACTTGAAATTTGGTATGAAGGTAGCTCTTATAGCACAACCACTCTCAAAATCTTAAATTTTTATGTCTGTCTATAGATTTCACAGACCAATATAAGATGACTTCACACTGCATACATTTTGCTTAGGAGCAGGGCTCTGCTAACACTGGACAAATTAAAACACTGGAGAAAAGCTTTAAAATCTTTCTACGGAACCCTCGTGCGCGAGTCCGACTCGCACTTGTCCGGTTTTTTTACCTTCCCCGGGAAAACGCCAAATTTCAAACTTGAATTTTATTGGTAGCTGTTGGCTCGGGTACCAAAATATCTCGTTAGAAATTGATGCTTTTCCTCCCTCGGCGAACACTACTATTGTACGAGAATGTCTGTGGTAGCAGATTTGGGTTTTAATATTCACAAGGCACAACAAAAAACTTAAATGTACGAACTATATTACTCGTGCATAAGACGGTATTTTTTGTCCATTTTATTAATATCGCTGCGTGCTACTGTATTACATATTTAAGCGGGCTGGCCAGTGTATTATGACACCGTAGTTGTTCTTGTTCCAGAACGGCCCATTATGCAGCAAACGACTTCCCGCATAAGGCTTTCACACATACAAATATAATAATAAGCTGTTCTTTTTATGCCGACACACACAGACAAGAAAGGGTTTAATGTTAATGAACTGGCGAACTGGCCGAAATTTTAAGTAAAAAAAAAACTGGATTATGTAAGTACAGTCGAGTTCTCCAATATCTGTGCAGCCAACGGTTCATAAATATCTAAACACGGACTAAGGTCTGTAACTGGCAATAAGGTCTGTGTATAGATATTTTTGAACTGTTGACGTATAGATATTGGAGAACTCGACTGTACGTGGTTTTATCTTTGAAGGAATTGTAGTGATGCTGGCTGAATTATGGTACTTACAGTACAACTAATGCCATTATTCATAAACGTCACTCAATCCTTCATTAGTTAAAATAGGTTTTGTCTTCTTTTTACTAACGGAAATGTCAATGTGACAAAAAAGGACAAACTAACTTTAACGGCATTTTTAGCCGACTTCAAAAAAGGAGGAGGTTCTCAATTCGTCGGAATATTTTTGAATTTTTTTTTATGTATGTTCCCCGATTACTCGAAGACGGCTGGACCGATTTCAAAAATTATTTTTCTGTTGAAAGGGTGCACTTTCCAGTTGGTCCCATTGTCACCAAGTTAGGATCTGATGATGGGATCCCAGGGAAATCGAGGGCAACCCTCAAATTTTACAGGGACGTATCATGTGTTTCATATATTTTCGAAAGCTATTCAAGTACTTAGTAGTTTCGTGTTAATGAGATGATGATGGAAGGTACAACTCCTTAACGGTTAGGAGTTGAAGGATAATACCATTTTAAATATGAACGTAACTAAAAATTATGAAAGAAAAAATCTTTTAACAAAAAAGTAGAAGTCGGTGCTTCATTCCAAGAATATTCCGCTAGCACCGCACCGACTTCATATTTCTGTTAGCCCATAAAACTCATGGCTTTTTGGGGATTATTTTACGTTTTTTTTCTGAGGTTTTTTTAAGGCGGTTTTACTTTTTTGTTATGCTTAGTTAAAACAGGTTTATGAATAATAGGGTAAGAAGCTTATCCAGTACAAGCTATGCCTTAACTACCATGTGAAATACTTAAATAATTAAGACAGAAATACATTTTGTAAGGTTGTACAATACGAATAGATTTTCTAAATACTGTCACAATCGATGAAGTTTCCCTAGTTGTGTGTTGTGTGACATTACCAGGCATTCACATAAATGTGTTTTTTCCTTCAAAATCTCGAAGCATAAAAACGGGAACATTCTCCCGACTTCAATAAGAACAAAAAACACTCCGTATATTTTCCGAGGCAGCGGGAAAATATTGACGCACCCGATATAGTACGTCTCCGTATTAAGCCGCCTGGCTTTTATGGTCGCCTGGTACTCAGTCAACGAAAACAGTTCTTATTACAGCTAGTCGTTTTCCAAAAACTAAGGATCCGCCATTTTATGTTTAATTTCTGTTGTTTACTTAGTTAATTGATACGTAGCTACTTTAAACCCGAGGTGGGCAAACTTTCTTCATGGAGGGCAAGAACGACCGATATTTTGGACGAGGGCCACAAAAATACCAAAACAGCATATTCTTTAGAGTTTTTTGTAATTTTGAAATAGCAATGTTTTGCAATTTTGAAATGGCAATGTTTTTAAAACGTAAAAAAAAACCTGAGAAAAAAAACATAAAATAATCCCCAAAAAGCCAAGAGTTTTATGCCCTAACAGAAATATGAAGTCGGTGCGGTGCTAGCGGAATATTCTTGGAATGAAACACCGACTTCATATTTATGCTAGGCCATAAAACTCATGGCTTTTTGGGGATTATTTCATGTTTTTTTCTTGTTTTTTTTTTGAAGGCGGTTTTACTTTTTGTTAAAAGATTTTTTTTTCACAATTTTTACTTACCTTAATATTTAAAATATTATCCTCCAACTCCTAACCGTTAAGGAGTTGTACCTTCCATCATCACCTCATCAACACGAGATGATGACTACCAGACGCAAATACTTGAATAGCTTTCGAAAATATATGAAACACATGATACGTCCCTATAAAATTTGAGGGTTGCCTCCGATTTCCCTGGGATCCCATCATCAGATCCTAACTTGGCGACAATGGGACCACCTCAGGAGTATACCCTTTCGAATAATGATTTGACGTTTTCAAAATTATCCTCCAACTCCTAACCGTTAAGGAGTTGTACCTTCCATCATCAGCTCATCAACATGAGATGATAACTACCAGACGCAAATACTTGAATAGCCTTAGAAAATATATGAAACACATAATACATGCCTATAAAATTTGAGGGTTGCCCTCGATTTCCCTGGGATCCCATCATCAGATCATGACTTGGTGACAATGAGACCACCTCAGGAGTATACACTTTCGAATAAAAAAAATAATTTCAAAATTGGTCTACAATTGACGGAGTACATATGAGACGGATGAACATACATAAAAAAATAAATACATACAGTGGAACGTAGAACCTCCTCCTTTTTTGAAGTCGGTTAAAAACTAATCCCATCGGACTGCTTTCGTAATAAAATAACCTATAATCTTCTTAAAGTTAAAAACAGAAAACCCGAGTGCAATTCCAGGAAATAACCCCATGTCACTCCCACAACTGAGACGAATCTAAAGACACCTCATACGCTGAAATCCGTAGGTTTAGCTTGTAGAGCATACCAAAGAATCAGACATAACATAACCCTTCTTCGGCAGTCGGGTAAAAATCTAACGTTTTTTTCCGAAAACTTAACTCTACTGACCGTCAGCACAGTCGAGCGCCCAATGTTAAAATTATCATACAAATGTTAGCCCGCGTGTTAATTTCGAGCTTTCCATGATAATTGGCTTCAGAATCTTTCGGGTCTAGTTTATTAGTACAGTAGCGCTGTAGGCCGAGCACGAAGTTTTAGAATCCTGCGTAACGTTACGTTATCGTATCGAAATCGAGAAACCTCATAGGCACCTACAAAATTTTAGTTCCAAATACGCTCACGGGCGGACGTTGTTCCAAACGTCATACAAACTCGATAACGTTTACTATTCGACTTTACGTTACGTAGCATTCGTTAAGTCGTGCTCGACCCTCTGATCGGGAAGCCCTAAGGTCGCGGACTGGACGCCAGCGACCGGCGTGGCAGTGAGCGGCGGCGAGCGGGGCGGCGAGCGGGGCGGCGAGCGATTTCTCTGTTCACGGCACGGTCGTCATTTGACGATCATCTGTCACCTGTAAGTTGATAGAGCGTCGGTTATTAAGCAAATCGAAGTAATCGCCACAAGGCGTCTTTCACACGATTAATCGGTCTGTTATTCCTCCCTAAGTTTAGCTCCATCTATCTTCCAGACGGGGATCAATCAACTCAACTCAGATTATTTGACGGACAAGAGAATCTGTCAAATTTTTCACTGGGTTTTTATCTCGTGATAAATGAGATAAATTTGTTAATTTGATAACTTGCACTTTGCGTGATGATTTCCGACGTTTTAGATGCGATTAGTAATTTTATTAGCAGGCGACAGCTTAGACTTACAACCTTGGTAATAGAAAACTTATAACACCCCTCTTTTTCGTCGGGGGTTAAAAAAGAATACTTGCACTACGTACGTTAAATCTCAGAGTGAACAGAGGCACAAGTACGAATATTCGAAACCTGCGTAACGTAATCGAGTAGTAAACGTTATCGAGAAATTTTGTAGGACGTATGGAACAGCGCCCGCCCGTGAGCGTATTTGGAACTAAAATTTAGTATGAGGTTTCTCGATCTCGATACGATAACGTAACGTTATGCAGGACATCTGCCATAGAAAAACAATAATAATTTAAGCAAATGGAACCTCTAAAAACAAAAATCCCCAAATAGAGCTGGGAAAAACCAGGCATTATCCCCAAAACTACGGACCCTGCTTCAAACGCAAGCACTCTCATTATAGTTCACAATAGATGTTCAATCATCTCGGAAGAACCGAATGCCCCGACACAATAATTGCGGCCGGGGCCATTGTCCGCGGAACTCTAATTTATACCTCTGAATGGCACCCTTATAATATGCTCATTAGACCAGGGCTGCCAAAACTATTTGCCCATTTTTGCGAGGGTGCAACAAATTGACAAGATTTACATTAGGTACTGACTATAGCTTGCATATGTGGTTCATTAGGCTGAGCACGAAGTTTACGAATCCTGCGTAACGTTACGTTATCGTATCGAAATCGAGAAACCTCGTACTAAATTTTAGTTCCAAATTTTAGTTCACGGGGGGGCGCTGTTCCAAACGTCTCACACATTTTCTCGATAACATTTACTACTCGATTACGTTACGCAGGTTTCGAATGTTCGTACTCGGGCCTCTCTACCCTGTTTGGCAAGAAAAATACGAAAATTGATTATTTTTTTACTGGTATTCATAAAAAAAAAATCAACTCGATTGACATTCGTGAGTCATCCGTTTATTTCACAACAATTAAATCTCACGATTCTCACGGTTGTTTCATGTTAAAAGTGACTTGGATTTTAGAGCCACAAAAAAATAAATAAATTCATCACCATCATCACCAGCCTTTTTATACGTCCCACTGTTGGGCACAGGCCTCCTCTCAGAACGAGAGGGCGTCATTATGTTACAAATTTTATTAGAACTCAATCCATACGACAGTCATCCCTAATCCTCTCAAATGCGATATTATATTATCCTCTCACGTCGTATATAAAAAAAATCTGCCATCCGCAGCGCGTGCGCACAGTGCATTACCTGAGGCACCTTTGCCCCACTTTCCTCCCCCTCCCACCCCCCCCACCCCCCGGCTCCCCCGGCCATTCTATGAGACGCGTTTAAATTGAGTATTAGGATTTCAAAGGGTGTAATGGTTATGTATGTAATTGAGTTTGGGTCTTAATGAAATTTTATGAGACGAATAAAAACTTAGGGGCGCTGGGTTTGGATTTGTGAGCCAGTGAAGTGTGCTCGAAATAACTATCTAAATACCTAGTGAATAACTAACTTTTCTAACAGGTTTTATTTGCAATAAACTTTTCCAACAAATAAAAATTTAATATGAATCTTTCAAAGCGTTTTTGCCTGAGGGAGTAACAAAGGTATTAATTATATTTAGAGAGACCGATATTTTACTTGTAAGTACATTTTTTCTAGTTTTATGTATTTATACATATTTATGTGTTATTGTTGTAATAAAGTTCCCCTCTATGTAGGTACAGACACTCAAAAAATTCGTATCTTATAAATTAGGTACTACTATGGAATGGCGTCCAATTGAACAATTTTGTATAATGTATATGTAAGTAGGATGAATAAAAAGGATTGCATTTTTTTCTAACAGAAACCTTATTACGAGTATATCAAGTTATTAACCCGCCAACCACATGACTATGACTCAACTCCTGCCATCGCATCATAAGGTTCCTTACATAGTGCAAACAGGCGAGTTCTCGGCATGTAATCCGACGCTACACAGGATGTTTGCCTTTGGTATTTACCAAGCAAATTTAGCAAGCAAGACAGTCACGAAATGAAATGTAGCTAAATAGGTACATTTCATTTTGGGACTGTTTCGCGCTGCATTATCCCTGATGTTACGAGTAGGTCCCTGGAAGCTTTTTTTTAACCCCCGACCCAAAAAGATTGGTGTTATAAGTCTGGCCGCTATGTGTCTGTGTCTGTCTGTGGCACCGTAGCTTTTAAACGGGTGAACCAGATTCGATGCATTTTTTCATTTGAAAGCAGGTTTTTTAGCGATAGTTATAGCGTGTTGTTGCTGGTGACGGAAATATTGTAACCAGTTACATCAGACAAAACAACTTTAGAATTCCTGCATAGAAGCAGCTCTGCTCTTTGGCTCCCAATTCTTCCTTTAACCTAACCAACTAAGAAAAACTGAAAAACCCCCGACATCTTAATTTCAAAGATCAATATCTCAAAAAGAAGAATCTTAACCTTCTCGATTGACCTAGCTTTCGATTAAAAAAGACGCGTCAAACTCCGTTCATCCGCTTAGAAGCTACGATGCCACATACGTAAGTACACATAGGATCCTTTTTTGCGTCGGGTTAAAAACCATCTCTTCTGTACATTTTGTACATCAATCCTTAGTATTTCGTGCTTGTACGGAATAAAATATAAGCACAGATATCAGTTGCCGGTCCGTCCACACGCAGCGGGGCCGTATAAATTATTTTTATGCTTCCTGCCGCAATACACTGTCTAAGCAAATAAACTATGCGGTTTAGGCTGGTGGCTCTTGTTTTGATTGTGACACTTGCATAACACTTGACTGCAAACAACCTGACCATAAAAAAAAACAGCTACAAGTTTATTTTGCCGACAGTACTTTTTGTCGTCTATACTTGTATTGCCAAGCTACATATTCATAATAAAATTTCAAGTCGATGCCATTAACCGTTGAAGAGTTCTCTCCTGTAGAGACTATCCTGGCTGCACCACCAGAATTTCACTACAAGGTTATTTACTGTTACCGAATTTACATAAGCATGCCAAATTTCATTTCAATCGGTTGAGGATAACTCCTTTAAAATTCAGTTGCAAGACTTGCAAGATTTGACGGAGAACTTATATGCATATAATAAAAAAGAAAAAAAAAGAATAACAGAGGGATGTGGTAGGTTAACATAGGTGAAATTGTGGAACCAACTCCAGTCAGCGGTATTCCCAATCCCAACTAAACTATGACATCGGAGTCTTCAAGAAAACAGTATATTGTTCCCTTAAAGGCCGGGGAGCGGACTAGCGACTCTCTTGGGTTTGCTGGTACCCAGGGGTGGCGGTGGCGGTGATCGTTTACAATCATGAGACCGCTTGCTTCTTTGCCTCCCTCTTCCAATAAAAAGAAACTTGTGTGTCTGTTTGTCGATCTGTGGCATCATAACTATATAAATAGTTGGGAAAGCATCATCTCAAATTATTTCAAATTTCAAGTCGATAGCATTTAGTAGTTCCTGAAATGACCAGCTGTGACAGACATACTGAGTCACACCACAAGGGTGCCTTTTTACCACTTTGGTAAGTGTACCATCAGAACATCGATGCAGTTGCGGAAAGGTGCACAGCACACTGTGAGTAAAGGTATACCGCACTGGCGAGGCGGTGCGCGGAAAATTTTGCTCGTCAGTCGTATGACGAGTTATGACTAATTAGGATTTTATTTTGAGCAATATGGGAGAAACTGGAGTTGATAATTGTAATAGTTTCCATAATCCCATACAAATAACATTTTGTAGCGTCGCTCCTTTTCTGCGCAGTTCCTAGTGGTTAAATAGTTATAAATTGTGCAAGGTTCGAACCTTCCCGGGGCATTAGGTTAGGAAGCAGCCACCGGAACCCCCTGTATCGCACAGGCTATTCCTGTGAAACCTAACACTGCCTTTGTACACAGCTTGAAACGCTTAAGCATCCCAGGTCGGACATTTGGTTAATATGATACAGTATTATCAAGAACAGGATGGGTGTCGAGTTCATCAGAAAGAATGCAGCCAGTTTTCGTGCAATAGAGTGCATAGCTAAATACATTTTAATTTCAAAGTTAAATATCTCATTATGAAACTTAGCTAAGAACTATCTCAATTAAACTAGCTTTCGATTAAAAAAGCCGCGTCTAAATCCGGTCATCAGTTTAGGAGCTATACGATGCTACGATTTCTCTCTCGTGTGCTTTCAACGTTCTAGTGATCAAGTCCCATTTAAACTTTCACTATTAATTTGCATTGTTTAGCTTATAAGGCAGATCACATAGAATTTTTTAAACAAACTTTAACAACCGTCGTCACCAGAACTGCTTTAGCTTTAAGAAAACATCGCGCATAGAACAAGTTTCAGCACCGAGGGGGAAGTGATAGAAATTCATAGAGTACGAAATGCTTATAAACGAGTGCATATCTTTTATATTACAATAGCCATCGTTGGCTGCGTTCCATTAGAACCCAGCCACGTTTTGCGCGACCGGCAAGTCGAGACGCTCACCGCACCACTACTGAGCCTTTAGTGTAAAATTTAAATCACAACAATAGTTCCCGTCGCGTTTGCGTTAACGTTAAACTACGTTGCTGGTTTACTCACGTTTGCCACATAAAGGTTTGTCAAACCGATTCATTCCCCAAAACGCTTTTTATCCGTAACTGTAAATATGTCAGGATTTTTGTAAAACAAACCTAACTTAACCTACAGGGTTCTACGAGATGGCTCTGAAATAAATCCTGAAATAAAATATGAAATATTTACAGTTTCTGAAAAAGAAAGCATTTTGGGAAATTAAAATTTTGGGGAATTAATCAGTTTGGCAAAGGTTTTTTGACCAAATGAAAAGAACTGTTTTTTCGACGTTGCCATAATGTGCCGCTCAAGGCGCTACCGAATTGCCCATAGTACCTAATTGAGATTGAGACATCTTTTGTGTCAAAAATTACACTGGAGGCTCTGAGAGCCTAGTGGTAATAGACAACTGAAAAATACGTTTCGATTGTGTTCGCGTTAGCCGTCAAATACTATAAGAATACGTTGCCAAGAGGTACCTCCAGAAGCGCTGCCGATTTGTCTATAGTAAAGTCAAAGTCAAAGTAATTATTTGCAAGAACTATGGTATTTTTACAGGTGTTACACTCAGGTGTAATTGAGACGTTAACAGGAATGCGATGAAGACATTTTCTTGTGTCAAACAAAAGTTATAAGAGGCTCTGGTAACACATGCAATGCCGGTCGCGTGTTGACGTGGCTGGACAGAAACAGATTGCTCCGAGGAGTAAAATACGCGCGACAACGAACTATGGACAGTCAGCAGCAGAAGTAGCTTAGCAACCGAAGTGGTCACAGTGATGTCCAAGTAGCAGCTCGTCTGAACAGTGGCTAGGTAATGTTAGCTTAGTGAGTAAATAGACAAGGTAATGTTAGGTTGGAGTGAAGCGCCTAAATTACACGGAATTTGTAATTATAAAATTACCAGTTACCTAACCTAATTTAACTGCTGTTTAGACCAGTCGCTAAATAGACGAGTTGCTATTTCGACCACTTACTACATAGTCGAGTTGCTATTTCGACCACTTTTAATTTAGACGACATGATAATTACATGTTTAGACGAAATGCATAATTATTAGACCAGTTGCTACATCGACCATTTGCTTTTTAGACGAAATGATACTAACCCACATGGCTACACAAGCTCTTATGTCTATAAAAATAGAGCCGTGCTTAGATCATTGTGACCGCTTCGGTTGCTTAGCTACTTCTGCTGCTGACTGTACAACCTGTTTAATCTGTCACTTTGTTCCTTTTTTTGTAGCCTACGGACGCTTGCGACATCCTGACGTATCACCTGGGCGTAGTCAGTGGCGTGCATTCCTATGAAGCAAAAAAGCACTGCTTGCCTTCTAAATCAATATAATTAACATTATAATATACATGTACTTACATATTTTTCATATGTAATAATACTTGACTTAAATATCATTATTCGTTCATTTATATTTTCATAAAAACAAAATATTACAAATCCGCGCTTAAATCCGTTTCAATCCGCGCGAACGCTACGTGTTTCTTTCTACGAAAAAGCAGCACGCCGAGTGCTTGCCCGACACGCACACTCTTATCACATCGCGCTCCACCGTAAGCTATGTACGAATAGGCCCACCGCACCTCACTCATACATGTACGAAAATCAACCAATCAAATCAAATCTTACGGTCGCGACAAGAAAGCACTGCTTTTGATTACTTGAAAAGCGTTCACTAATTTGGACTTTAAAATCCAATAGCGTTTGGTCTAACTAGACTCAGTAGGTCTATAACGCACGGGTACCCGGGATCGAATCCGGGCAAGAATGTGAAACTTTTTCCTTTTTTTCAGTTTTATTTTTCTTTTTTTTAACTTTGGGCATCCAATGGGTATTCACTACTGAATATCATACATAGATCTACTCGAAATTCTCTGCCTACCCTGGCTAAAAACTCTATGCACGCCACTGGGCGTAGTCGATACTGTAAGAATACGTAATAGAGATTCATACATAATACCTATGATTTTTTAAATACTTTTATAGATTTTAGAGCAATAGTTATTAAACAACAAAGTGTTCGAGTAATTTTTATTACACTGAGATTGTATCATCACTAGCTGGTTGCCTGTTGTTGAATAATGTTATCACTATCCCGCGGGAACTATAAAACTTTCCGGGATAAAAAGTAGACTAAGTTTTTTCTCAATGTTCAAGGTGTATTTTTGCAAATTTCATTAAAATCAGTAGGTACCTATAGCGATTTAGCCTTGAAGAGATATCGAACAGACAGATAGAGAGACAGAGAGTTACTCTAGCTTTTATTAATAATGTTAGTATAGATTATGAGAAGCCCTTTTAGTTTCATCTTGAACAAAATACACCTTTTAAATAAAAACTCAACTTAACTGCCAATCGAAGAGTTGCAAAGTCTGATTTCTGAAAACAGAAAAGTGGAAATCAATTCGTAACTTGTTTCGCCAACCAATAAAGATTACAGCGTTCAAATCCGTAAAACAAGCTCAGTCACCCGAGCATCTTGGAATGCTATTATGGTAACAACACATTTCCTCCGCTTACAAACTTCGCGCGCCTAATGTAGCGAAATTCTTCTTATATGCAAATCCTCACTCAATCCACACATACAATTTCAAAATCCGTAACTATATTAAACTTGGGGATGAATATTAGGGAAGTCGGGATAACCTCCCCTCCCCGAGTCGATAGGATTTACATATATCCCTCCCCATCGCGCCATTTTAATATCATCTACATTTCATAACATACATACCCACTTTCTTAGCGTTTTTACTTTCGACTTTAGATCGAGTTCTATTTTAGATAAGTACGTGACTTGCGTTCTGCGACTTTGTCTCAGTGGTAAAATGTCATTAGTTTTCTTCGTTTAATAAAGTCGGGGGGAGTAATGGAATCATGCAAAAAATATAGAAATCATCAAGTACCTACATGTCTCGAATGAGTTGGTAAGAAATCAAGCAGTAGTTGGAAAAAAATCACTTATCCAAAGTTCTATACTTCATACTACATTATTTTCCCAAGTATACTTACCTCAATGGTAAAGAAAAACGGGCGCAAAACACACCAGCTTGCTTAATGTCCAACACAGTCAAAATGGTACAATATCGTGCTAGATAGAGATGGCGAAGGCGCGTTAGACAACGCATCAGTTTCTTACAATACAACACAAACATTTTCTGTAGGGCATTGCGTGTCTGTTCTGACATTTGGACAACCTAGCTTTAGCCACTTTTCTTTTCGAAGACGTATCATTTTAGTACTACACAAAGGTTTCTGAATACTCAGTTAAGTGTTAGCCGCTATTGACGCTTTTTAAGTGAAGTTATGAAGCTTTCTTCCAAGTGCAAGTGAGGATTTGGATGGGAGAGAACTGAGCCAGGAAGATGACGTATCTGGGACGACCAAGTATCGTGTGGCCGGCGGCTGATGGGAAGTCCTTGGTCTTGCAGGAGCTCCAAACAGCCGACTGGCAAGGCTCGAGCAGGAATGAGAGCAATGGCGATCTTTAGTATTGGAGATCAAGACCCACTTCGGTACTCTGATCCAACGGAGTAAAAGTCAGTAAGTGGATGATTTTATTTAGCAGCTACTTGTCTACGCGACCACACATCTTTGCTCCTAGCGACATACAAGTAAAGTAAGTTAATGGGAGGAAGAAAAATAATTCAAGATTTAAAGAAACTTTCTGTTCTCTGCGACCGGGTAGAGGATGAATTCGTTTTCTTTGCTCCAAGTATT
This sequence comes from Clepsis dumicolana, assembly GCA_963691665.1. Lineage (NCBI taxonomy): Eukaryota > Metazoa > Arthropoda > Insecta > Lepidoptera > Tortricidae > Clepsis > Clepsis dumicolana. Next base: position 710,231 of record OY829507.1, on the reverse strand, counting down.
GTTTAGATACTTTAAATAAGAGATTTTGGCCTTCTTGAAACACTTTTTCACCCTTCTACGTAGAGATACTAAGCTACAATTATTATATTATTAACTAGCTGTTGCCCGCGGCTTCTTCGTTTAAACTTAAGGCACTTCGTTCGTACCGGTCTTTGTCCAGTCGCTTACAACTTTTTGATACGACGCGTAACCCACTCTCTGCTTCATCGAATAAAAATGGTTAGGACATTCTTCGCCTTCTTCTACCTTGTTATACGAAAATTTTATTGCAGTAAATGCTCACATAGTTATGATTGAAACCTTATTTTGATTTGATTTACCGCTTACATCTACTTTACATTTATTTAAATTTTACTGTCATATCATAATGTCATTACCTTTACATTCTACCAGTCCTTAACTGCTGTTGCGACTTCATTACTGGTTTTATATCGCGCTAACGAAGTTTCTCAAGTCAGGTGCAAAAATACCTACAACTTCCAACTTTGTTCCCCGGAGTTCGGTCCCCCACTCATAACATCTGCATGGAGAGAGATCTCTCTATAATGGTCTTCCCTAAACTGGCACGTCAATATTTACCGACAGAACACTTTGCTTGACTTAGTAAAATCAATCGAAGCGATGCAATTGTTCACTTAAGTCCCAAAGCAACACAATCAGACTCAAACACTGTCGGGTTGGAACAATTATCCGTTGTAAGCGTTTGCTTAGGACACTGCTCTTTTAGCCAAAACAAATGGGTGCGAAGTTAAACGGATCAACGGGAATAAACTGTCGCGGAGGGCGCAGTGGAGGGTGCCCAGCGGAATGCCACAGTCTCAGAGCAAGTACAAAGAGGAGGTGTTGTAATTAGATTTTTCTATGAACTACGCGTGATATTTTGCGGGGTGAGGGGTGTTAGATCACGCCCACTTCCTTATTTTCCATCTACCGGGCAATAGCGGAACTGCTCGCTTCATTCTGTGCCGATGTTACTACGTAGTTTAACTACCGCACACTAGATGTCACTAAATGCAGGCCTGTTTAAAAAATGATTATAAAAACTGCAAAAATAATATTTTGGCTACTAAAAAGTTTTTAGGATTGTAAGCAGAAGCAATTTTAAGTACGTGTGATTTTTGAAATATGTTAATACTGAGCTCTACGTACCCATATATTTTTATTTTCCAAGACACAGTGTCGCCATCTATTGTCAAGTATATTTGTAGACGCCGACACGCAATGAGATTTTTCTAGAACTATTCAAATAAATTACGCAAGAAATGACTTACAGATGAAATGTGACGCCATCCATAGCATCAGAACGTCTATCCGAGTAGTTTTTACATGATAAAACACAACACTTCATCCTTTTCTTCTTAGTAACATGAAAATAACACGAAAATGCTACCGGTGACAAAGCTGTGCACAGGACGAGCGATGACATTACACTGACTAAGGCCACGCCCACTGTGATGACGTCAGGACCTAGTTGAGAATCACAGTGCACAGATGCTTAGACCCTCTCCTCTATCTATTTGCTCTGTGGTCACAGTGGCAGGCTACCAAGGGCAAAGTTTTGGGGACACCATAGGTCCGAGTACAAATATTCGAAACCTGCGTCACGTATAATCCAATAGTAAACGTTGTCGAGTTTGTATGACGTTTGGAACAGCGCCCGCCCGTGAGCGTATTTGGAACTAAAATTTAGTATGACGTTTCTCGATCTCGATATGATGACAGTAACGTTACGCAGGATTCGAAAACTCGTGCTCGACCCTCATGTGTTTAGCAGACTTATCAATCACACCCTGTATACTCTGCCTAGCTTTAATAGTTTCAGATTGATTGACACTTTTACTCGCTAATCCTGCCGCTAAGCAGCAGTGCTTGCACTGTTGTGTTCCGGTGTGGAGAGTAAGACAGCTGAGGAAATTACTGGCACAAGAGGCATTTCATGTTAGCCCTCTAGGTTGGCAACGCATCTGCAATCCCTCCGGAGTTGCGGGTGTCTGTGGGCAGTGGTGATCACTTATCATCAGGTGATCCACTTACTCGTTTGCTTTCCTCGTTGTATAAAAAAAAACTTGAAATACGATGATTTTGCGACTAACTCACTTACTTGAAGTCTTAAAAAGGTAACATTTTAGTTTCTGACCAACATGTACATTTTGTGAACTCAGGGCCAGAGGCTTTGTTCTGCTAACTAGAGATATCAAAAACTTTTAACAGTGGAAACATGACCTGTGAGTCACGGAGATCAACTATACATGGAGTGTATTTGATGATATCAATGCCAGCTCAAAGCAAGGAAGTTGTCAAAGGCTATTGTGTCACAACAACACACTGTAACCAAAGAAACCTCTAACAGGGCCTTAAACATCTTCATTGGCCGCTAATTACCGGCGAAAGTCCCAATAGAAAACAAGATTCGAAAACTATTATCGCAGAATCGGGTTGTTTGCGGAGCTGGCCTGTCCAAACACGAGCTGGCTAATCCACTGGAGGAAAAGTACGATATATCGGGAAACAATCGCACGGCGGTTTGTTTGGCCATTCTGGCATTGTATTATAGTGCCCTTAGTGTGATCAAAAAGCACAAAATACGTCTCGATCGCGTTTGCGTTAACGTGTCAAATAGTATGAGGATTGTTAAACGCGAACGCGATCGAAACGTATTTTATCTACACACATATCATAAGTCCTCTATAATGCGTTCAGAAACCGTAGAAAATGACCAGCATTTCAGCACGACGACGCCTTCTCGGCGACAGCGCCAGCCCCAGCACCACCACCACCACCTCCAGTAAAGTAATAGACATTACGACATCGAATTCGATATCTTAATTACTTTTCGATATCGAATTCGACGTTTCAAATTTGAAAACCAACGTAATTTACAATCATAGTGAAATAAAACAGATCACTCACGTATATAAGTCGAGTTCAGTCCGACATGACTGTATAAATAATAATGTGATATTTTTTTTTACAATAGAAAAAAAACAGTTTACGAAACGTCAGCTCGGTATGTTTGTCTATGATTAAAAAAAAACTGTCAAATTTGTGACGGGTATGGATATGATATATGCCTTCGGCTTCTGAACCCTTCTTAGAGTACTTATAATATGTGTGTAGATAAAATAATGTATGCAACTCCACATAATTAGGCCTTAAAACACTCGTGTGATCCTGTTATGAAACTCAGCTTCGCCTCGTTTCATAAATCCACACTCGTGTTTTAAGGATCCTCATTATGTAGCAGTTGCATGAACTACTATTCTTGGCTTGGTCGGCGATTACACTAGGCGCTCTGGCATTGTATTATACTGAGCACGACTTCTTACTGTGACCACTCACACAATGAGAACTATTGCGAGTCAAAGAGCCGCTAGGATTGCTAGTGTCGGTCTGTCAATGTATCTGTCAATTTCCACTGTCATTGGTATTATCTTGATAACCGCTGGATTGATTTTCGTGGTACTTTGAAATATAATAAAAGTAGCTGCTGCCTGCGACTTCGTCCGCGTAGATTTCGGTTATGGCTATCCTGCGGGAACTGTACAATTTTCCCGAATAAAAAGTAGCTTAAGTTATTTTTCAATATTCAAACTATCCTCTTACCAATTTTTTTTTAGATTGGTGCAGTGGTTTTCCTGTGAAGGGGTAACAAACAGACAAACAGACAAACAGACAGACAGAGTTACTTTCGCATTTATAATATTAGTTAGGATATGTAACACACACAGGATTGTCCTAGTGACAAACGGTTAAACATATTGATGGTTAAATAATATTGACTATCGAATTCCCCGCGACACTTACTATCGCCGCAACTCCTCTGCAGTGGAGAACAAAAAAACACAAATAAACTTCGACTCGAAAATATGGCCGCCCCGGCCTGTAGTGACACGCGGAGACAATAGATGGCACCACACGGCCGTAACTCGCGCGGTCTCGCAGACTCGCAAAGATTTAGACACGTCTAAATTAGCTCAGCTCAAATTTGAACAAAAAAAATGTTTTTATTTAAAGCAAAATTGTTAATTGTTATAAGTGGCTACAATTTTTCAGGATAACAGTTAGCCTATTTTTTTTTTTTTTTTTTTTTTTTTTTTTTTAGTATTAGTTATCTCCATTCTAAATTTGAACAAATTTCTCAAAGTCATTTGACCGTGAAGAAGAAACAAAACATGCATGCTCACTCAGAAACTTTCGCATTTCGAACTACTGGTTGGTATGTATAAAAGTATTAAAAGTAAATCTACTAAAAACTGCCAAAATAAATACCTCTATGCAGACAAAAATTGGCCCATCTGACGTTAAAAAAAACCTGGTTTTATTTAGAAATATCTGTGTTTCATTTGCTAACTTACAAAGTTACGTTCGGGTGACTTATATTGGGTCAACTTATATTGGTCTGTTAAATCTACAGACAGACATAAAAATTCAAGAATTTGAGACTTTTCGGAGTGGTTGTGCTATAAGAGCTACCTTCATACCAAATTTCAAGTTTCTAGGACAACTGGAAGTACCCTTTAGGTTTTCAAAGTACGGCAATTTGTATGGAAACGACCTTTTTAATTACTGTATCTTTTGATTGCGTTGACTCAGAAGTTTGATTTTTTCAAAGCTTCAAGGGCTCAAGTATTTCATAATAATTTTAGCATGCTACCTCCACGCGTTCCAGAGAAAAAGGGTCTTGACAGACAGACAGAAAGACAGACAGAAACAAAGTGATCCTATAAGGGTTCCGTTTTTTCCTTTTGAGGTACGGAATCCTAAAAATACAGACAAGGTAGACAATAGTCAGTCTTATCGCTTAAAAGCGATCTGTTCCAGATAACCAAATACCGGTAATTCTTCTTTCGTATTTTTCGTATGTATTTTTGAACGCTATTCGCATCAGTGACCTTAATGTAATCAAAAAGCACAAAATACGTCTCGATCGCGTTCGCGTTCGCGTTTAACAATTCTCGTACTATTTGACACTTTAACGCAAACGCGATCGAGACGTATTTTGTGTTTTTTGATTACACTAAGGGCACTGGGGGCCTAGCACCCGCGCCATTTTGTCACTTCTCGCTCAGTGCGTCTTTCACTGATTCCATCACTATGAAAGGGACGCACTGTGCGACAAAATGGCGCGCGTGCTACATGTGCAGGGGGGCTAGCACGCGCGCCATTTTGTCGCTTGTCGCTCAGTGCGTCCTTCCCTGATTCCACCACTATGAAAGGGACGCACTGCGCGACAAAATGGCGCGCGTGCTACATGTGCTGGTGTGTCTAAAACGTCGTGTCTCTACGCCCGCCGACACGGCTCTCGGTCGACGCAAATCATCGTAAAAACTGCCGCGAACAGTTTTATCGCGCGCGATAAACACGCCTGTCTATGGCTGCTGTTTCAAGTGCATGATCGAATGTGAGATATAGTTTTGGGGGTAATAGAGCGAATAGAGGATACTGACGAGGAACTTCGAGTGATTGCTTCATAAGTACTTATTTCACACACACATGTACCTGTGCACACACCACACATCACACATACACACATCACACATACACACCTACACACGCACATACACAAGTATAACCTCTACCAGAGAAACTGTTATAGCTGGAAATAAAAATCAGAGTGCATAACAGTTTTTTTTTATTCGACGAGGAAGGCAAACGAGCAAGTGATCACCACTGCCCATAGACACCCGCAATCCCGGGGGGTTAGCAGATGCGTTGCCAACCTAGAGAGCTAAGATGAAATGCCTCTTGTGCCCGTAATTACACCGGCTGTCTTACCCTCCACACCGAAACACAACAGTGCAAGCACTGCTGCTTAGATTCAGGATTAGCGAGTAATAGTGAATTTAAAAGGAAAAGTATCAAAGATAGAGGATTTACAGGCTTACGAGTAATAGTCGACCAACTTATTTATGTTTGTTTATGTCAGTAACCGATATAAAATGACCTACAATGCGTACAGTTTGCTTAGGAGTAGGGCTCAGCTAAGACTGGTTTGGAATAGGTGTGATGAAAATATCTTAAAAATTAGGTACATATGCCAGGTTTTATCGTAATGGCTTAGGAACCCTATCCTGCGGGGCTAGCCCATCTTGGCGCGACTTGCGTGAGAAAAGACAAATAGGCGCGACATAGAGCTTTACGCAAACCGGTAGCATGACTCGCGCCAGAAAAGACATCGAGTCGTCGCGCTTGCAAGATGTGCTAGCCTCGCTGGCGTGTCCGACACGCTCTTGCCCGGTTTTTTATATGTAATCATATCTAATATTTTCTGTATAAGTAATACGACAACTATAGTACTTTGACACGTCGACATCTAAGTGAATTAATTAGAAAATAACACAAGCAATTTATTATTGTGAAGAACTGCAACAAAGTCTTAAGAACAATAAATTTGTGTTCCTTATTTATTTCCCTCTAATTTAACCTAGGTATTTATAGTGCCTGCGAACCAAAACTTTTTGCCACCTTGAATAATAGCGAGCTTTGCAGAATCTGCAGATTTCGCTTTACATTTATTGCGTCTAAAAAGATATATATTCCGCTACCCCACTTAATATTTTCCTTGCAAATGTTGCATTGTGCGGAGCGTGGTTCTTAAGACAATGGGCTAGAGAAGGTTTTTGGTTGACACGTGTCGCGGCTAGGGTTGTCGACTTGTATAAATAATTCATTGGCCGGCCGGCAGTGTATTAACGCGGGTACACAGCCCGCAGTTTATTACGTAAAGCGTGCGCCGTCACAATCGCGTTTTCTGTCCCTTTCCACCACTTTCGGACGCCATTTGTCAAAAGGAGACAGAGTAAGCGATTGCGTTTTAGCGCGTTATGTGACAGCAGTACGGTTCATCTTCCAGTTAGCGTTTAGCGAAGGCTATTATCATAACTGACTTATTTAAAAATATGACCCGATCTCGGTGCAGATGCACTAAATAATCGGGTAAGCAGATTTATTGAATGAATTTGGGGGATTGAGTTATGTGGCGAGATGGGGGGTGAGGGTTGATAAATGCTTGCTAAGTGATGTTGATACAATTTGGAGGTATTTTAAGGTAGATTTCTAGTATATTTTGTTTATGATTCTGTAGTTACAATAAGTTGTACCTAATTGGTATATTTTTTGTAAAATTTGTCTGCTTAAATAAACGTTATACGAATATAAATTCCATTGCCGTGCTGCGAGAATTTCAAAAATATTTTCTTGTACTATATTATGATTCTCTAGTTCTAGTAACTCAGGCCATGCGATGTCTTCTGCTTCATGTTAACCGACTTCAGAAAAATCGAGGAGGTTCTCAATCAGACTGTATGTTTTTTTTGTTAAATTTTTATCAAAGATCCCCCGTTATCTATAGCTGTGTATAGTATAATGTGTAATACTGGGGGTCTACGCGTAAGGGTACAATTTAACTCAATCTTATACTTTCATTTAGGCCGCGCTTATGGCGAAATTATTTAAACTGGGTTTAATTTTGAGACGTGATGTTTCATTCTAAAGGTAAGAGTTAGGCTTATATAATAATATAAGGGGACATGACCTAAACAGTTGAGCCCAACTCATATTTATATGTACTATGTGGTACCAAATTGGTGTTCCTTTCAAACGTATTATGTCCTCATGGGCCCGGTGAATGGGTACGAACCGCTTTCTAAATAAATTACCACATGGAATGTGCACGAAGTTGGAAGGTAATACATATTTCATGAAATGATTCTGTAGCCGCTCAGTTTCAGCAGATTTTAGCAATAAAATGTCTGTTTATTCTAATTCTGAATGTAATAGCTTCAGTCTTGGTTTTCAGGAATCTTTGTGAAGTAAATGCCCCAGAGGGTGGAGCACGAATTTACGAATGCTGCGTAACGTTACGGTTATCACACTAAATTTTAGTTCCAAATACGCTCCCGGGCGGACGCTGTTCCAAACGTCATACAAACTTGACAACATGCACGCACACACCTCCACTCCATTTCTATATCCTTAGCGAGAGCATTAATAAACTACTCATTAACCGAGCCTGACGTTTCCTTCAACACCGAACACCACAAACGTTTACTATTCGATTTTACGTTACGCAGCATTCGTAAAGTAGTGCTTGACCCTCAGTTCCTAATTCTTGTGCCCGATGTGGTCGGCAGCTTCAATTCTCTTTCCTTTAGTGGAAAATAATAATTGTCTTATTTTTATTCTTTCAATTCAAATCCAAAATTTTACTCAGCAAATAGGCAGTTGAATGCTCATTTACGCGTTAATTTTTTTAGTCTACCAGCGCATTCGAAAAAAACCATGATTCCCAAGAAGAACGTGCCGCAGCAACTTGGCACAGTATTTAAAAAAAAAACAAGTTACATTAGCTCTTACAATACATAGCACAGATGAATTTCACAAAGAAAACTCACTGTATCATTAGAAAAAAAATCAGCAGTTTAGAAACAAGTGTAAAAAATAATTAAAAAAAAAACCAGAACACTTTACTGGCACGTTTTAATTGACCAGGAGTTGTAGAGGGTAGTTTTAAGTTTCATTTTGTTTTAATTGTTAGAACTCTTGACGATTTTAAAACAAACTTTGCTAACTTGACACTGTATAATTTATGACGTAGTTTTTATTGCATGAATAAATAACCATTCACACTCTCCTTCAAAACTATAAATAACAATGCGATCGGAACATTGCTACGAGTTAACCAGTGCTAGGAGCTACGCTTTAGAAATAAAAATAAATACAACAGTGTTAGACGTGAATAATGCAAGAGGTCCGAACTCGACGGATGACCGTGATTTCACATCTACAGGGCTATGCGATTAAACGTTGCAGAGTATTTTTGTCAAAAAAAAAATATCTTTAGGTTTTATTTCCATTTTAATACAGACCTGACTTATAGGTGAGACAGGACGTGAGTTAAATTTTTCAAGAAATCATGATGTTTTTAAGGTTCCGTATCAAAACCCTTATTTTTTTTTCTCTTTTCTGCGTCATGGCAATCTGTTGACCACAACAATAGACCACTACTCTGTCTGATATTTTGTATCTGTTTGGGTTCTTTAGCTTGGTGAGACACTTCTCAGTTGGGTGTCTCATTCCATCCTGTCGAATCTATTCAGTAGTGTTAGGACACTATGTCTCTTCAATCTCCTGTAACGTAAGCTTTTGTCTCCTCACAGTCCTAGGGCGAAAACCCTTATGGTGTGACCCATGGTTTGTTGTCTATCTGCCGCAGCTAGTTATCTCAGGGACTACTAATGTCATCGACTGGAAATTTGGAACAGTTTTAGATGATGCTTGCCAAACTTATATTACTTAGTAAGTAATTGCGGTTGAACGAAAAGAAAAGTACCTAATTATTGGTTCTTCTTTTGGTTAGACAATCAATGCTTTAGAGAGAGATAGGGCGAGAGAGAGAGAGAGATTTACGAGTATTCACATACATTCGACACAGTATACAGAAAAATACTTAATTAGAAAAGTTGAAAACCCTTGATAATGTCATTTCAACGTTCAGTATTTCAAAAACGGGTGAACCGATTTCAATTCAACATAGCTAAGAACCATCTCAATTAATCTAGCTTTCCATTAAAAATAACCGCAGCGAAATCGGTTAATCCGTTTGGGAGCTAATATGCACAATAATATACACAGATAAACAGACAACAAAACACCTCTCTTGTTCGTCGTGGGTTAAAAACAGCACATTTGAAAGATGAAAGAAACATAGTATCTCACCCAGGCAATTTTAAACGCTTTGGCGCTTTCGCCATGCGCTTTCAGCGCATCTTGACTAGCCCTCTTTCTATTGACACACGCGTTACTCCATAGCGTTGTCCCGCTCGACTGAATAAACTCCGCCCCAAAGAGTATCGCCTTAAATAAAACATTGGCAACCCTAACGCAGCCGCCATATCTTCGCGAGTTAACTAGTTAACTATGCATGCTTTAATCTGTGTTTCACGCCGCTCGCGGCCGTTGCAGGGTTAAGGTTGGCTCGGTGAGGTTAAAGAAGTCAAAGGATTAAACGTGTTAAGGGTTAAATGGACGCGGTCTTAATTTCATCCAGTGATCAAAAATTCTTAGATCCTTCACAAAAAGGTTTTGTAGCTAAATAGAGAGAGAGAAACATTTTATTCACATACATTCGACACATACAGAGAAATGAAACAGTACATTTTAAAGAATAAAATACAATCGAACATAATATAGCTATCTTATAATAACAATGATTCACCGAACGATGTGAAATGGGCCCACTCAGCATAATGTTGCGGCAAGCAACACTGTTTTTCTGCAGGGGGTCGAGTACGACTTTACGAATGCTGCGTAGCGTAAAATCGAATAGTAAACGTTGTGGAGTTTGTATGACGTTTGGAACAGCGCCTGCCCGTGAGCGTATTTGGAACTAAAATTTAGTATGAGGTTTCTCGATCTCGATACGATAACCGTAACGTTACGCAGCATTCGTAAAGTCGTGCTCGACCCTCAGGACCCATTTTAAACTAAAACTAGACACAAAATACATACACACACTGTGACGACACGAACGTCAGCGGGAAACCGTTTAAAAGTAACAAATAAAAAATAAATATAATGGGACAATTTGACACCAATTGACCTAGTCCCAAACTAGGCAAAGCCTGTACTATGGGTACTAGACAACGGATAAATATACTTATAATATAGATAAATACATACTTATATACATAAATTAAACATCCAAGACCCGAGAACAAACATTCATATTCATCATACAAACATCTGCCCCGACCGGGATTTGAACCCCGGACCTCAAGCTTTATAGTCAGGGTCTCTAACCAATAGGCTATCCGGTCATCAATGGAGTTATAATTTTGACGTGTGTATTCTGTGTGACTGTCTGTGTAGTAGCTCCTTAACGGCTAGATTAAGTTAAAAGCGGTTTTTTAATAATAGGACGTTAATTTAATTTCAATGACTTTTAGTTAAGTTTTATTCGGCAACTCTACAGATATGAGACTTTTAATTTACAATGACGGGGTCTTTCAACTTTTCTTACGATGACACCATCTGATTATACTAAAAGTGACTATGCGATAGTGATAAAATTACCCTAATCTTATTCTAAGTAGACAAAGGCTAAGATTTTCTGTATTTTTGTTTCAACTGGAGAAAAGTCATACCAATTATATATACCTATTATTCATTTTTATCATCGATCCTATTGACGAAGCCTAGTGCAGTGCCCTAAGCACGACTTGTCGAATCCTGCGTCACGTAAAATCGAATAGTAAACTATAACGAGTTTGTATGACGTTTGGAACAGCGCCCGCCCGTGAGCGTATTTGGAACTTAAATTTAGTATGAGATTTCTCGATCTCGATACGATAACCGTAACGTAACGCAGGATTCGACAAGTCGTGCTTAGGGCACTGATCTTTAGTTCGTTAAAAAAACCGGCCAAGTGCGAGTCGGACTCGCGCACAAGGGTTCCGTAGAAAGATTTTAACACTTTTCCCCAGTGTTTTAAGAATTGCAGTGTTAGCAGAGCCCTGCTCTTAAGCAAATTGTACGCAGTGTGGGGTCAACTTATATTGGTTTGCGAAATCTACAGACAGATATAAAATTTTAAGATTTTTAGACTTTTCGGAGTGGTTGTGCTATAAGAGCTACCTTCATACCAAATTTCAAGTTTCTAGGACATCTGGAAGTACCCTTTAGGTTTTTGGAAATCGGCAATTTGTATGGAAATAGATTTTCTAATGACTGTATCTTTTGATTGCGTTGACTTAGAAGGTTGAATTTATTCACGGCTTCGAGGGACCGTAGGCTTGAGTATTTGATATTAATTTCAGCATGCTACCTCCACGCGTTCCAGAGAAAAAGGGTCTTGACAGACAGACAAATAGACAGACAGATGAACAACAAAGTTATCCTATAAGGGTTCCCTTTTTTCCTTTTGAGGTACGGAACCCTAAAAATTAAACAATTATTCGACCAACCGTTATCAGGCTAATAAATATTCACACGAAAAGGGCTATCTATTTGTGTATTATTTTTACACTAAGCATTTTTTTAAGCTAAACTAATTTTAAGTAAGACTCAAAATATTCCAGAGACTATTTGTGATGCAATAAAATTCAATCCCATAATTCAATTCGAGAACCGTTTGAGTGGTCGTTATAAAATTTGGAAGAGTCATATTATATTCCGTGTACAGGCACATTGCTTTTGAAGTTGTGCCCCAAGTTCTTGATGAAAAGTAAATTAGTTGCTTAAATGTTTTATCATTTGAAGGAATTCTTAATTTTGTTGGGCAAGTTTAATCGGAGTTTGGGGTACGTGATGATCGTGGACACTTGCGAGCAAAATATTAATACACTTTTTCAATTCATTCCTTCGTAATACAGAGAAGAAGTGTATACACATTTTTGAAATTCACTGTGCCATTTTCGGAGTTAACGGTCTCACGTAGCAGAGATGTTGTTTTTCTTCGAGCTTGACTTAAAAGTTAATTAGCTCTTAAAGTTTTTTAGCGATAAAGTGGTTAAGCAATGAGGGCCGTGAAAAAGGTATTTAGTACATACCTCTACCCCTCCTCTCTCCTCTCTCTTATCTTCTGTACCTATAAAACAGTACCGTGACTGACTGACTGACTGACTGACTGACAGACAACGCACAGCCTAAACCACTGGAACTAGAGACTTGAAAGTTTCTTGCGTCGCATTCTTCTTGGCAATCATGGTCTTTCCGAAGGCGCTGGTAGACTCAAAAAAATTACGTGTAAAAGAGCATTCAACTGCCTATTTGCTGAATAAAATTTGGAATTTTGAAATTTGGCAAACATATACCTTGAGTGTTCTAGAGGTGCACTAAGAAGGGATTTTTCGAAATTCCCACGGGATAGGGAACTAGCCCATTTTGAAATATTTCACGAGGGCAAAGCCGCGGGGCATAAGCTAGTAATGAGATATGTGAGCATTGTGACGTATCTTTACTTAAGTACTTATAATATCATTGCACGGATACGATAGCTCTATCCCTTGGGATCCTAAAAATCTTGACGCGCTATAACTATTGCTTACGCAAACAAAACAAGAAACAAGTCATGTAGGAGGCAATAACATTGTTATTAGCTCGCAAGTTCAACAATCGAAGTGTAGTGGCCGCGCGGGAGCAAGTTTGAACAAGTTCGTACCGGCGGGAGTGGACGGCTTAGACTGGCGTAACTTGTCGGCTAGCACGACTGGCCGAGACTTTGTTTGTCGCGTGAGATTATATTATCCGTGCCGTGGCATTCTGTAGGTCTAGCACAACTCACAGTGCGACTTCTATCTCGCGCGAGAACGACTGCCCGTCCTTTTCCGTCACTCAGAACGCAACGGGACGGGTAATACAATCTCGCGCGACACACAAAGTCGCGGCCAGTCGAGCTAGCTCTACTGAGTGACAGAAAAGGACGGGTAGTTGTTCTCGCGCGAGATAGAAGTCACACTGTGAGTTGTGCTGGGCCTGTTTCCGTATCTTGTTTAACTAGCTTAGTAAGAAAGACAGACAGACTTACCGAGTCACGCCATAAGGGTTCCTGGTTTACTTAGCTTCGGAACCCTAAAAATGATTTCTCTAATTTCAAACTGAAACATAAATATACAGAAAGACCATAGAAATTAATTCTCGAACTGAGTTACGATCCCAGAACTTCCACCATACCATGGCGTCGAGCTACCAACTGCGCCACCCGAGCAATTATTGGTAGCAGCGAAAAACTCCTACATATACACGTTTCAGTTTATTTCAAATTACTTAGCGAATACTGATTCGCTAACGCTAACTATGTAACGTCTCTGTGGGTCGAGCACGACTTATTCCAAACCTGCGTCACGTAAAATCGAATAGTAAACGTTGTCGAGTTTGTATGACGTTTGGAACAGCGCCCGCCTGTGAGTGTATTTGGAAGTAAAATTTAGTATGAGGTTTCTCGATCTCTATACGATAACCGTAACGTTACGCAGCATTCGTAAAGTCGTGCTCGACCCTCAGAACAAGAATTCACATCTCAGTTTGGATTGGAACATACATTATACTAAAACGAGACGCAGACAAATCACTGAGCAAGTAGCATTGTAGACATAAGCGCATAAATGCTGGGAATTGAAGGTTTTTTTAACTGACTGTCTCTATTTATTTAGGCCCTACATTAGCATTTGGAGTAATAATGTCATTTGATTGTAACAGATAACAGAACGTGCAGCTTTTCGGACTCGTTTTTAGAACTTTATTCGAGGGCCGACATTTGTAAAAAAAATATTTAGCGATTTTGCTGACTGGCTGAAGTTGTTATCTATGGCGTGGTTCTAATTTCAATCGTAGCTCCTGACAGCGCACTGCCTTGGTCCTGTTTAATTGCGAAGAATAGAGAAAGATACAAGGATGATGTCTGTATGGGCTTTGTTCCCTTTGCCTTTTCGTGTCTGCCCCCCGACTACGAAGTGCAAAATTCAAATTTCGTATCGTGCCGTCCCTTTCAAGCTAATATTATTTAACACGAGAGAGCGGGACGATACGATACGAACTTCGATTTTCGAATTTCTTAGTATGGGGGCTGATTATCAGCCGGATAAAAAAGTGTCGTTTTAGTGTACCTACTTATTATACTAATAAATTGCAAATTAATCCAGGGTACGTACGGGTTAACAGGTTCCTAAAAATCATTAATGATTAATGGACGTCCACATAAAAAGCCATTCAGTCGTAGCGTTTCAATCGCTGGTCTACACCGCCCCCGTTTTTTCCCCTACTCAACGAGACTTCAACGAGAAAGATAGTCGCATCGCAGGAAAGGGATGAGCGAATTACCCTACTAATTAGGATTTCCTTTAAAGGGGCGGAATGCAAAATGTCGATCGTGAATGGAGGCCTGAGGGTCGAGCACGACTTTACGAATGCTGCGTAACGTTACGGTTATCGTATCGAGATCGAGAAACCTCATACTAAATTTTACTTCCAAATACGCTCACGGGCGGGCGCTGTTCCAAACGCCATACAAACTCGACAACGTTTACTATTCGATTTTACGTTACGCAGCATTCGTAAAGTCGTGCTCGACCCTCTGATTTATTTTATGAGTCGCATTGACACTGGGAGCCTACGAGGGAGAGGGACAGGTTTGAGTTGCGTGGCCAAAATAAATATTTATATTATGGCAATATTTTTAACCCCCCACGCAAGTGTTATAAGTTTGATTGCTATATGTGTGCGCTTGTCTGTCTATGGCACTGTAGCTCTTAAACGGACGTTAAGCTTTTTTTATTTCAAAGCAGGTTTTCTAGCGGTGGTTCCTAACAAGTTTTCGAGATATTGCACTTTGAAATTCGATTCAATTCAAATCGTTTATTTCAAGTAGCATGACTCATTGTGTTAGTGAACAGGTTTATTCGAAATAAAAAAAACCTTAGAAAAAAAACATAAAATAATCCTCTAAAATAATGATAAATAAATAAAATAAAATAAAATGCGTTTAGCTAGCTAGGTTGCTTAGCTAGTTCTGCTGCTGTTTGTGTACATCCCGTCTAACAGCGTGTATGAAGTTTCGTTAATCTACTGTGTCCTGGCGTCAATGGATTACAGGCCTAACCCTTATCGCTCATTAGGCGATACCGCAGTTACGGGGTTATGGTCTAATAAAGACGATAGCTGCAGCATCGCGTCTTATCGCGGTGGGCGACGGGCCTTAGGGGGGCTTGTACACTGGACTACGGCACGGCGCGGTTGTTTGGAGACCAAAGTGTGCCTGTGTTCCGGTTTTATGAACTAAAAACAATTACTTTGCTCACCCGTGAACACAGGTGAAAAATATTTACATCACTACGGCAAATGTATATTTCATTGCAAAATCTCCGCCTCCACTAATACACACAGATCCAACTATCACCACCACCACTGCACTAAACGCTGACGCGTTTCGATACCCTTCAGCACCAGAACAACCTTTCAACATGCTACCATTTACACCATTTAACGCCTGATTCAATCAATTAATCCGGTTTTGTGTTTTATTTTCGTTAGTGTGGCTTATTTTACAAGATACGAGTCGATTCAGATCAACAAATTTGTTAGGTACCTATGTTGAATTTGGTGTGCTTTTGCTCATCCATCTTAAGCCCCTTCCCATTATCTGGGGTAGGCTCTCCTTGTCTGCTTTTTCCACTCGAGGCGATTTTGTGCGTTTTGGGCGTCCATATCCGTGTCCTTCAGGTCCTTTTGGAGCGTCGTCCACCAGGTGGCGGGGGGTCTTCCACGGCCGCGTTTCGTCGTCGGCAGGTCTAAAGCCACACGCACCATGTGGTCTGTGGGCCGTCTGAGCACGTGGCCGTACCAGCGCAACCGTTTCTCCCTCAGCTTGTCTGTTATGGGGGCGATCCCGCAACTACCTCGCACGTGCTTATTTTGGACTCTGTCCGTCCTCGTAACACCGGCCGACCAGCGCAACATGCGCATTTCTGTTGTAATTTTTGTATGTGCTGTTTGGTGGTTGCCCAGCACTCAGTTCATTATAGTATGGCGGGCCGTACTGCCGTTTTATACAGTTTGCCCTTAATTTTTAACGGCATTCTGTTATCACACGTTACGCCGGTCAGCTGCCTCCATTTCATCCAGCCTGCCGTGGTCCTGTTGATAATGTCTCTGTCTATCTTCCATCGTTGCTGATAATGGATCCCAAGTACTTGAACTCTTTAACAGTGGGTAACGGGACATCATTCATGAAAAACTTTATTGTGCCGCCATCAGTTTTGCCATCGAATACACATGACATGTGTTCCGTCTTCTTAAGGCTAACTTGGAGCCCGTTTTCTTCTAGTGACTTCGTCCACATATTGAATTGCTCTTGAAAATCCTCCACAACGTCTGATATCATGTTTTGTGCTTTTGCTACCTAGAAAAAATTGAGTTTGTTAGAATTAAGTGTGCATTATAGTGAAATATACAGATTACTCACGTAAGCCGAGTTTAGCGAGGCACCTCCGTCTCGGCAGTCAGCTGGTTAACCGTACGGCAGAAAACTGTGGCATGTACAAGGCCTTTTATGCGGCAGTAAAAGTGGCTCAGCCTCGCATTATTTTACTACGTGATTTATTCATACGATAAAGGCCCGCCATTAATTTTTGTTTTATTCCCGAATTTAAACCTGCGGATTAATAACGGATTTGTGACGTCATTAACAATTTGTTGCCAATGTTGTTTTATTGGCAATTAATAATACAGGAGAATTAAATTTTGACTTTATTCGGTGTTTGCTGTTGATGACTCATCACGGTAATGTGTGATTGGAAATGATGAACGATGAGTTTGCGTTGTGACAGTATTTTAATTACTAATAATTATAATTATTATTCGCAAATGATGCTGGCGCGATATTATTACTTCTGATTTTTCCATTTCACACAGACCACACTATCACCACCACCACTTAACTGCACTAAGCATATGTTGACGCGTTTCGGTACTCTCTACGTGCCCAGAAGTGAAATTAATTTTTAATCCCCTACGAAAAAGAGGGGTGTTATAAGTTTGACCTGTGTATCTGTCTGTGGCACCATAGCACCCAAAGCTCGGTTAACCCGTTTTTGAAATACTGAACTTCGAAATGACAAGATTTTCCAACTTTTCTAAGTTGGTTATCTCTGTTTGATGCCGACTTAACAGACAGACCGACCGACCGGCTTTGACGGCCTGGCCCCTATATCACCAACTTTACAATTGTCAGTTTACAATGACAATTCGATCTACATTTCTTTGCCAATATGAAGCGCGCTAAAACAAAAGCTCTTCAAGTCAGCAATTGACACCCAATTGTCATTGACTGACAATTGTAAAGTTGGTAATATAGGGGGCTGGTAGTCTAGTGGTTAGAGACCCTGACTATGAAGCTTGAGGTCCCGGGTTCGATCTCCGGTTGGGGCAGATGTTTGTGCGATGAATACGAATGCTTGTTCTCTAGTCTTGTGCCTTAAGCACGACTTGTCGAATCCTGCGTTACGTTACGGTTATCGTATCGAGATCGAGAAATCTCATACTAAATTTTAGTTCCAAATACGCACACGGGCGGGCGCTGTTCCAAACGTCATACAAACTCGTTATAGTTAACTATTCGATTTTACGTGACGCAGGATTCGACAAGTCGTGCTTAGGGCACTGGATGTTTAATATGTACGAGTATGTATTTATCTACATACATAAGTATGTTTATCTGTTGTCTAGCAACCAAAGCGTAGGCTCTGTGTGCCTAGTTTGGGACTTCAATTGTCCCATGATATTTATTTTACTTTAACAAAGAAACGGATATAACTTCCACGTGTCTGTATTTGATCCGCATGTTATAGAAACTAGTTTTGCAATAGTGTTTGAAATATCTCAAGGTGATACGGCGACGTGCCTCGTATGGCAAGCGGTAAGTTATCCTAACACAATTTCTTTAGAAGCTTTGGTTTACTATTTATTTTCTTCAATTCGTGGACTGCATGTTTTATAACTAAAAGTTGATTTATCAAGAAGGAAGAAGAGCTTCTGTGTTGATGACTGAGATGTCATAATTATGTATGTGTGAGAGATATGTATGAGATGTGAGATGTTATTTTTATAAGTCCTAATGCGTTCAGAAACCGTAGAAACCGTAGCATTACGTTAATCAGTTTTCACCTTAAAAAAAAACCAATACAGGAATTAAAAAAAAAGACCTCAATTAAATTTAAAAAAATGTCTATACGAAACGTCAGCTCGGTATGTTTGTCTATGATAAAAACAACCTAACCAACTTAGAAAAATTAAAAAACACTGTCATTTCAAAGTTCAGTATCCCAAAAACGGCTGAACTATTTTTATGAAACTAAGCTAAAACCCATCTCGATTAAACTAGCTTTCGATTTAAAAGCCGCGTCCAAATCCCTTCATTAGTTTAGGAGCTACGATGACACATACACCCACACACAGGTCAAACTTATAACACCCCTTTTTTGCGTCTTGGGTCCCACGCCCACACGAAATTGCTTGACTCCACTTGATAATGTGTTATGTTTGCCTGGTAGAGATTGCTGAGTAGCGACAAGACCGGCCATTGGATTTAAAGGAAAAACGACGCAGTATAAAAATGACCACTTGCTCGATTTCGTTCTAGTATAATTTTGACAAAATATATTTATGTCGAAGTGTAAAAATGTTCACTTATTACACAACTGCTGAAATAAGTATTATATTTGTCAAGAAGTAAATTTGTCTACTTAATACCCGAAGCATAATACATCTTTCTCAAATACTGTAATTTGTGGACATTTTTATACTGTGAAAGTAGACATTTTTATACGTTGTCATTTTTCATTTTAGACCAAAGTCCTATTGTAATTTGTAGCCATTTTTATACAGTCATTTTAGGCATTATTATATTTCGACTTGATTAGACGAAGACGTTTTAATACTTTGAATTTATAACACTTAGACGAAATTATTTTTTGAAAGTTGTAATTTTTATACTGCGTAATTTTTAGGGTTCTGTACCTTAAAAGGAAAAAACGGAACCCTTATAGGATCACTTTGTTGTCCGTATGTCTGTCTGTCTGTCTGTCTGTCAAGACCCTTTTTCTCTGGAACGCGTGGAGGTAGCATGCTGAAATTAATATCGAATACTCAAGCCTGCGGTCCCTTGAAGCTGTGAAAAAAAACAACCTTCTAAGTCAACTCAATCAAAAGATACAGTAATTAAAAAGGACATTTCCATACAAATTGCCGATTTCCTAAAACCTAAAGGGTACTTCCAGATGTCCTAGTAACTTGAAATTTGGTATGAAGGTAGCTCTTATAGCACAACCATTCCGAAAAGTCTCAAAATCTCAAAATTTTATGTCTGTCTTTTGCTACCTTTTATTTTCCTCGTGCCTTTTTCTGTGTTGTTTTACTTTTAGTTATGTGTTGTTCAATATAAAATTCTTGTATCATATTGTATGTACTTAATAAGTGACAGGATTACTGTTCCCCCACCCCTCACATTTGCATACCGAAATAGAGTAAGTGGTAGGTAATAGAGAGGTGGTGGCTAAATCGATTTAGTGACACACCGCCCTGCCCCCATACTACGAAATTCGAAAATCGAAGTTCGTATCGTATCGTCCCGCTCACTCTCGTGTTAAATAATGTTAGCTTGAGAGGAACGGCACGATACGAAGTTCGAATTTTGCACTTCGTAGTCGGGGGGCTGTACTTTACGAGCATACGCAAAGGCGTATCATAAAAGTATGATCCTGGGATGTATCAATGTGTTATTATTAGAGTGAATCTAATATGTTTTTTTTTTAAAGACAACCTAACCTACCTAGCTTTTTTCTTCTAGTCATCCCATTATAGGGAGAGGCAAAGGAAGCTAAGTCCATACAACCACGTCTTATTTACAGTTTATTAGTTAATTTAGTTTTAAGTGTCTGTTTGGTTGCCCTGAAAACCAGCGTCAGACATTCCAGTCATGACACATGCTGAGCGGCAACCTATTTGGTTATTGCTGATAAGTTATTTATAATGTTTTTTCCCTACACCTATGCAGCAAATAGACATTTTCTTTCTTTATTTCTTTCTTTGTAAACCAAGGTAGAAAAGTTGAAAACCCCCCGACGTCATCATTTAAAAGTCAAATATTTCAATAACGGGTGAACCGATTTTAACGAAACAAGAGATCCGCAACACCGGAGATTTGTTCACACAAATTCGACACACACAGAAAAGCAAAAGCAAATACCGATGTTTTTAACCCCCGACAAAAAAGAGGGGTGTTATAAGTTTGACATGTGTATCTGTGTGTCTGTGTATCTGTCTGTGGCATCATAGCTCCCAAACGGGTGGACCGATTTCGATGCAGTTTTTTTTAGTCGAAAGCTATTTTAATCGAGATGGTTCTTAGCTAAGTTTCATTAAAATAGGTGGAACCGTTTTTGAAATATTAAGCTTTGAAATCACAATGTCGGGGGTTTTTCAACTTTTCTAAGTTGATTAGGTTAGGTTATTAAATAATATTTCTGATGCAAATATCTAGTTTAGTCAAAGGTGGTTTCAGTATTATGCATAACTATTATCGTCATCATCATCAGCCTATTTGTGTCCCACTGGTGGGCAAAGGGGAACCAATTCTACAGATTAGGTATAACTGTGAAAATACCGCTTGAAAATGGAGAAACAATGTCATGAATTCGAAATTCCTTGAGAGTAGTGAAAACCTATAGATACCATAGTGAGTTGTATTCAGGATATTGCGACGCTGGAAAATATAAAACAGTAAAAAGTGATTTCAGTGTCGGTGAAATAAAAAAAGAAGCGCAAATAATTCTTTGAAAACGAAGCTGTGGTCAAGACCGAATATATTAAAAAGCTGTACAAACTATTCTGCAGTTAAACAACGTCTCGCAAAACACACATGCATTTTAATTTTAATAGAATTATTGTACGAAATGCACACGTTCAGTGTTCTAACTCCGTATGCAATATGATTCTTTTTCGAGCATGCCACATGAAAAGAGTTGTATCTGCGACGCACTGCAGTTGCAGTTACCACATTTTTAGGGTTACGTAGCTAAAAGGTACCAACGGGACTCTGGGTACGGCCCCGCTCTCTCTCTCTATCTATCAGAGAGCTGTTGCTTTTGAAACGTAATAGATAAACGCTGGATTTTTTTTTACAGAATGTGTCTTTACTATGCTGCTACACTACAACAAATACATAAATAATAAAAAAGCAAAGGAAAAAAATTACAGGGATCCCCTACAAGAGACAAAACATTACAATACCTTCCTACGTCCAACGGCAAAATTCAACAGTTGAAACTGAACTTTATGACTTTAATGAAAAGTTCAAATTCACTTTTGACATAAAATATGTTCTTTAACCCTTTGAACGCCAAGAACGCCTAAAGGAGCCGACGTGCCTACGACGCCATCAACGCTTATAGAAGTCCGGCTGCACAGTGTAAATGTGACCTACGACACTTGTGCATAAGGTTAGGTCCGCGTTGACGTTATGCCAACTTGGCGTGTGGATGACAACTTCTGTATGCGTCGTTGGCGTTGAAAGGGTTAAAGAACTTTGGCTCGCACACAGAAGAATACAAGAACTCTTCTTGAACGCCATATTAACAAATTCAGTAAAACAGAGAATAGGTACAAAGAAAATACAAGGTAGCGACAGGCGCAGTTGTCGCTACAGAGCAAGCTCTACCAGGCAACCTTGATGGAATAATGGAGAAATGTGTTAGACATTGCTCGCAGAACTGATGGCCGATGGGGTCACAAGGTTCTCGAATGGCGTCCACAGACCGGGAGACTAGCTGTCGGTAGGCCTCCAACAAGATGGAGCGACGACCTGGTCAAGATTGCGGGACTGCGGTGGATGCTTATGCGGGGAGGCCTATGTCCAGCAGTGGACGACTTTCGGCTGACATGATGATAATGATGTGTTAGACATAAGACATAATGACAACGGGATTTCGACCGCGATTACCTTATAGGTTTGATGAGCTCCTGATATTTCGACGCAGTTACGTGCATCATGATCACGGGCAAGGTACGAGGTCGCGGTCAATATTCCGTTTTCATTAGGTCTGTATTGTAATTGATAAATGTGTTGTTGTTTCTAAACTATGTGCATTGAACCGAAGCGTGAATACACGTATAGGAATTTTTCGCTGCTACCAATGATTGCTCGGATGGTGCAGTTGGTAGCGCGACGCCACGGTAGGATGGAGGTCCTGGGTGGTAGGATGGAGGTCCTGGGTTCGAATCCCAATTCGAGAATTTATTTTTCAGGTTCCTCTGTATATTTACGTTTCAGTTTTGAAATTTGAGGAATTGTTTCTTTTTTTTTATTCGACGAGGACAGCAAACGAGCAAGTGGGTTCCGTCCGGTCCCGCACCCCGGAGGGTTTGCAGATGCGTTGCCAACACAGAGAATTAAGATGAAATGTCTTTTGTGCCCGTAATTACACCGGCTGCCTTACTCTCCACACCGGAACACAACAGTGCAAGCACTGCTGCTTAGCGGCAGGATTAGTGAGTAAGATGGTGGTAGCGATCCGGACGGACCTCGCACAAGGTCCTACCACCCGCGCCACCTGTTTCTAAGCTTCTATTAAAAATGTGTAGTGCGAAATACTTTATGGCGGTACGGAACCTTTCTTGTTCGAGTGCGACTCGTGCTTGACCGGTTTTTTGGCGTTCCGCCGGGCGCCGTAGCGCGTCGAAGCAAAGCTTTTTCTGTTTACAGTCATTGTTCCATCGCCCGCGACGGTATTTTTAGCCATTGTTAGTTGCGATATAACGCGCTTATAAAAATCTAGCTTTTCGCTTTCCTGATATTTCATTTTGCCGGCGTGGCCTCTAGTTTTGTAGGTTCTATTTTTTAACCGACTTCAAAAAAGGAGGAGGTTCTATGTTCCACTGTATGTATTTTTAGTTTTTACTTCTCTACTACACTACTAACGCATCTGTAAACCCTCCGGGGCTGCGGGTGTCTATGGGCAGTGGTGATAACTTACCATCAGGTGACCCACTTGCTCGTTTGCCTTCCTCGTCGTATAAAAAAAATATAATTTTGCTTCATTGTGAGGACAAAGGTTTTTTTTTCAGTTGAATTATAGATTAATTTAAACGGGTTTAAACGGGAGAACTGATGGGTTTTCATTCTTGTAAGTTTAATAATTATGGGTACATTCATATTCATGTTCATTTATTCACTGCAACCATGGTATCTTCACAAGATTGTCTCGATTTTTGATTTTGGAATAAATGTTGATTTAAAGCTTATGTTAAATTTTGATTACGTTTCAGAATCATTAAAACTGGCCAACGCGTTTGGTCTCTATAGCGTGCCACAAAGGAAGAACTATACATAGGGTGATAAAACACATTGTCCTCTTTTGCTTGGCGCACTCGGGTAATTAGATTAATTAACATCCAACCATCCTTTTCAGTAAAACAGAGGGTTCTGGAAATCTTAAAAATACAAGGATAATTGCTATGTAAAGCTAGTCGTGTGTGCTCACCTTTGTAGCATTAAGGATTTTAAATTTTGTTTGCATTTTTCGTCTACAAAATAGGCCCTATCCCGTGGGAATTTCGAAAAATTACTTCTTAGTGCACCTCTGGGATACTCAAGGTTTTCCAAATTTCAAGTCTCTAGGTCCAGTGGCTTAGGCTGTGCGTTGTCTGTCTGTCAGTCAGTCATTCAGTCACGGTACTGTTTTATAGGTATAGATGATCGGCCAGCTTGTCAGACACGCCACGATATGCATAATGAAAACGGGATATTGACCGCAATTACCTTATATAGGTTTGATGAGCTCCAGATATCTAGACGCAGTTAGAGCGTGTAACTCGGTTCAAATACAAATCAATGAACTCTTTCCTTCTATCACTGTAGTTCTGTGGTTTTCTACAGTAGGGCATTCTTATTTGTCGCGCGAGATTATATTACCCGTCCCGTTGCATTCTGAGTGACAGAAATGGACGGGCAGTTGCTCTCGTGCGAGATAGAAGTCGCACTGTGAGTTGTGCTAGATCTAGATAGAAGAAAATTGTGTATTTTTTTCTAACAAAATGTCCAAGCAATGCCAACAAAAAGTCACGCTGTATAGGCACGTATAGTTATAGATAAAAAAGGCTGCCATAAGGGAGCCGTTCGTTCGCCGCAGGTCTCCGAAGGCATCCACCCAGCTCTTGATACAGAATGATTTAGGAACAGACACTTTCTTTTCACTTTTTATCTTTCCAGGACATTTGCCGCGCAACCCGGCCTTCGTTGCCAACGGGAAATACGGGCGAAAAGGGCCTATCTGCAGTTTAAGCTGGACTTGTCATACGACATTTTGGAAGTGAATGTTGCGAGTTGAAATTAAATATTTTCTTGCTCTTGCTACTTTGTAATTTTTGCGCCATTTTTGTTTTTAATTTTGGAACGCTTTGTGGGATTAGATTATAAATTGTACCGTAAAAAGTTGCCACGTTAATTAGCGATTCGTTTGGTTGATCCTCTGGTTTCTTATGATTTTGATCTCTTGTTTTTAGGGTTCCGCGCCTCAAAAGGAAAAACGGAACCTTTATAGGATCACTTTGCTGTGCGTCTGTCTGTCTGTCTGTTTGTCTATCAAGACCCTTTTTCTCTGGAACGCGTTAAGGTAGTATGCTGAAATTATGAAAGCTGTGAAAAAATCAAACTTCTAGGTCTACTTCAAGTTGTCCTAGAAACGTGAATTTTGATATAAAGGCAGTTCTTATAGTAAGTACAACCACTCAGAAATACCTAAAAATATTTTTTTATGTCTGTCGGTATACGTCAAGACCAATATAAAATGACCCCACACTGCGTACGTTTTGCTTAGGAGCAGGGCTCTGCTAACACTGGACAACTTAAAACACTGACGAAAAGCGGAAAATCTTTGTACGAAACTTTTGCCGCTTTTGTGTATAAATGTTGTTTTTAAAATAAGTTTCGCTAAAAACAACACAAAAATATCTGTTAATATTTTCGTAAGCCGGCTCGAGGACGAAATGTTAATTAATTAAAAAAGCCAAAACACAATTTTACTCTGCGTTTTGTCGTTTGCGAACTGAAATTAGAAAAAAAAATAGGCAGGACTTTCGAGATACAGTTTTAATTAACGGAGAAACTGGCACAAATTACAGTTTTTTAATAAAAAAAAACTTGTCATTCTTACTCAATTAGAATTTCTTCTGCCGGGAATATTACGGGAACATTTAAAGTCGGTTTGTTAGCGGAGCGTGGGAACGGACACTTGATCAACTTCTAGTGATAAATACCTAACTTTTGTTACAGAACATTGTATCCAAAATAGCCTAGTGGTTTGACCTATGGCCTCTCAAGCAGAGGGTCTTGGGTTCGAGCCTCGCGCCTCTGCGTTTTCGGAATTTATGTGCGAAATTACATTTGCAATTTATCGTTTATCACGAGCTTTTCTGCGAAGGAAAACATCCTGAGGAAACCTGCACACTCCGAAGCAATTCAATGGTGTGTGTGAAGGTCCCAATCCGCACTGGGCCCGCGTGGGAACTATAGCCCAAGCCCTCTCATCCTGAGAGGAGGCCTGTGCCCAGCAGTGGGACGTAATAAAACGATGATGTATCCAAACGAATATTATACCTCTAAATGTGCGAGTACCGCTTCACCTCAGCAAACAATAGCACCCCTGCCCTGTTGCCTAGCGGCAGAATTAGCGAGCAAGATGGTGGTAGCTATCCGGACGAACCTAGCACAAAATACAACCGTCCACAAAATGCTTATTCAATGTCGATAATTAATATTGAAAATCACTTTTAGTTTAACCTTTAAAGTTATGATTACAGATAAAACAATAGTTGGGTATTAATGAAAGTATTATTCAATTTTATTATCGTTTGGCGGCGTGCGCGCATAATGGGGGCGCCAGGTGATGCACGATTTATGGCTTATTCGGGTAAAGGCGGTTTTCCACTCGAGAACCAGTAACGGAGCAGAGTTAACAGTTACCTGATATTAAACACAGCTGGTCGGAATTTCAGTGGAGTTTGTGTTTGAAATCTAGATCTTATTATACTCTAAATTGGACGACCGGATGGCCTAGTGGTTAGCGACCCTGACTATAAAGCCTGAGGTCCCGGGTTCGAATCCCGGTCGGGGCAGATGTTTGTGTGATGAATACGAATGTCTTGGGTCTTGGATGTTTAATGTGTACATAAGTATGTATTTATCTACATAAGTATGTTTATCCGTTGTCCAGTACCCATAGTACAGGCTTTGCCTAGTTTGGGACTAGGTCAGTTGGTGTCAATTTTTCCCATGATATTTATTATATTTATTTATTATTAAATAAAAATCTATCGTGGATTTTGTTTACAAAGGTTTTCATTTTTTGGGTACTTACCTACTTAAGACATATTATTTAGTCTTTAATATTAAAGCTTTATTCATAAACGTCACTCAAGCCTCTATTAGTTAAATAGGTTTTGTCTTCTTCTTACTAACGGAAATGTCAATGAGACAAAAAAGAACAAACGAACTTTAACGGCTTTTTAGTTAAAATAGATTTATGAATAATAAGATTAGAATCCAAAACGAGCATGGACTTGCAGTGTAGCTACACTGCATGGCAAGGCATGGGTACACTACATAAATACGAATTATTATCGTTTAAATAATGTACAGTGGGGCTCTAAAAAGTTGAAAAATGCAGCCATTTCATCGTCTGGCTCAGGGAAGCCCCTTGATTCCAAAGTGTCATTAGTCGGAATTTTCAGTAAGTATCCCGAACTTAGAGTTTAAGTTCCGTCGTAGCTGTAATTTTTTTTTAATAAAATAAAACAAACCTGACCTAACCTTAACATTTTCAAAATCATAATAAATGCTTAGGTACACCAAGTTTTCGTTCCGCAGAAAAATAGGCTTCGAATTATGAAAATTCGGACAAATGATGCATTCGGACTAATAAACTTTTGAAGTGGTTGGGTGTTACCCAAGTAGAGCCTAATGAATTACGGTCGAATTTCGACTAGTATAATTTTTTTTAATGCCATGTCAAGGATATTGTGGACCAGTCCTAACACGGAGCAAGCCACAGGACCGACTAATGCAGGGAATCCGGGGAATATCTGATTCGAATTATAGAGAGCATTCAATGAATGCCCCGAGCACGACTCGGAATGTTTCTTTTGAATTCAATCCCGAATGAAATTATTTGCGCCTCTCGTACGAATGCTTGGGATTTATTCGGCACTGCAAAATTGACTCCTGATGGATACTCTGTTCTATTAAATATTTTTAACTAATTGTTACAAGAATTTGGCATTTTCTAAAGACACCTGCTTAACTTTGCGGTTTTATCAAAGCATGTAGCTGTTTCATAGCCCTCATTAGGGGCAATAACTGCAATAACTTAACCAGTTCTAATTAAGTATAAGTTAACAGTGGTGGGATTAAGATGAAGACTTCGGTGCAATCGCTCCAATCCGTAGTCTAAGAAACTAAATCGCAGAACTGTGTCGAACCTTACAGAACAAAAAAACCGGCCAAGTGCGAGTCGGACTCGCTTTCGGATTTTAACGCTTTTCCCCAGTGTTTTAAGAAGTCCAGTGTTAGCAGTGTCCTGCTCCTAAGCAAAATGTACGCAGTGTGGAGTCATCTTATATTGGTCTTGACATATACAGAGACTCATAAAAATTTGAGATTTTGAAAATTTTCTGAGTGGTTGTGCTATAAGAGCCACCTTCATACCAAATTTAAAGTTTCTAGGAAAACTGGAAGTACCCTTTAGGTTTTCGGATTTCGGCAATTTGTATGGAAATAGCCTTTTTAATTACTATATCTTTTCATTGCGTTGACTTAGAAGGTTGGTTTTTTCACAGCTTCAAGGGACCGCAGGCTTGAGTATTAGACAGACAGACAGACGGGCGGACGGACGGACAGATAATTACAAACTTTCAAATCGCGATAACTCAAGAAGTTGCTAATGTGACTAGATTTTATTATGTTCTTTCCGTATAGCCACCCTTTAAATGCGATGAGGGTAAAGGGAACTGTATCCACGTGCCTCTGCTATTTTTAATATAATATCGTGTCATATTATTGTACTAATAGAGTAATTATAAACTGGCATTCTTAGTCAAAGTATAGCGTGTTCAACCGGGAGGATGGTTTCAAGCTTTCATCTTCGTGGAATCCGGTAATCAGTATGTGTAGGCGTCATCAAATATCGTCTCATAAATCGCCGGATGTTGTGAGTGTTGTGTGTCGGACTGGTGGCAACCCTGGTGAAAAAACTAACAAAAAAGACCAAGTGCGTTCAAAAAGACCAAGTTTGAGGAACCCGTGCAGCTAGGAGATGTTGATACCCGCCTCTTCAGTCCCTTCGAGACCATGGACGCAACGTCGCGTCCGAAACGTCAAGGTATTTAAATTCAAATTTAAATATAAAAGTTTTTTACGCGATTAAGTCCCGAGTATCATGATAATGTGTGAAAATCGCGAAAGTTTAAATCAATATATAGCGTGTAAGACAATGCAAGCAATAAATCCCGGGCTTACGGGAAGTGCTGCATATTTCACAACCGCGACGACGCGTCCCACACAGAATGTACTTGCTGCCTGTGTTGTGGGAGATACTTGGAAGAATAACTATAAGGTAATAACAAAAAGTAAAACCGCCTTCAAAATCACATAAAATAATCCTCTAAAGGCAACAGTTTTATGGCCTACCCCAAATATAAATATGCAGTCGGTGCGGTTGGTGCGGTGAAAGCGGAATACCTGTATCACAATTTTAAGTTACGTTAAAATAAATAAGAAAAACTTATCCTCCAACTCCTAACCGTTAAGAAGTTGTGCCTTCCATCATCACTTCATCGACACGAGATGATGATTACCAGACGCAAGTACTTGAATAGCTTTCGGAAATATGTAAAACGCATGATACGAGCCTATAAAATTTGAGGGTTGCCACAAAAGAATTTTTGTAATCGGTAAAGCCGTCTTCGAGTAATCGGGAAACAGGAACAAAAAAAAACCGAGGAATTGAGAAACTCCTTCTTTTTTTGAAGTCGGTTAAAAATGTCCCGACGTGCCCGACGCAGCTGCAATAGTTGGCACCTTCAGTCTTAATACGTAGCAATAAAGGTGACGAGCAGGGTGTCAAATATTGGAATTAACGTGTCAATCATTGCGATGTTTACGTTACTAACAATATTCCGGAACTTAAGGCTTTGTACATTTTTTTGTGAAATTTTTTTGTGGTTGTAACCATATTATATTTATATTATCATCATCATCATCAAACTTAAGAGTTACACTCTTGTCGGTGGAGTTTCTTCCAATCATCTCTCCTATGAGCCAGTTCCTTGGCCTCCTGATACGACACGACACCGGCCTTCTCCTTTATCTGGTCCATGTAGCTGCGCCTAGGTCGTCCTCTTCCTCTCCGTCCTTCAATTAATTAATTAATATTATAACGGTACAATTTTCCAGTTTGTAGTACCATTCTGGGAACGCAGACGTGGGAAGAAAATTCCACTTCTTAGCTGTAAGCCTAATAAAATAGCGAAAACGTTTTGGTAATTGCGTAACTAAGTATTTTGACACTTGTCATCGCTTTGAAATGTCAGTTTATATATCCATCTCCAAGGTTCCATCTATCCGTATACCAGAGGTCATCCAAATCGGTTCTGCGATTTAGGCACGAAAGCATAACAAACACACTTGCGCATTAATATTAGTACGAACTTTGGTGCAAGGGTCTTGGTTGCACGTGAGATGGAATGTCGAGGACCCGGGTTTGAATCCCGGGGTTAGTCTTGTTTTTCTGGTTGTTTGTGTATTCTGGTTTCAGTGAGTATTTTAGGTAAGTATATGTACATATTCATAATATTAGTTAGAATTCAAGTAATTTTACTCAAGATCGATACGAATGCAACTATAGTAGTTTATGCAACTGCTACATAATGAGGGTCCTTAAAACACGAGTGTGTTTTTATGAAACGAGGCGAAGCTAAGTTTCATAATAGGATCACACGAGTATTTTAAGGCCTAATTATGTGGAGTTGCATACAATACTTTATCTACACACATATTATAAGTACTCTAAGATGGGTTCAGAAGCCGAAGGCATATATCATACCCATACCTGTCACGAGTTTGATTGTTTTTTTTAAATCATAGACAGATATACCGAGCTGACGTTTCGTAAACTGTTTTTTTTTTTGTAAAAAAAAATAAAAAAATATCACATTATTAATTATACATGTCGGACTGAACTCGACTTATATACGTGAGTGATCCGTTTTATTTCACTATGATTGTAAATTACGTTGGTTGTCAAATTCGAAAAATCTAATTCGATATCGAAAAGTCATTACGACATCGAATTCGATGTCGTCATGACTATTACTTTACTGCTGGACCTGCTGGTGGAGGTGGTTGGCGGGGGAGGCCACGATGTACTGCAATGCTGGTCATTTTCTACGGTTTCTGAACGCATTATAGAGGACTTATGATATGTGTGTAGATAAAATACAATATGATCTATCTTTGAGTGAGGTACATTTGTTACAGTCGCTTTCGTTTCCTGCGGAAGCGTCAGGAACACGGCAACAAATTCTCTAATAGAAAAATACTCATATGAGTAATGTTAGTCAGTCTGTTTGAGCGCGACAGGTCTACATGCAAACCTGAGTCAGCTGATTTTTAGGGTTCCGTACCTCAATAGGAAAAAACGGAACCCTTATAGGATCATTTTGTTGTCCGTCTGTCTGTCTGTCTGTCAAGACCCTTTTTCTCTGGAACGCGTAGAGGTAGCATGCTGAAATTAATATCAAATACTCAAACCTGCGGTCCCTTGAAGCCGTGGAAAAACCAACCTTCTAAGTCAACGCAATTAAAAGATACAGTCATTAAAAATCTATTTCCATACAAACTGCCGATTTCCAAAAACCTAAAGGGTACTTTCAGATGTCCTAGAAACTTGAAATTTGGTAGCTCTTATAGCACAACCACTCCGAAAAGTCTCAAAATCTCAAAATGTTATGTCTGTCTGTAGATTTCACAGACCAATATAAGTTGACCCCACACTGCGTACATTTTGCTTAGGAGCAGGGCTCTGCTAACACTGGACTTCTTAAAACACTGGGGAAAAGCGTTAAAATCTTTCTACGGAACCCTCGTGCGCGAGTCCGACTCGCCCTTGCCCAGATTTTTTTATACGACGAGGAAGGCAAACGAGCAGTGGGTCACCTGATGGTAAGCGATCACCACTGCCCGACTGTCCGTAGACACCCGCAACCCCGGGGGGATTGCAGATGCGTTGCCAACCTAGAGAGCTAAAATGAAATGCCTCTTGTGCCCGTAATTACCCCGGCTGTCTTACTCTTCACACCGGAACACAACAGAGGGTCAAGCACGACTTTACGAATGCTGCGTAACGTTACGGTTATCGTATCGAGATCGAGAAGCCTCATACTAAATTTTAGTTCCAAATACGCTCACGGGCGGGCGCTTGTACCAGACCTACTATAATATTGCCTTAATTGGCTATATTTTATAAGAATAGATATGAGAATAAAATTTTCGATTCTAAATAATATTAATTGACTTTAATAAAAGCATACATTCTATTCCAAATCACATCTTTCGTCAATTTAATAAATAATTCCAAGATTAAACTAATCAATCATTTTATGCATAGAAACTAGTGACATCTCTGGACAAGTAGTGAAGTTAGTCCCTTAATTAGAAAGAGTTTTCAGTTTATCATACAGCTGTGTTGATTGGGTAAAGAGTTTCCCTACTCAACAATAGATGTCACCATGTAGGAGGTAATTGGATACTTAAGCGACACCTAGAGTGAGTTGACGAACTAAAAGCTTCAGGTTATTGGTTTAAAATTAGGAAATTAGCTACTCGATAATAGATGGCGTTGTAATAGAAAAATCAATAAAACAGGGTATAATATATGAGGTTTATTTATTCTCCTTTTGTTGTTTTATAAGCATAAGCAATTAATTCTACAACAGGCGATACTATTACTGTGAACTTCTAGCAAAAGCAGGTCTAACTAATGTAAAATAGTTATAAAAATGTTCAATTTATAGGATTCTTCTTATGATGTCCTCCATCAGCTGAAAAGTCCATTGAATCCGTGTCCAATAAAGCATTTCTTTTATTTTCTGTTCATTTCAGCGGCACAGGCAATTTTGATACCAAATAGTTCAACATCCATGGCGTAGATTAAAAGTTTCTCTGTAATAGGAATTTTTACCGAGTTAATCCAACATCATTTTGAATGTTTCATTCTCATTTTAAATACAAGCTAGATCTAAGCGCTTATGCTTACATCTGTTCCTAATATCGGTTCTAAAATAGAATTAGTTAGTTCATTTCGGATCTATTAGTTAAATGATTCAATATAAGTAATTTATTGTATGGGATATTTTGCTCCGGAGACTGAAATTGTTATGTCATCTAATATTATACAGTATTGTGTGTTTATAGTCAAAATCTTTAAAAGCCTTATCCCTACACCCCAATACACTATATTTATATAGTAATTAGTCTTCTAGATCCTATGGATTTTAACCAAGTCATCGAGGTGAATTCTCCATATTAGACCAATTTAGCGGTCTTAATAACTTGTATAATAAAACATGGATTAGTACTGTTATTATAAATCTGTTCTTTGTGCACTACAAATACTATAATTTAGTATACCTTATCTCATTTGGTTATATGAAGTAGCTGTAGTTAAAGTTATAAGAATGGCTAATATGAACACAAAAATATTATTAAAATAACAGTATGAGGTTTAAGTTAAGATATGAAATTTCTATTATACTCTTACCTGGGATTTAGGTGGACATGACTAAGAGTAAAAATTTGGCGTATCATGATATATTTTCAGCGTTTTCAGTAATAGCATGAAACCCAACATAGGATTAAAAATGCTTTTGGTTCATAAATTCTTGAGTTTTACCTGAAACATAAATTAGGTTTAACACGTCATTAAAGATCATCGTTTTGTAACATCAAGTGTAGTTCGTTAAAAGATACACTTTTATTTTATGAAATAATCATACGAAATCATTCAACTTAGAGTGAGGTTTACCTATATTTTGAGGCATGGTTGCTGAAGCATTGAGGAGGTCACATGCTGAAGTAGCACTTGTGATTGTTAATTGTGTTATCTACTATAATACACACATTTATGGTAAATCAATATTTAATAGCAAATACCGATCAGACGTCAAGTAACATTTCACTCATTAAAGTCAAACTAGTCTGTTTGAGTCAATGATTCCTGTGAGCCTAAAAATGACAGAGTCGATTTGATTAATAATTTTCATCTCAAATTATAATAAAATTCTCTATTTGAATTCCATTGTGGAAAATTTAAATTCAAATAATGTGCATTTGATTTACTTCTAATAAATTTCGTACCTGATAATTGATGTCCTGCAAACTACCAATCAGACCCTTATATATTTGGCTTGGTTTTAGAGCATTAGCCAATCATGTTTCAGCTGTTGTAATTCCCCAATTAGGAGACGGTTTTGCAAGAAAGTTGGGATGCTAGGGTTGGGAAAATGTTCGCTATTTTCAAAGATCTAGAAGATATTCTAATTGCTGTTTTATGCTTTATTTGAAATTATGACTAAAATACTACACAGTTGTAGTTCAAATTTTGACAAAGTATTTATTTTGACAAAAGGATTGAGAAGGCAATTGTGTAACCTGTTGGAGGTGTTTAATATATTTAAACTACACTTCTTGAAAATATTTCAGAATTGATATCGTAACATCACTAAAGTGGTGGGGCGAAGGGTCCAAGCGAAGAGTGCCTTATATGTTACCATATTAGGTAATCTCGCGATCTCGCGTTCGAACGATTCCTTATGGATGACCAAATATGGGCGTGGAGGCTTTTTCGGTTGTAACGCTTCCTTGGACAAGACCATATAAGGTAATGTTTGCGATCCTTCGGGAAAGCTATAAATATGAGGCTCCAGGTGAGCTTCGGGACAGTTTTACTCAGTCTTCAGTCGGGTTCGGATCAGCTTTGGAAGAGTCGAGTCGTCGGAACGCCCTTCCTTGTGAGTGCCTTCAGGTAAAGCCAGAAACTTCTTTTAGTGAGCAATCCTGTGTTTCCTTGGTTTATTGCAGTTAATTATACAATAATACTGTGCTACTGAAGTGTTGTTGGTTTTCAGCAAGATTTCATTGTTATTTTAGCATATTTATCCTGGATTTAGTTGTTACTGGATAAATCTAGTATTTAACTAGAATTCCTGGATTTGCTCACTACATGAAGGTTTTCATTTGTTTTTAATACAAATGGAAGTGCTGGGTTTTATCTATGGCGATTCAAACTCCGTAGTCAGATCAGTGACGGTTTGAATTACGCGTATTAGAAGTTTAGCTAGGTAGGTAATATTTTAGAGGGTAGTCTAGTTTATGGGTTTTTAGACTAAATTTCAGTTCGCAATAGGGAGTGATTCTAGCTAGGGGTGTTTTTAGTGAAATTATGGGCAATTTGTGTTGTGTCTTAGTGTGGTAGTGTGTTCCTGTATGCAGGTTGGATTTTTATATATATTTACCTAATCTTGGTAAATAAAAGGTATGTAAGCATGCTTTTCTGTGTTTAGGGTGTATGTCGGACTTCAATTGAGTCTTTGCCTCATTTTTCATTGTGTAGTAGTAAAATATGTAATGAGTAGTGTATAGTAAGCATAACATAGTATGGAGGCTAAGGTTCTTTCTAATTCTGACTATACAATGCTAGGGAGTAGGACAATTTGTAGGGAAAAGTCAGGGAATTTATATTTTTCTTTGTATGGTTTGCACTGCGAATGTTTTATTTTCTGTTAAGATATTAATTTGTGTTATTGTATGAATGGATTGGTGGTTTTTCTCAGAAAATGAATCTCTATAATTTTGTAAGCAAAATTAGATCTATTTTAACAGAATAGATTCCATTATGAGAATGACATCACCCGTTCGAACAATACATTTGTGTTATTTATACAAAATATGCCTGCAACATGCAACTAAACTATTAGCTATATGCATTTATGTATTTTTATACATACACATTATTCACACAATATACTATCAGTACACAAACTCCATACAATATTTGTTGTGTAGTTCTGAAGGGATTAGCTGTATAGCGTTCCATGGAAATTCAGAGCGAGGTATTTGTGAGAAGTAGTTTCTATAAAATAATGTCTAAAGGTCTAATGAGACTATGGACGGCATTGTGTTGTAGAAATGAGGTGTAATGCAGAGCTGCCTAAATCTTATAATAATACATTTATGATTAGAAGTGTCTGGATGTATGGTCCAGGAATGATCATAATCGAACTGTGTTTTACTATAGGTTTTCCCGTGAGTGAAGGCCTAGCCAGCAACGTGTTATCTATTCTTCATGGCTAAGTGAGTGAAGTTCTTACTGTAGTTATGTTGAATTTATAACATATCATTCATTATGTCTGTTGAACGACAATCTTTTGATTGCCTGTCAAGAGCTATCTTGCCTGTATGTAATTCGGTTATTAATGACTGGTTAAGTATGAAACATGGATCTTACACTTAAACTGGGTTAGGCGGACCTGCCACCAGTAAGTCTGTGTAAAAGACATATTCATATGCTACTTCAAGTCAGTGTTAACTGAAGGTCTAGACTTTGATATTTCCTCTGGATTATCTTAGTGTCGCAATCACTCAAATCTAAAATTCTGTTTTGGTATACCATTGATCCAGGATTATTGGTAGAACAAAATAGAGTCCAATGTCCTCTTGTGTTACTAAACATATTATGACCATTTATTGGACCAATATATCTGAGACTATTGCATTGTAGGATTTGGGAAGCTCCTGCGATGGTGTTGATTATCTGAATAAATGAATTCTACTTAAGGTGTTTCATTTAACTCAAGACAAATATTTGTCTATCATAATCCTACCATTCCTTGTGAGTGCCTGATTTACAATGTTACTATAATTATTGAATTGTTCAAGTTATTGCAACTCGAACCTTTCATCCGGTTTTACCAGATGCTTTTCGTGTGCTGTTAACCTGTGTTTAATACTCAGTGCCTACACCACACTCTACAATTCGGTAGTATGTTTACATGCTACCTTTATCTAATTATTTCTTGTTATGAACCTTTGGATACCTGCCGAATCGCCTTTCGATGTAGTTATGTCTATTCCATGAGGCCCACTCAGTGGGAAGAGAAAGCATAATGAAAAGACTGGTGGATTCCGCTCTCCTTACGTTCTAATGAGACCCCACACTACCTTGTCTGCTTGCAGCTTGGTTATACCGAATATTTTGTAATCCATTGGTTATGCTTAGGCATTCCAACTGATTACCCAACTTTACCTGTGTTTTATGCACGGTGACGCAGCAGAATGAACGAGCATTGGTTGGATCGGATGTATTTCCATCTAATCACTAAATCTATCTTGGAATTGGGTTTACTCATTCCTCCTAGCCAGTCTCTTTATTTGAGTTGACTTAGCGCCGTGGTTAGCGCTCTAAATTTAACCTAAACTATTATTATTTTTCTGCTGGTGTGTGAAGGTAGCAAGGAGGGGGTAATGTTGGTGACTGGTGTCACCTCCATTAGTGGTTGGAGCCTTGCCCGGGGCCAATGATGGCCCCGGTATCATCATTCCCATTCCCAGACCCTACCTACTATTCTACTCACTTACTACAGAAATCAGTACACTTACATTATTTATTTTTATTATAATGTGTTATACTAGTTAGTAGTTATGTTTTATTTTTATTATACTGTGTGACATTAGTTGTGTTTAATTATAAGTCTTTAGTTTGAATACATGAATACCTCTAAAACTTACACCTTGTTTTAATCCAGACATACCACATCTTAAAGAATTTTGGGATTACTAAAACAAAAAATTACACAACGTAGGGAGTCCTAATCTTTCTAGACGATCACAATCTAATTTGGTCAATTCAATTTATACTCTTCTTATTATGAGTATTTATTTCAATCCATAGTTATTGAAGGATATTCACTTAAGTTGAGCGAAGTATGGAAACCTCCATTGACCAGTAATGAGTAATAACCTGGTTAAAATTTATTAGGATATACCATTGGGTTAGGTACACGCTGTTCCAAACGTCATACAAACTCGACAACGTTTATTATTCGATTTTACGTGACGCAGGTTTCGAAAAGTCGTGTTCGACCCTCAGTGCGAGCACTAGTTAGATTTTAATACTGTACAAGTTTTTCTTTAGACTCGGAGTGCACAAAGACGTACAGTATAGTTCTCGTATGTCGGGCCGTTGTATTCCATTTCTATGGGGAAATAGCTCAGCCTGAAACCTTTGTAGTCTCGCCTGAAACCGTAGCATTGTGAGGATGCAGCGAACCATGAATTATTGTGTCTTTTTATAAATTGCCCTGCACTTTTAATAGAATTTGCGCAACGCCAGAAAAAGTATGCGAACATTTTTTTTCTTTACCGGTAGGTAGTTCGGGTTTAATTTCGAGAGAAATGTTTAGATAATAAAAATGTAATACCAGTCCGGAGATTAGCTGATAGAGATTAGTTGCCTACCATATTATTATGCTTTATGTAAAATAAAGAGATATACATACAAAGCGTTGATGAAATGTATATAAAAGAAAAATCCTCAATTAAAATAAGTAATAAAAACTGGTTAGGTTTGTTGTTATCAAAATCGATATGATTTGATAAAAAAAACCTTAAAAAAAAACGTAAAATAAACCTCTAAAGCCTAAAGTTTTATGGCCTGGCACTAGCAGAAATATGAAGTCAGTGCGGTGCGAGCGGAATATTCTTTGAAAGAAGCACCGACTTCATATTTCTGCTAGTGCCAGGCCATAAAACTTTAGGCTTTAGAAGTTTATTTAACGTTTTTTTTTCTAAGGTTTTTTTTAAGGCGGTTTTACTTTTTTGTTAAAAGATTTTTATTTCACACTTACGTTGATTTAACATTTTCAGAATTATCCTTCAACCAACGAACCATGTTGCGGATACCATTTTTTATGTTAATTCTGTTACTTATTTTTGTCATTAATCCTATTGACGAAGCCTTGCTCTGACCTTTACTTTGTTCATTTGTAATGTATTTTTTGTGATTGATTGTATTTATTGAATGAATATTGATTGATGTTAAATCCTTCAACTCCTAACCGTTATGGAGTTGTACCTTCACCTTCCATCATCAAATCATCAACATGAAATGACGACTACCAGACGCAAATACTTGAATAGCCTTAGAAAGTATATGAAACACATAATACGTGCCTATAAAATTTTAGGGTTGCCCTTGATTTTCCTTGGATCCCATCATCAGAAGATGACTTGGTGGCAATGGGACCACCTCAGGAGTATACCCTTTCGAATACTGATTTAACATTTTCAGAATTATCCTCCAACTTTTAACCGATAAGGAGTTGTACCTTCCATTATCAGCTCATCAACATGAAACGATGACTACCAGACGCAGATACTTGAATTGCCTTAGAAAATATATGAAACACATAATACGTGCCTATAAAATTTGAGGGTTGCCCTTGATTTCCCTTGCATCCCACCATCAGAAGATGACTTGGTGGCAATGGGACCAC
Organism: Clepsis dumicolana; assembly: GCA_963691665.1. Classification (NCBI taxonomy): domain Eukaryota; kingdom Metazoa; phylum Arthropoda; class Insecta; order Lepidoptera; family Tortricidae; genus Clepsis; species Clepsis dumicolana. The sequence goes on along the minus strand of OY829507.1, from coordinate 671,081 downwards.
CTCAGGAGTATACCCTTTCGAATACTGATTTAACGTTTTCAGAATTATCCTCCAACTTCTAACCGTTAAGGAGTTGTACCTTCCATCATCAGCTCATCAACATGAAACGATGACTACCAGACGCAGATACTTGAATAGCCTTAGAAAATATATGAAACACATAATACGTGCCTATAAAATTTGAGGGTTGCCCTCAATTTCCCTAGGATCCCATCATCAGATCGTGACTTGGTGACAATGAGACCACCTCAGGAGTATACCCTTTCGAATAAAAAAGAATTTTGAAAATCGGTGTACAATTGACGGAGTAATCGATGTACATACATAAAAAAAAAAAACATGCATACAGTGGAACGTAGAACCTCCTCCTTTTATGAAGTCGGTTAAAAAGCAGTAACTTTGCATCAAGTAGCAATCGTATGAAGTTTGTAGGTACTAGGTATTACATTACAGAAAGTATAGAGTAAAAATAACTATGACGTCGTAATTCTTCAGTGATTAAACTACCACCTTTTTATTGGTTTTTGTTAAACAAAAAATCGTCTTATTTGCTGTAATAAGTGAGGCACTTACTTAAAGATTTTTACGAGTATTTACGAAAGCTTGAGCGAAAATATGAAATCATTTTGTTTTGACATCATCGGTCATCCCACCCAATTCCCCACCCAATTGATTCATTTTTACACGACTGCACAAAGGAAAACATACATACAGTGGAACGTAGAACCTCCTCCTTTTTTGAAGTCGGTTAAAAAGAGTGTATTGTTCTTGATTTACCTACAGAAGTCAAAGGATCACGTTCGATGTTATCCATTCAAAAAGTTAAATTCAATTCATTAGTCTAAAATATTTAAAACCTAAACCATGCGCACTTTTTATGCTCTTATTATGAAACTCCATACATCGTAATGGCATCGTAAAGAGATCGTCTCGACTTACTTTTTTTTGGTTGACGGTGGAGAGACATTGTTGATCCAATGCTGCTTTGACAGGTATTTGTGCGAAATAATGTATAGGTGAAGTTACGTTAATGACGTCTACGAAAAAGTGCACTTTCTATCAAAATATTTTGTTTTCGCTTCGCTCTTCACTAAAAACTAAAGCTCTATCCATCAGTCTAAAAAGTATTTGAGAGCTAAACTAATAAAATAAAGCGCCCGACCTATGAGCTATCGCAAACCGCCAATCCTTTCCGAATCAACTAAACCTTATCAGTACATTGATAGTAGATCGCAATTCCCTACAAATCTGAACGGGAGCGGGGGCCATAAGTCGGATTCTCTCTCTTCATATTGTTTCTTTCTGATCAGCGATAAACTAGAAGGGTCGAATTTATCGCTCGCCTTCACGAATTTAACACGACACATACCCCATACCCTCTTTCCGCCTATCCATTGCTCTGGGAGTTATAACGCTCTTCAACCATGTAGTAGTTAAATACGTAGTGGATGGCGTGTGCTGCAATTGTGTTTGGTTTAGTCGCGGCAGAGGTTTCGGAATGGAGTAGCAGGGCCAATTTATAGCTCGTACGACGTTGGACATCGGCCGAATGTAAATGAAAAGCGGTTCGCAGTTTATTGAGTCGAAAGATGTAATAGTTTTGAGCGGAATCGCTGAGCTGTCGTTCAAAGTTTTGGACGAGCGGCTTGCAATTTTGTTGGCGGTTGCCTGTAGGAATAGGACTTTTTATTTGGCGGAGTTTGTTTCGGTATACGGCTTTGCGATTGATGTAGCCTTCGGTAGCCCTTTTGGTGGCAAAAGCTCGCTGCGGGTGTGTACGGCAAGTGGCAGAAGCCCGTAGCGGGCTCCTGTCAAAATTACCGCTAAGTGGCGGAAGCCCGCAGCGGGCCTCTGGCCGGTGTCGTATTTCGCCGTGTAAATAAAACCATTCAAACTGTTCCTTATCTATCCACACTTGCTAGATGCATACCTGATTAGACAAGGACGACCACCCATAAGAGGCCCGCACTAGACAGCTTTTTTTTTGCAAAATTTCGTGCCACTTGGCGTGGACACACGCAGCGGGCTTTTGCCACCTAAAGGGGTAGTGTTGTTTTGGTTTTAGTAAATAAGACAAGGGACCAATTTACGGTTAATTCCCGAGTGCCTGATATTACCCCAATAATTATTGGTATCTTCAATTTTAATTCATAGCAACAAATTATGAGATGCAGTGCAGGGTGTCAGTTATTAGAATGAGGTAGTTTACTGAAGTATACGGCTATAATAATCTGGCTTTCAAAATGCGTAGTAATAAAACCTTCGAACAATAATAACCTAACCCAACCTAACTAAACTAAATCGTACTGACTGTAATACTAAACGTGCGAAAAGTCCAAATCCGACTCATTTGGAAGTTTAGTACTATTTTAGTAAGTTTAGTTTTTTTGTCTACCGGCTTATTATTTATCTTTTAAAATGTTTAATAACCAAGATGCTATAAAATAGCTATGCAACGACCCAAGAATGACATTTAAAATACTCCTAGCTCAAAACTACTTTCGTACGGTATGCTATTAAAATTTAAACAACCGTACTTTAAGCTAGCTAGCTTCCAGCCAAATAACTAAGCCATATTTGCGTTTATATTTATTCGTTAAGAGCCTGGAATGCCTATACCGCTGCAATCATTCCGGATCCTAGAAACAGGTGTTGTTTAGAGTAGATGCGTGCTGCTTGGTACCGTAGGATTGTTGCCTTTCTTAATTATTGTCATTTTTTAACAATTTCTTAGTAAGTACTAGCTTTTGCCCGCGACTTTGTACTCGCATAAACATTATTCTCTGTCCCGTGGGAATTTCAACAAATCTGTCTTTAGTGCTTGTTTTCTTCAGAATTTCAGCCTTCTAGGGCAAAGAGTTTCGGCTGTGCATTGCCCGTCCGTCACTCAGTCAGTAACGAAGGAGTTTTATATAGGTATATTGATGAATACAAGTTTGATAAAGCTATAATACTTACAGTGCCAAGTTTACTTTGCACTTAATATTGTGTATTTGTAGCTGTTATTCGAATTTGTTAATACCATGTCCATAACAGTCAAGAACATAACTCTATCGTGTTCTAACATTTTATAGAGCGAATATCTTACTGTTGTACGCTCAGTTTGTGTTAAAATTCATAAGGGGTTGAACGCGCTTAGGGAGGATTTGAGACGGAATCCCGAAAATCTTAACTATTTGAGGAGTTAATCCCTTTTCTTTTATTGCTCCACTAGCTCCTAGAGCCATGAAGCGTTCCAACTTACACAGTTGCTGACACTTTGTAAACTTTACTAGCTTCATAAATTAGAGTTAAAAGAAACTTTCAACTGATTTACTAGGTAAGGTACGATAGCAAATAAGCGAGCAAATATTGAGTTGTGCCACTTTGCTCGCGACTCAAGAGTGTTTCGATAAGAATAACAATTTTAGAAGCTGGTAAGTATACCACCAGCTTTATGCGATTTTATTTTGTGCCATTAGGTAGGTTTAATATTTACTTAAGGCTGCACGTACCCGCTTCTAGATATGTACTTCACAGAGATGGATTGTATAAAATCTCAAGGTCACGTAAACATAATGAACGAAGAGAGCAATTTGTAGAAAAGTCGTCAACTATTTTGAGGCCAAATGGTAGGTAGGTAGGTGAGGATAAACAGAGACAAGTAGTATAAAGACTGCCAATCTTTATACCTACTAACTTGTGTAGCTCCGAAATATAAGGTTCACTAGATGGCGTTGTTTATGGCTAAGCAAAGCCATCTAGTGAACTTTATATTTCGGAGCTACGCAAGTTAGTATGGAGATTGGCAGTGTATGTATTACTTGTCTCTGGTATTAAATTTCTGGTATTCAGTTTCTGGTATTCAATATTCAGAGAAACTTCAAAAAATCTAAATGGCTGAGCGTTTGGAAAAAGTGTATCGGCTGTTCCGGATGTTATTTGAAACAAATGCAAGACATATTTTGACTAATTTTTTGTCTAGATAGATAGAGTTTATTTCGTCTAGTGTCGAGCACTAGTCCCAATGCGAGCGCACCACACGTGGCGTGTCGGACGTGGCATTATTAATGCCGCGTGCCGTGTCGCCGTGTCTGCTGTGTCGCCGTATTTCTGTCTGCTGTGCGACTAGTCTTCATCTACTGTGCCGTGGGTCTCGATGGAGCTGTGAAGCAAAGGCTGCAACTTTATGACAAAGATCCGAAAACATTTCCTAGGAACTAACATTGGTTTCGGCAACGATAAAGAGCCGTTTGGGCACCATGGCACGGAGGCCTTACTCGGATTTAATTTAAAGTTTTAGTTTATTTAGTTTTAGCTTAGATTTAGTGTCATTATAAATTGCTTTTAATAAGTAAATAAATTATATTCCCATAATATTACGTTTAAGAAGAGGTAGATCTCTATGTCATCAGCACGCCGAAAATGAAACGCAGAAAATACTACAATTGCAGTCGCTCCCGAATAAATTCCAAACTTGCGCGCAAATGACAAAATGTTCGTAATTATGTTTTTGTGAGCCGTGATAGCCTAGTGGTTTGACCTATCGCCTCTCAAGCAGAGGGTCGTGGGTTCAAACCCCTACTCGCACCTCTGAGTTTTTCGGAATTTATGTGCGATATCACATTTGTAATTTATCATGAGCTTTTCGGTGAAGGAAAACATCGTGAGGAAACCTGCACACTCCTGCGAAGCAATTCAATGGTGTGTGTGAAGTTCCCAATCCGCACTGGGCCCGCGTGGGGAGGCCTGTACGCCAATAGGCTGATGATGATGTTTTTCAATTGTTTTGTTAGCATATGACATATCTTTAATTATAATAGCATTGCATTGAGTGTTTAGTGAGAGTGATGCCGAGCAAACTTCTCGTTACGAAAATGTTGTCTCAGCTCGATTGATTACTTTGTTTTGTTTTGTAAGCATACAACATAATCATTACAAGACAGTGGGTGGTACGACCTTGTGCGAGATCTGACCGGATCACCACCACCATTTTACTCGCTAATTCTGCCGTTAAGCAGCAGTGCTTGCACTGTTGTGTACCGGAGTAAGACAGCCGAGGAAATCATAAGCACAAGAGGCATTTCATCTTAGCCGTCTGGCTAGACCTAGAGAGGTTGGCAACGAATAAAAACTCCCCGGGATTGCGGGTGTCTGTGGGCAGTGGTGATCATTTATACAATCAGGTGAACAACTTGCTTGCTTGCCCTATCGTATAAAAAATGCATTATTATGCTGAAATCATCAACATGCTAACAAAGTTACCCTCATCATCATCATCATGTCAGCCGAAAGACGTCCACTGCTGGACATAGGCCAAAGCTCTCCACTCAGACCGGTCTTGTGCTTTCCGCATCCACCGCGGTCCCGCAATCTTTACTAGGTCGTCGCTTCATCTTGTTGGAGGCCTAACGACAGCTCATCTCCCGGACCGTGGACGCCATTCGAGAACCTTCTGACCCCATCGGCCATCAGTTCTACGAGCTATGTGCCCCGCCCACTGCCACATAAGTTTCGCAATTCTTCGGGCTATGTCGGTAACCCTAGTTCTACTGCGGATATCATCATCTCTGATTCTATCCCGCAGAGTTCTTCCACAGAGAAAGTTACCACAAGATACTTAAACTAGCGATACTATTTAAGCAAATAAAGCATTCAGTGTATTTCGCTGTCTAGTCCAAAATCATGCCTGTATTGTTGCGAATGGCCAGGCCACCAGTAAGCAAAACCGGCGGCCGGCTAGCGGCTTTCTAGTACATTGCGTATGGTGTCTATTAACCGCTGTGCAGAGAGCTTCTCGAACACGCAATGAACAGAGCACTTGTTTGTAGCATCGACGTTGGAGCATTATAAATCAACCAGCAATAAGCCCGACCTCGCAGAATTATAAGCCAACTCTACAATCCCGCGTTGATAACTTATCCATTCCATTCTGGAATCACGCAGTCACCAGCTTTAATCCACACACCACTTACGACAGTAGTTGGCTTTAGATTATCTGTGCATTATTTTTTTCGTAGAACACGAAGTAAACACGTGCTACCTACGTACAGCACTCGATAGCCTAGTGGTTTGACCTATGGCCTCTCAAGCGAGAAGTTTTTGTTAAATTGAAAACCGTCTCAATTGCAGTAATAATAAGTGGTGCATCGGTTTTTACTAGTATATTCGAAAGCCTATTTTATTTTGACACCGACCATCAACATACAAATAAACCTTTATTTGCCCTTCACGCCTTTCACAAGTACGACGTAGCGGTCCGAATTGTACGTTATTGGCGTGGTACAAGAATTCATCACTACATATTTACAAGCGTTTTATGCTACTAAATTCGATTTGGACTGGTAATTTGACAGTTATTATTGATATTTGACAGTTCAGTGACAGTGACAATGACAGTTTAACGATTCACCACAGATTAAGGCAGGGTCTCAACATACGCTTACTGATAAATTTATTGAATAAGCAGTTGTGTGGTAGAGCTAGACACAACTCTGACGTCCTCAGCCAAAATAATTGCAATAAATAATTAAAAAATAAGAGGGCATTATCATGATATATTAATATTTAAATACCTCGACGTTTCGGACGCGACGTTGCGTCTATGGTCTCGAAGGGACAGGGTCAGGGACAGGGCGAGAAATATTTTTACGCGATTAAGTCCCGACTAATATGATCATCATCATCATCATCAGCCTATTTACGTCCCACTGCTGGGCACAGGCCTCCTCTCAGAATGAGAGGGCTTGGGCTATAGTTCCCACGCGGGCCCAGTGCGGATTGGGAACTTCACACGCACCATTGAATTGCTTCGCAGGAGTGTGCAGGTTGCCTCACGATGTTTTCCATCACCGAAAAGCTCATGATAAATTACAAATGTAATTTCGCACATAAATTCCGAAAAACTCAGAGGTGCGAGCCGGGGTTTGAACCCTCAACCCTCTGCTTCAGAGGCGATAGGTCAAACCACTAGGCTATCACGGCTTACCTTAATCATACCATACGACATACCATAGTATCATGATAATGTGTGAAAATCGCGAAAGTTTAAATCAATACATAAGGAGGTAATTATATGAGAAAATAGCGAAATCGGTTTCTTATAATTGACTTTTTTGTACAATAGAAATACAGAAAGTACTGAATTTTTTTTAGACAACCCCAAAATCATAGTCGCTCCAGACGGCAAAAACGCACGCAACGCCCCTCAGTATCTTACCATCTCCCGTCATAAGTGGTTTGTGCCTTAATTATTTCAACCAGGATTAACTGCACGCTTCTTGCATAAAATATTTTAATTTTATACGGCGAATGCATTAAGACCGAGTTTTAAGAAGTAAAATTGATTCGAACTTCGCACTGAGTTTTAAATGACCTTTACTTTGTGAATTTTAATGGTGCTAAGTGTAGATTTTGAATGGGTGTCGGCGGGTTTTAGTTGGAGTTTGTAATAAGATTTTTATTCAAAGTTCGCTTTTTATGAAGAATTTGAATACTTAGTAAGTTTTGATTTAGTTGTCGCATGGAAACGGAAGGCAGAGGCTCTAGCAAGAATATTCAAATGCTTCGTAAAGTAGGTAATCTAGCGGAGGTTATCGAGAAAATTTGTATGACGTTTGATACAGCGTTCTACGTGAGCGTATTTGGTACCTCCTAAAATTTGTATGACGTTTGGTACAGCGTTCTACGTGAGCGTATTTGGTACCTCCTAAAATTTGTATGACGTTTGGTACAGCGTTCTACGTGAGCGTATTTGGTACCTCCTAAAATTTGTATGACGTTTGGTACAGCGTTCTACGTGAGCGTATTTGGTACCTCCTAAAATTTGTATGACGTTTGGTACAGCGTTCTACGTGAGCGTATTTGGTACCTCCTAAAATTTGTATGACGTTTGGTACAGCGTTCTACGTGAGCGTATTTGGTACCTCCTAAAATTTGTATGACGTTTGGTACAGCGTTCTACGTGAGCGTATTTGGTACCTCCTAAAATTTGTATGACGTTTGGTACAGCGTTCTACGTGAGCGTATTTGGTACCTCCTAAAATTTGTATGACGTTTGGTACAGCGTTCTACGTGAGCGTATTTGGTACCTCCTAAAATTTGTATGACGTTTGGTACAGCGTTCTACGTGAGCGTATTTGGTACCTCCTAAAATTTGTATGACGTTTGGTACAGCGTTCTACGTGAGCGTATTTGGTACCTCCTAAAATTTGTATGACGTTTGGTACAGCGTTCTACGTGAGCGTATTTGGTACCTCCTAAAATTTGTATGACGTTTGGTACAGCGTTCTACGTGAGCGTATTTGGTACCTCCTAAAATTTGTATGACGTTTGGTACAGCGTTCTACGTGAGCCTATTTGGTACCTCCTAAAATTTAGTACGAATTTTCTCAATGGCTATACGATAACGATTAGCTACGTTACGTAGGATACGAATATTTACCTAAGAGACGCAAATAGTAATGTCAAAACGCACAGTTTAAATAAGTAAGAAAGTCGGGATTTAAAATTTTTGCAATACAAAATGTTTAATAAAAGTCTGTTTCAAACTGACACTAAATACCGCGTTGTTAAGTTTACCTTTCTTCTATGAATTTCCAGCATTTATGCCCTTAATCGATTAGAACTAAAGCGACTGTAATGAATTATAAAAGTGCTAGACGGAAATGGTAGCCGAGAATTTAATAATTCTACAAATATGGAAACAAAGACTGCAGAAAAGAAGAATCTATTTTAACTTAAAGCACATTGCAATATTTCAATGTTCCTTTTGCATTGTTCGTTTGACTGTGCTATAAATAAAGTGACTGTTAAGCGTAGATATAAGTTTAATTTCATATAAGTAAGTTCTTAATTTATAATGATTTTGTAAGGAAAATGCTGGAATGGAGACCACGGACTGGGCGCAGAAACGTAGGAAGGAAGACCGCGAGATGGGCTGACGATCTGACACAAGTTGCAGGGAGGAACTGGATGCGAAAGGCATATGACCGCACAACCTGGAAGAAAATGAAAGAAACCTATACTCAGCATTGGTTTCAGCATCTAGTTATTGCTTTATTTCACTATTTATTCCAGCGTCATCTCCAACCAAACGTTCTAAACACAAACCATTGAATTGCTTCGGAAGAGTGTGCAGAAACGCTCATCATCATCATCATGTCAGCCGACAGACGTCCACTGCTGGACGGCGGCCTCCCCCGCGGCTCTCCGCTCAGACCTGTCGTGTGCTTTCCGCATCCACCGCGGTCCCGCGATCTTTACCAGGTCGTCGCTCCATCTTGTCTGAGGCCTACCGACAGATCGTCTCCCGGTCCGCGGCCTTCTGGCCCCATCATGCATCAGTCCTGCGAGCAATGTGCCCCGCCCACTGCCACTTAAGTATACGCTCGTGATAAATTAAAAATGTAAATGTAAGCCAGGACTCAAATACACAACCCACGTCCGATCGGCTATAGATCAAAAGAACAACACGTTTATAAGAACTCAAATTGCATTTTAATCATAAAATTAAATGTGCTGTATTTTCAAGAAACCGCAACCAAAGCCGCGGGGTGCACTAGTGCAGGCAGCGGCAAAAAGGGCCAATAAGAGACGCCTCTTGAATTAATTCGTCGCAATAAGCTTGGCAATTTTTAATTACCATTTTTTTTCACTGTAGCCGTTGTCAGCTGTTCGAACGATTGCAGGCGTTGGCGGGGAAAATAAATGAGAACGTCCTTATTGATTTTGTTTACTCTGTCGTGGGCATAATTAATTTGAGAGGATGTCGCAGTCAAATAAAACGAATCACTCACGTATATAAGTCGAGTTTAGCCCGACAGCAATCCCAATCATCATCACAATTTTAGCCGTGATAGTGGATGGTCGGTGCCCCCAAGTTGTAAGACTGTGTTATTTTACTGCGTCAACGGTGAGTGTGAACGAGCCTTTACAGAGTGGTGTGATCAGTGTAGTGTGTCATTTGACAATAGTAAAAATTACGATGAAAACGAGGGTAGTTGTGTGCCGCAGTCAGTTGGGCCTAGTAATAGTGCGAGCAGAGCCGCGGCGCGCAGTGTGCGTCTCGCTTTCGCTGGGTCGTGCGCTCCCAGAGCGGTATTTGTCGGTTATTCCAAGATTTAATTGTTGCTTTTCGACAGTAAAATTCCTACACGGATCGTTATGATAGGTCGCCTTTTAAAACAAAGGATATTGGCTCATTAAAAAACCTACTGCAACAATGCTGACGAGTCGTCATTTTTAGATTGCGCACACTTGACCAAACAAGAGACAATCAAACCCACCCGTGCTGACAAAGGTCTAAATCACTTGTACATTCAAACCCCATTCAATTTTAAAACGAATTTCAACTATGCCGGCCGCGCTAAGATCCAGACTGAACTATTTAATTATATGACCCTTCGAGTCGTTTCCGCTCAGTGCCCTCGAATCCCGGTTAAATGGGTGGAGTATTTTGTTCTGCTACCAAATTGGATTGTTCTGCCGAAGACACTACGAAGCTGACTCGCAGGTGCTACAGCAGAATTCTTTGTATTGTACCTACCTTATTGCTGGGGGAATGGCTTTTTGAATGAAGCAGCGAGCTAATTTAAAGCGGAGTGGCAATTTTAATACAGTGCGGCGTCGGATTCAATTGTAAATAACGTTGCTGAACTTATGTTACTATATCTCATTTGTTAACATAAACGTAAACTAAGCTGGACATGGATCTGAGTAATATCTCATTAATATTTAGATACTAATATTTAGATGTTTAATTAACATCTTGATATTATTTAGTGATCCGATTTTGGTGACCAATAAAATCAATTCTATTATAATTTCAATAGCCATACCACACACGCAGCCTTATAGAATCTCGTAGCACTTTGAGAGGGTTCTCCTTGCCTACGCATAACTTTAATCTTAATTTCGCATAATTGTTCGAAAACGATGTTCTACCAAGTTTTCAAAAGACTTGTAAATCAAGATAATAATTATGTTCTAATGTAACCTAACCAACCATTCTATAGTTATCCTGAAAAATTTGCGGCTTCAGCAAAGAAATCGATTATGCGAAATTAAGATTATGCGTTCAAAGATTATGTGATACAAGTAGATGTTTCGCCTTTAAGAGCCCTTATTATACAACGATTGTAAAAAATACTACTGGAAACTGAAACAATGAATAAAATCTACACTTTCTCCTTTAACGTGATAAAGCTGCATTTACAAAAATATGGTCGAAAGCTTATTTTAATTGCAACGCAAGTAGCCATCTTGATACGGCGCCAGAAGTGCATCGCACTCCGTTTCCGGCAGATAATCACATCCGCCACCGTATTACAGCTCTGGTTTGTCTTTGCTCTAGAAGACTATTTTGCTACGTTGTGGACTGAATAGATGTGATTTACACTATAATACAGAGAGAAAAAAATTAAGGTTTCACTATAGTGAAATAAAACAGATCACTCACGTATATAAGTCGAGTTTAGCCCGACAAGTTTCGGACTAAGTAATTCGTAGTTCGTAGGTGCGGTTCAAGAGGAATGATTGCGAATTAGTCCGAAACACGTCCGGCTAAACTCGACTTATATACGCAAGTGATCCGATTATTTCACTGTAAATTTAGCTTTATTAATTTATTTGTTGATTGGATTTAGAAAAAAAACACGTATATGTACCAGGAGATCTCAACGAGCAAAAATGAAACGATGCTATTTATTTGGCTAATTTTCCTAATTGGTCTTAATTAAAATGCAAAAAAAAAACCTCTAGTTTTTTTATGAACTTGTTAAAATCCATTAAGCATATGAAAATTATGTTTTTATTTTTATGAAAAGTGGTATGAAATTCATCCTTTTCAAATTGTGACTTAAACCCCTGGTACGGTCGAGGAAATTAATTCCTGACCCACCATGAAACCTTTTCACAGTAAACGTCATAGTGACATCGCATAGCCTGACAAGGAAAATCGTTATGATGTTTACTATGAAAATGTTCTATAGTGGGTCAGGAATTAATTTCCTCGACTGCACGTAAATTGTTTCAAAATTGCGTCAGTGCATTTTTATAGACGACGCTACTAACTTTCTAGTACATTTTGTTGTCTCAAGAAGTTCTTAAAAACTTCTAATTTCTTGGACACTTCCAGTCAAGGAACTAAATAATATTTTGTGTGAAAATTGTGCTATACGTCCATTTTGTTTTGACCAAGGGTCATTCATTTGTTTCTCTACTACGCTTTTAACAAATAAAAAAAAAACACGGGACAATTTGACACCAATTGACCTAGTCCCAAACTAGGCAAAGCCTGTACTATGGGTACTAGACAACGGATAAACATACTTATATAGATAAATACATACTTATATACACATTAAACATCCAAGACCCGAGAACAAACATTCATATTCATCATACAAACATCTGCCCCGACCGGGATTTGAACCCAGGACCTCAAGCTTCAAATACTTCGTTTGTTAATGACTGTTGGATTTATTATTTTTATATTTTTTGAAAAGAAGGTACTTGCACGTATTTAAACCTACCCATCATCCATCCCTGTCACACATGTGCACTTGCGTATGCGGCTATCTCTATTGCTGCTACGTATAGACAATGATTTTTGAGACATTACTCTTCGTTTGACCGCCGCAGCAGCAGCACCCTTGACTGTTGCATCTCATTGAACGTGATCGCGAGTGTGTGCTTTTTTATGTGTTAGACCAGCAGTGCCGTATCAAAAACTCTAGCCAAGGAACTGTGAAAGCTGACAGTGTCTGTACGAGAAATACCCGGGATTGTGAGGTGAGTGCGCATGTCCCGCTTACCTGTTTCCTATTTCGTCGACCTCAGTCGTTCCTTACATACCAAGTACATGCAAGTAAATTGTTTATTTCTTTAGTTATTCAAAAATTTATAATAGAACCAGCCGCATATACAGTCCACTTAACCACTCCTTGTGCCTAGGAGTTATCAAAATTATTTTCTTTAATATTTCGCACCCCAAGTGTAGAAGCTCAAAAAGGCATCTTCTCCAATGACTGAATAAAAAAAAAATTATTAATTAGGATGCAGAGTCGTTATTTTTAATAACAAGTATCTTAAATAATATTGGTAGTACCTAGTTTTGATTAAATCACAATTAAACATTAAAATAATAAACGCAAAATAATGTTTTTCCCCTAAAAAAAACTATGGAAATTACTAAAGAAAAGCCCCACGATATTCATTCCTTGTTGGTAATGAATATGCTAAGCGAAGGCATTCATACAAAACTGTCCATGCCACAAATCGAACCACAACTTCCGCAACCTCTTATCTCCAAGACATCATAACCTTGAAATCAACTTAACCAATAACGAATACGATTGAGATTCGGTTGAATAGGTTAAATTTTTACGAGGTAGTGTAAATAGTGGGTAAATCTCCCGCCAGGTGTGGTTAATACGAGTTTTAGGGTAAATATATTGCCTTTTGGTTTCATTCAGACCGCAACTTATATGGAAGGTAACTTTTGTATGATATTTATTAGTTTTACGATAGATTGTCTTCGTAATTTTTAACCGACTTCAAAAAAGGAGGAGGTTCTCAATTCGACCCTATGTTTTTTTTTGTATGTTTGTTACCCGATTACTCGGCCAATTGTTAATGGAATTTGATGATTATTTTCTTGTTTGAAAGGGTATACTCCTGAAATGGTCCCATAGTCACCAAGTCAGGATATGGTGATGGCATCACAAGGAATCCCCTGTTGCGACAAAAATAAATTTTCTATTTGCAAAATACTTGGTTAAGCATTATCTAAAATAATTCAAAATTTCAAGACGACAGCATTACCTAGTGATTCCTAAGATAACCGGCTGTACCGGACATACAGACAGACGGTCTGAGCCACACCATTGGGGTTCTCTAGGGAACCCTAATAAAAACTCGCCATCAACGCATGAACATTACTTTGCGATATTTCTCCTCACTGATCGAGCAACTAGCAAACTTTCCTTTCCGTATATTAATTAATTTTCAGACCTTCGCGAAAATTAATTACAGCCTCTTACAGACGTCAAAGCCCACTTTTGATATAAATAGGCAAACAAGTATAATCATATTATACGGAACAGATTTCACATTTTGTGAAAAGATAGCAGACGGAACCGGACTTCGGTCCAATGGAAGCAGTGAGAGGGTTAAATCATTTTAATTTGTAGCACACCTTAATTACATTGAATCATCTGTAAGTTTTAAGCGTTCTCATTAATGATGAAGTTAATAATTTTTAAAATGTTCACAAATATAAATATAACTATCTACACCATGAACACTGTATAAACAATCTGTTGAAAAAGAAAGTCGTTCTTGTTAACATAAAAGTGGAAAGTGTTTTTTTTGTGGATAACGTTTTCTACGTACAACTACCCAACTGATGAAAGTCACATCAAGTACTCTTCGACAGTCAAAACATATTGTGTTTTATAATATCTATTATGTAAACTTAATTTCTTACTGAAGCAGATTAACACAGAAACTACTCTTCGCCTATCTAGACTAAAATTACCTCAAATCCTACCCCAAAATAAAAACTATAAAACCAACCTCCCGCCATAACGTAACATAATAGATTTCTCCAAATCAATGATTCCTATTATCGCTTTACAAAACCCTATAATTATATACGTAACATATTGTCGTAGTGGCGGGTCGCTTATCTTTCCGCTACATTTGTCGGCGCCGCTGATCCGACAAAAATGCCCGACTATAGAGTGAACCCGACTAACCCGACTAAACGCGGTTCAGGGCCGCATTCAACGGGTTAAATACTGTTATTAATTGATAGTTGATCGTTTGGGGGTAATGGTCAATGGGTAATGGCGTAGGTGCAGGTAGGCGTTAAGCCTGGGTTCAGATAATAGTAAAAGAAGTTTTCCACGCATGTCAGGCAAAAATCATTCTGTCCAGGTCACAAACACTTTGACATGTAAAAACATTTTTCAATTTAACTAGGTATGCTAAACAGAACGTTTAAGTTAAGAACGGATCATTATCCAAGACCTTATGAAGGAAACCGTGCTGCCTGCGAACAGTGATATTAGTGAGGTACCTCTCGCATTTTATTGTTTGTGTAGATTATTAGTTTCCAAGGCTACTTTTAATCTTTACTCAACCAATGCAGGGGTAATTCGAAGCCCACCTTCAGAATACGGTCAAAGGCGTAGTTTTAATAAGGCGCTGAAAGGAGGGTATTATGGAGTCGGATATCGGCGGATCGGGCGCGCTCGGGCTGGCTCGGGCGGACTCGGTTGCGGAAGCCATCAGCCGCCATTACCTGGTGCTGGCCTCCCGCTGCTAGGAGCAGATTCGACCCGGATAGACTGCGCTTCACTTCGACGTTCGAAATTCGAAGTTTGTATATAACCGTCCTGTTCACGCCAACATAGTTTAACATGAAAACGAGAGGGACGGCCGGATACAGACTTCAAATTTCGAACTCCAGAGCAAGGGCTCAGAGTGGCGCAATTTGATTGGTTGCGTGCTTGCGATGCTATTGCATTACTGTTAAATTGGGTTGATGTCTGATGTAAAAAAAAATCGTTTTACATCTTAATAGCTTTATCACACTGGCCATTTGCAAGCGAGTTTTGTATTGAGGCGATCACGCAACGTGATCGCCGCGAGCGATATTAGTAGGTATGCAGCATCATCATCAAATTTAAGAGTTACACTCTTGTCGGTGGAGTTTCTTCCAATCATCTCTCCTATAAGTCAGCTCCTTGACCTCGTAATACGAAACGACACCGGCCTTCTCTTTTATCTGGTCCATGTAGCTTCGCCTAGGTCGACCTCATCCTCTCTTTCATGAAATTTTTATCCCCTGATAAAAAAGAGGAGTGTTATAAGTTTGACATGTGTATCTGTGTATCTGTGTGTCTGTGTATCTGTGTATCTGTGTGTCTGTGTATCTGTGTATCTGTTTGTGGCATCATAGCTCCCAATCGGTTGTCCGATTTCGATGCGGTTTTTTTTTTATCGAAAGCTAGCTTAATCGAGATGGTTCTTAGCTAAGCTTCATTAAAATCGATTTACCCGTTTTTGATATATTGAACTTTGAAATGACAATGTCGGGGGTTTTTCAACTTTTCTAAGTTGGTTAGGTTATTCCTTGTAAAATGGTCATAATAATGGTGGCTCATAGTATGAAGCCGTGATAGCCTAGTGGTTTGACCTATCGATTCTCAAGCAGAGGGTCGTGGGTTCAAATCGCGGCTCGCACCTCTGTGTTTTTCGGAATTTAGGTGCGAAATTACATTAGTAATTTATCATGAGCTTTTCGGTGATGGAAAACATCGTGAGGAAACCTGCATACTCCTGCGAAGCAATTCAATGGTGTGTGTAAAGTTCCCAATCCGCACTGGGCCCGCGTGGGAACTATAGCCCAAGCCCTCTCATTCTGAGAGGAGGCCTGTGCCCAGCAGTGGGACGTAAATAGGCTGATGATGATGATAGTATGAAGCACTCGCTCGCAAATTACTAGTGTGCATGACATGTGATAAGACTCTACAAGTAAGAGAGTTATTCCTGCGCTGAGCTGGCAACGTTGCACTTTATTACTTTTTCTCGATTGTTTAATAGAAATTGAATGAAAATTTAAAATGTGGTCTCATCACATCTTTCTTAGTATTCATTATACTTACAATAATGCAATGCTGTTTGATTTCGAAAGCGTCGAACACGCTAGACAAACGAGGAGTGCGACTTCCCGGAAATAGAAGTGCATCGGTGCAAGCTCGCTGCATCTTTGAGAGAAATATTCCGTGTCTATCGCAAAAATATAATAACTATCGCGGGCTGCTGACGTCGGCTTGCGGTGGGGCGCCACTGGAGGCGACAGTCGGAAGTCGTTCAGGGCCGTAGCCAGAATTGAATGTACTCGTAAGATAGGGCAGCGGTAACTACAGGTAGGGCGCAACTAAAAATAACTTGACCTGATCTTAGTGAAATAAAACGGATCACTCCCGTATATAAGTCGAGTTTAGCCCGACATGTTTCTGACTAATAATCTCGCGAGCAGAGCTGCGGTGCGTAGTGTGCGTCCGCTGCCGCTGGGTCATGCGAAGGAAGGACTACGAATTAGTTCGAAACAGTCGGGCTAAACTCGACTTACATAGGTGAATGATCCGTTTTATTTCACTATGATTGAGAATCACTGTAGTTTCATGTTATCATGGTAGTATGATATTTATCATAATCGATGGTGTTTTTTAAGGTAGGGCATGATATTTATCATAATCAATGGTATTTTAAGGTAGGGCATTGCCCCATAATGCCCCCCCCCCCCTAGCTACGGCCCTGAAGTCGTTACATAGCAACTATGACTAAACGAAAAAAAAACGATCTTCAAGCACCACCAATATTTTTAAACCCTGACGAAAAAGAGGGGTGTCATAAATTTGACCTGTGTATCTGTGTATCTGTCTTTGGCATCATAGCTCCCAAACGGATGGATCGATTACGACGCAGTTTTTTTTTAATCGAAAGCTAGTTTAATCGAGATGGTTTTTAGCTAAGTTTCATTAAAATTTTCAACTTTTCTTTAAAAGACCTAACCAACGATACCCGACACTATATGGTAGGCGAGAAATAAAATTATCATCCCCACTTTACGTATAGGGGAGGTACCTACCCCAAAAAAAATTGTTTTTAACATTTTATCCTACCACTTTTTCGGCCTATAGTAATATGTATCTGTAAAAAATTACAGCTTTCTAGTACCGATAGTCTCTGAGCTAAGCTGCGGACAGCCAGACAGACGGACATGATGAAACCCAGGTTCTCGCACCGAGAGTCCCAAACAAATTTGTGGGTAAGTATGTACCTAAATTATATCGTCTATCACGGGATTCGAGTCTAGAAGATTTTCCCGCTTAGTCGGATGTTTTATGTTGTCCAGTGTTAACAGAGCCCTGCTCTTAAGCAAGCTATTAAAATGTACGCAATGTGGGGTCATTTTATATTGGTCATTGACCTAGAGACAGACATAAAAATCTGTGACCTCATTTTATTTCAAATCGTGGTTGTCTACGCGTTTCCGCCACAATGGACCCATTCGCATGGACAAACTGAGCATGAGCATTGTGGATTGTGTATAGTCGTTTCGAAACAGACGATGCCTTTATAAGGGGTCTATTCTACCAATTTATCCACGGTCCACTGGTGTCTTGAAGATTGCTGGGAAGTGCACAGAAAGTCAAAATAGGTACATGTAAAGATTTGCGTTGAAAATAATAAATACTTATTCTGTTAAAATGTTCACTTTTTATGTTATGGAGGAGCGGTGTCTTCTGACACAAACATATTTTTGCTTAATAGTAGGCTCCGGCCTCGTCTGTTCAAACCCTGTAAAAAAAACAACCAAACTTTCGATTTTTTTCTTTTCGACTTTTTTTCCAAACGAGTTTTTTTTGCCGGCTGTATTTTTAGTGTTGTAAAAATTTCACCTCTGCTTGCGAAAGGAACAGAGAACTCTTTTGAGATGTAAGAAGTCTACCGAAATCCAGAAATTCCCCATTTCTTTTTCCGTGGGTGTTGGTCGAAAATAAGGTCTCTGAAAACAATTTCGAATACAACAAGAAACTTACCCAGTTTAGTAGACAAAAATAAACTTGAAGGTGTCATTGGGAAAGTCTCGGGACATTTGCCTTATTAACTTATTAAGGTGAACCAAATACCTACACAATTTCCTCAAAAGAATATATGTCAGTCAAGTAATTGAAAAACTGCGCTTCTCAACAAAAAGACGTAAGTGAAATGACCACGCGCTCTTTTCTTCAGCACTGCATATCTTTGTAGTAACGGTTATGAACCCTACACTAGGTAATAGGCTAGGCATGGCCCCACATGCTCTTTCCCGCTTTTATTACTGTCAAAAGTAACCCTGCTACACTATTTAATCACTCACTTGTAAAGCTCGTACACCTTAACTACTGACGCAGTTTCATTCTATGAATGTTTCATAAAAATAAAAACAAAAATAATCAATAAATCGATTATTTTCATTGATTCAGAAAATAGCTCCATCTCTTGCCACTAATGCGTAACTGTAGAAGTTCCGTAGTGGGTGAACTGCTTGATTAAGCTACTCATAGATGGCGCTGAGGAGAGATCTTCCAAATAAAATATGACACAAGGCATTGAAAAATTCGTTAGGTACACCAACGTTAAGTATAGCTTAATTGGTGGAGCGTGGTACGGATTACCGAGGTTGCTGGTTCAAGTCCGGCTGCTTAACGAATTTTTCTTTGCATTGTCATTGTATGTTTTACTGACGCAGTATTCAACACTGTTAGCCAACTCAGTGGCACTGACCATCCACTATCACAGATAAAATTCGTATGACGACTAATTTCGATGGCTTAACGTACTTTCCGCGGAACGATTGGGTTCCTCTGCTGTGGCCGAGCACTCAATGGACACGGACTCGACGCATTACATTAGATTTGTAAGGTGTCCGTACCGATCCCTATTTCACCAACTTTACAATTGTCAGTTTTCAATGACAGTTCGGTGTCAACTGCCGACTTGAAGAGCTTTTGTTTTAGCGCGCTTCATATTGTCAAAGAAATGTAGTTCAAATTGTCATATAAAACTGACAACTGTAAAGATGGTGAAATAGGCATTAGAAAAGTTTTTCTCTATGATTCAATCTCACATCTTAAAAGTTCCTTAAAAAATCATACCAAATACCGGTCAAAATTGACTCGCAAGATAAAGTAAAATAGAGTTTTCAATGTTCTGGTTTCATTCAATATTGCAATGTTGGTTTATAGCCTCGGCGTAAAGGCTGGCGGGTGGGACATAAACAGCGCATTGGCTTTGCTGTAATGCTGTAAAATTGTTTTGATAATAAATAAATAAATAATAAACTGATCTATAATGATGGGGGTGAGGTATACTGAATAGAAGTGGGTCATGTGATCTTAGCTTTGGAAAGAATTACTGAATCAGGTGTTACTTTCCAGTAAACTATTCCTCTCCACCATTCAAAGGTTTGCTGGTAGAGATCCCTTAAAGGGATAAGTCCGCCTTTGTACTCGAATTTGACTTTTGCAACTTGTGTTTTTATCCTGTTTTTTGTACAATAAAGTTACTTACTTCGTCATCATCATCATTTCAGGCGAAAGACGTCCACTACTGGATGGCGGCCTCCCCCGTGGCTCTCCACTCAGGCCGGTCTTGTGCTTTCCGCATCCATCGCGGTCCCGCGATCTTTACCAGGTCCTCGCTCCGTCTTGTTGGAGGCCTACCGACAGCTCGTCTCCCGGTCCACGGACGCTATTCGAGAACCTTCTCATCCTATCGGCCATCAGTTCTGCGAGCAATTTCTTTATTTAAGGACTATATTTATTTATTTAACCTGCCACCCATTCATCGCAACCTCCACCTATTTCATTTCGTATTCTTTGGCAACGTAAATTACGAAGTTCGCATTAAAATTGACGTTCAATTTAAAATAGCGAATTGTACAGAAATAAACGAGACGTTTTCTATTCCATTCTATTTTGCAATTTAAAATCGAAACGCGTTTGAGTTACGCAAATCTGGATCGGACGTGAAATGCTTCAGTCATCGCTTGATCCATATTTATTTATTGCCGGAGTAAATACACAATATTCAATGCATCAGAAAGCCTGACGGATTACAGTTAACGGAAATAAAAATGAAGAGACAGATCGACACCGAATTTTACTATTTCCAACTACACCGAAAATGCCGTGTCCACAGAGCCCTGAGACAAGCACGAATATTCGAATCCTGCGTGACGTAATCGAGTAGTAACATTATCGAGATATTTTATTATGACGTATGGAACAGCGCCCGCCCGTGAGTGTATTTGCTAGTAAAATTTAATATGAATGGCGATACGATAACGCTACGTTACGCAGGATTCGAATATTCGTACTCGGGCCTGTTTGGCGACCGAACAGCCTAGTGGTTGAATATCCTGTGACTGTGAAGCTTTAGGTCCCGGGCTCGATCCTCGGTCAGGGCATAGAACATAGAATTGCATGACGAATACCAATGTTTTGTTCTCGAAAACCAGAGGGAATGTAGATGCGTTGCCAACCTAGAGGGTTAAAATGAAATCAATGCTATTACGAGTCAAAAATCCGCTTGAATCGCTAGTCTCGGGTAAGCTCTCCACCAATCATAGGCCAGTAGCTGGTCTCTCATTGGTGGCGAATAACAGATAGACCTCACTCGAGACTAGCGTTTCTAGCGGATTTTGGACTCGGAATACCCCTCATTGATGTGTCCGTAATTTTTGTGCTCGTAATTTACCATTATGGCGACACACCAGTAGGCACTGTTAGCTGGTTTTGTGGAACTTCCCCTTAACCCGCTGCTGTCATAGTTTGTGGTGAAAAAATATAACCAACTTAGAATAGTTCAAAAACCCCCGACATCGTCATTTCAAAGTTCAATATTTCAAAAACGGGTCAACCGATTTTAATGAAACTTAGCTAACAACTATCTCGATTAAACTAGCTTTCGATTGAAAACAACCGCATCGAAATCGGTCCATCCGTTTGGGAGCTAAGATGCCACAGACAGATACACAGATACACAGGTCGAACTTATAACACCCCTCTTTTTCGTCGTGGGTTAAAAAGATATGACCCCGGCGGGCCTCTCTCACGCTCAGCGTTCTTAGAATAGAATAATATAGGCTGTGTACAATATTATTGCATTGGTGATCAGAGGGTCGAGCACGACTTTACGAATGCTGCGTAACGTAAAGTCGAATAGTAAACGTTGTCGAGTTTGCTGTATGACGTTTGGAACAGCGCCCGCCCGTGAGCGTATTTGGAACTAAAATTTAGTATGAGGTTTCTCGATCTCGATACGATAACCGTAACGTTACGCAGCTTTCGTAAAGTCGTGCTCGACCCTCAGTGCTTTTATTAACCGACTTTAAAAAAGGTTTTTTTCTCTAAAACAGGGTTTCTTAAAGTGAGGTACGTAAACTCTCAGGAGTTCGCCGATAATCGGGGTGATCCGTAAGTCATCACTGGCAACACACACTATAACATACTAAAACATACTAGGTATGTAAACGAAACATTTTTACCTGCGCGGCAATAGGTATTATTCACAGCAACAATTGCTGACTCCAGCCTCGCGAACAAAAAACATTGGTTTTTTCCGTCTTTGTCAGCACGCACCAAATATCTGCGATAGCTTTTTATTATTTACTTATGTCGTACGCCTTTGATCTGTATTTCGTACAAATAGTTTTACATTTTTATTGCGTATCGAGAGGATTTCCGGGTATATTTTCAAACAAAACAAACAAATTGTGACGCTGAAGAAATCAGAGATACCTGACTAAGTTTATTTTTAAAATTTTGCCACAATAGTAGATTGTGCAACTAGTGCACAAAACGCGCCATTTTACCCACGACATTTGTATCCACCCGAGTGGCAAACGAGGGTGAGTAGTTAAGTCTAGGGTAAAATGGGTTTAAGAACAATCAAACAATAAATCATACACTCTGATTTTCACTTCGATGGAGAGGAAATTAAGCAGAAGCTAATGATTTGCGTCAAAAGTGGCAAACTATACTAAACCTATTAATTCCTAAGTAATTCAGACGTAAGCGCGAATGCGATCGAGACTTTTTTTTGACTGTTGCTTACTGTAGGCGCTATGTACTATACAGACACACTGGCTCCGTCCTGTCTCCATAGACGGATGGTAAGAAAGCTGGTGCAGCGTCTGACGCGGCTGGAAAATCTAAAGCGTAGGTACCTATAGATCAAGGCTCTGAATACGACTCCGTCCCATTCGGTGTCAAGACCAAGGTCCATGTGGTTCTAGCGATATACGCTTATTTAAGGGAATATCCAAGAGGCTAGTTGATGTGACAGGGGACCGAAGAGCTGCCAGCTTTCTCGGACAAAGGTTAAACTAAGCAATCTAAATAGGGAACCCTGCCAGTATTTTTGGTACCAAGCCCAAGGGGACATCTTTAGTGGAAGTTTTTGTTTAGTAGATTTTTTGGAAACATACAGGAAAATGTTAATTTTTAAGTTACGATGATGAAACTTAATGAATACATTTTTCAAGAGAAATAAATGAACGTGTTTCACCACGTTTGAAAATTTCAACCTAAAGGGGGTCATCATCATCACGTCAGCCGAAAGACGTCCACTGCTGGCCGGCGGCCTCCCCGCTACTCTCCACTCAGACCGGTCTTGTGCTTTCCGCAGTCCCGCGATCTTTAGGTACTAGCTCCATCTTGTTGGAGGCCTACCGACAGCTCGTCTCCCGATCTAAAGGGGGTGAAAAGTTTGAATGGGAAAACGATACTTTAGTTACGACCATAAAATGTACACATACGATTGAGGTTTCGCGAAATACCCACAGGATAGGGAGTTCTGCCGCGGGAGCGGAACCGCGGGCGAAAGCTAGTATAAAGGATAATAAGTACCTATTTATTTTATCGTTTAAGTTTAGTTTTCAGTGCAAACGTTGAACACAATGAAAGTAATATCTCCAGAAGGCAGAGAGCGGAGAGCATACAACGACCACCGCATAAAGCGCACATAGATTGCGCTCGAAAATAGTGAATCAGAGTACGGCGAACATGCCGCGCGTCGCCGGCGCTGCTTTTTGCCTCGACGTTTATTGTTTTAATGGCGATGGCGTACTCCACTCATATTTCTCTGTTCTTTGTTAGTTTTTACTTATTACCACATCGCTGCAGTGGCCGTATGAATAAATTCCGCCGCCGCGTCGGTGTTCGCGCGATCATTTCAGATTAAATTTTCATTTCGCCGTAGAATTTTCGGTTGGTGGTCTTGGCGTTTGGACGCAAGAAGTGTCCCGACTGCAATATTCATACTGCGAGACAGGCGGGATCGCATTCATATTTATTTATCTCAAATTTGGTGCTCATTGCTCGGTTAATGGCATTTGCACGCGCGAGCAGATTTTGAATTATGTTGCAGCGACCTGCGAGAGAAAGCTAATTGAATTAAAGTGTAGTTTAATATCCGTTGGAGTATCTGAATTCGCATTCTTTTGTTTCCATTAACGTTATATCTAAGAGAGCTCTTTAAAATAACATAGACAACGCGATATAAAAACCTCAAGGCTCGAGTCGTAGGTCGCGGCAGCAAAAAGATTGTAATTTAAAGAGCTCGTGACTTTTTTCAAGCGTTTATAATACACGGTGCTAAAAGGATAATATTCACAAAAAGCCCGCCTAGCCGCCGTTATAGCCATATAACAGCCAGCTAGGAAAAAGTGTAAAGGACAGGCCCGAGACACACCGGGGACAGGCGGGGGATTACTAGCGTGTTGCGTCATGAGAATGTACAGTGCCCTAAGCACGACTTGTCGAATCCTGCGTTACGTTACGGTTATCGTATCGAGATCGAGAAATCTCATACTAAATTTTAGTTCCAAATACGCTCACGGGCGGGCGCTGTTCCAAACGTCATACAAACTCGTTATAGTTTACTATTCGATTTTACGTGACGCAGGATTCGACAAGTCGTGCTTAGGGCACTGTATTAGCAGTTTAGGTTTCGCCACCGGCGTAGTGTGTGCTCCTAGAGGGAGGACTACGGATTAGTCCGAAACAAGTCCTGCTATATTCGACTGACATACGTGAGTCATCCGTTTATTTCACTATTGTTGATAAAATATACTAAAAATACCAGTATCTGTCACATTTTGCAAAAATTAAATACTTAGGACAACGTTAGTTTAGTTAGTAACAGTGAACGCATATAAGACATGGAAGCATTCCTGTCACTTTAAAATGACCCCACGAAAACTGTTCCGCGGTGGGTAGGGCTTGAAAAATGTACCTGCGCGCCGATCAGTTAGGTTGCGCGAGTCCGCAATGGCGGACGCTGTTTTAACAGTTTATTTTAATCATCAAAAATAAGATTTGTGTTTTAAAATGCCTTCATGTGTGGTGAAGTTGTGCAAAAATCACACGGATCACTGTCCCAAGGCACCCAAGGGTAGTGGAATCACTTTTCACATGTAAGTACACCATTACTTAAAAATTCAAAAATCTTGCTTACCACAGGGATGTCATTATGCATAATGTAGCAGCTCATTTTACTAATTGTTAATTACCTGTTGGACTATATATTTATTAAGATACAGATTTGGATTTCAGGCGAAAACGAGTGGAAATTCGGAACGTTGTCCAAACCCAGGCTCGCGGGAAATTAAGTAATTCAAATGCTCGAAAAGGAATTTGAATTTGCCCGCCAACGCGTTAATTAGCCAGCCAGCCGATATCGCGACGCGGCGATGGTCGGCCACACTGCTTTCACCTCCAAAAAGTAGTGGACTTAAAAAATTTGGCCCTGCTAGAAAATCTATTGCCAGCCTTGTTGTATAGCGTTGTGCGCCTGAGGCGAGGGTTAACTACCTTTACCTGTAACCATATTCAAAATTGGTTTACTTATGTATACTGTTAGCTTTCTTAAAATTAATAGGATAATTGTAGAACAGTTTATATTCAATTTAATGTAAGTACTCATTTGTTATTTATAAATAAATGCGATGTGTTGTCTTCGCTTCGTGCTGCCCGCCATATTTGAATGCAGAAAGAGAGGGGGAGGCAGAGAGGGAGACTGTGGCGGGAAAACGAAGAGGAGCGAGAGAGAAGGAAGCCGGCATGTTTTTTTGGAGGGAAACGTTATATAGAAGCTTAAGGATTTTTCAGGGTGATAAAAAGTTGTAATGCAATATTAAAAGGACGACAAATAAACAAATTATAATAGCAATAGATGGGTTTTATTGGATTTGCGTAAGTAAAAGTAAAATCTTACAGTGCTCTAAATTTGATAAATATAATATATTATAATTATAATTATTAAGATAGTCCAAGAACACGATTTTTTTTATGACTGGTCCCCTCATGCATAACGTTGTCCACGCATCTGACCACATCTGACAGACGTTGACATCGCAGCAGGCGCGCTAACCAATAATGGCCGTAATCTGTCATGCCGAGAACCAATCACATTGGGCCAGTGCGCATTGCCAGACGCTGACAAACGCTACTGGCCTTCTGGTCAATTTTTTGAGTATTTATAAAATGACGTAACTAGCAAAGCACATCCTAATAGCAACTTAGATTGGTGCGTATTAACTTAATTTTTGAATGCATGGATAGTTTTGTGAATGGTTACTTTGCTGCTGTGTGTGTACTTCATCTTTGTGCGAGTTTTGGTTCTGCTAGTGAACGATACGTTGTATGGAAAGACTGCTTCCATGTCTTATATGCGTTCACTGGTTAGTAACAAGCAAGTGGTGATGGATTAGATGAAAGTCAAAAATTACCTAGTGACAACAGTTGTCACTGCGAGCATTCATTAATTTAAAAGTAGTGACGAAACAGGTGTCACTGCGAGTATTAATTAATTTAAAAGTAGTGACGAAACAGTTGTCACTGCGAGCATTCATTTATTTAAATGTAGCGATGAAACAGTTGTCACTGCGAGCATTCATTTATTTAAAAGTAGCGATGAAACAGTTTTCATTGGGAACTCCCATTAATTTAAAAGTAGCCACGAAAATGTTGTCACTGTGAGCAGCATTCATTAATTTCACCAAGCTATCATTTTTAGAAACATAAACACATAACAATAACATCGCAATTGAGTTCTTCCAAAAATAGCAAACGATTTTGTCCGTATTTTGCTTCATGTTCAAAGTAGATCACAAGGCTACCTTTCCGACCCCCACATTAAGGCGCAGTACCCAGTGATCTTTTGCAACAACAAAATATAATATTCAATGAAAACACTTCTATGTTACTGAATATCTCAGACTAAATCTCGCTTATTATTAACCAGTCATAAAAATAATTTTCCTGGAGCAAAGTTCGCCAGCCCACTCAGCAAAATGAATCTTATGAAAAGCCAGTAGAGTTGGAAATTCTTCGAAGGCAGCTCGCATTTGCATTTTATTTTGATATGGGATCAAAAGCTAGGGTTTCATTGTACATTTTTATTTGTTATTTTAATAAGATTGAGTATCAGGCGTGATTCGACGGAATGGACTTCCGAATCAATTGTATTGCTAAGGTCGAGGATATGATTTGTTTCGTGTTCTTTTACCGCATGGCTTTCTTAGCAAGTAAACAAAATATTATTCAAAAGCTGTGGGCGAATGTTTTGTGTAAAATATGAAAGGACTTTCTTATTTTGGCGCTGTACATTGACATCTCTACAGTGGCTCGAGCACCAGTGCCCTAAGCACGACTTGTCGAATCCTGCGTTACGTTACGGTTATCGTATCGAGATCGAGAAATATCATACTAAATTTTAGTTCCAAATACGCTCACGGGCGGGCGCTGTTCCAAACGTCATACAAACTCGTTATAGTTTACTATCCGATTTTACGTGACGCAGGATTCGACAAGTCGTGCTTAGGGCACAGTTTTCACCAATGATCGAGTAGTAACGTTATCGAGAAAATACCATAAGAATAAATAGTAACAGAGTAGAACGGAATCTCCGTTGACCGAGTCCAAAACGCCGCCATTTATATACCTACTTCCCCCTTCACGTCGTTACACCCCTCTGTCGTCCAGGCGTGTTGCTAGGGTTGCTTGCTGTTAAATATTACTTAAGTACGTCTAAAGATACCTCGATACCTCGGGCCTAGATACCTCGGGACTCGTGACATACCTTCCGCACTTACCTATATCAAAAACTAGGTACTTTATTTCACTAATACGCGTATTCGTGGTCTCATGCGTTCCCGCGCCCGGTGCGTCCGCCGCCGACCGCGGCCCGAGCCTAATTACCGCCCATTTATAACCGCCGCGGACCGTCCAAGCGATTTTTATATTTTTTACATCCTCCCTACACGTAATATTTTCGCAGACACTCCCCACGCAGCTGAAGTTGAAATTTTTAATTGTCATTTGCGTTTAACGAACCTTTTTGGGACGGTTTTTTAGTTTCGCAAAAAAGATTTTGATACGCTTTGTTTTAGTTTGTCCTTTGTTTCTGGGATTGCGAGTTTTGTGGTTATGTTGTTACAAGTTACAATGTTCGCTTTTTAGGGTTCCGTACCTCAAAAGGAAAAAAACGGAACCCTTATAGGATCACTTTGCTGTCCGTCTGTCTGTCTGTCTGTCTGTCAAGACCTTTTTCTCTGGAACGCGTGGAGGTAGGATGCTAAAATTGATATCAAATACTCAAACCTGCGGTCCCTTGAAGCTGTGAAAAAATCAAGCTTCTAAGTTAACGCAATCAAAAGATACAGTCATTAAAAAAGTCGTTTCCATACAAATTGCCGTACTTTGAAAACCTAGAGGGTACTTCCAGTAGTCCTAGAAACTTGAAATTCGGTATGAAGGTGGCTTTTATAGCACAACCACTCCAAAAAGTCTCAAAATCTTAAATTTTTATGTCTGTCTGTAGGTTTAACAGACCGATATGAGGTGACCCCACACTGCGTACATTTTGCTTAAGAGCAGGGCTCTGCTAACACTGGACTTCTTAAAACACTGGGGAAAAGCGTTAAAATCTTTCTACGGAACCCTCGTGCGCGAGTCCGACTCGCACTTGGCCGGTTTTTTACCGCTAGCTACCGTGAGATTCAATCATAGTGAAATAAACGGATCACTCTAGTATGCCAGTCGAGTATAGCCCGACATGTTTCGGGCTAATGCACACGCTTCGCCGGTAGCAAAACGTTAACAGTCCCCAGAGGGTCGAGCACGACTTTACGAATGCTGCGTAACGTTACGGTTATCGTATCGAGAACGTGAAACCTCATACTAAATTTTAGTTCCAAATACGCTCACGGGCGGGCGCTGTTCCAAACGTCATACAAACTCGACAACGTTTACTAGTCGATTTTACGTGACGCAGCATTCGTAAAGTCGTGCTCGACTCTCAGAGGCAGGACTATGGATTAGTCCGAAACAGTTGAGCCATACCACGGGCATATGTGAGTGATCCGTTTATTTCACTATGATTGCCATCATCCTAATCCTAACTAATATTATAAATGTGAAAGTAACTCTGTCTCTCTGTCTGTCTGTTTGTTATCTCTTCACGGGAAAACCGCTTCAACAATCTAGATGAAATTTGGTAGGAAGATAGTTTGAATATTCAGGAATAACATAGGCTACTTTTTATTCGGGAAAATTGTATAGTTCCCGCGGGATAGCGATAACCGAAATCTACGCGGACGAAGTCGCGGGCAACAGCTAGTATCTTTATAAGTACAATAATAATACCAAACAAAGTCCACGTAAATAAAACGAAATTTTATTTTCTCACACATTTTTTATGGCGATACGAAGTGTTAAGAGGGGTGTTATAAGTTTGACCTGTGTATCTGTGTATCTGTGTGTTTGTGTATCTGTGTATCTGTCTATGGCGTCATAGCTCCCAAACGGATGGACCGATTTCGATGCGGTTTTTTTAATCAAAAGCTAGTGTAATCGAAATAGTTCTTAGCCAAGTTTCATTAAAATCGGTTCACCCGTTTTTGAAATACTGAACTTTGTGTACAAAAACGTCTGTAATATTGCCTCGATTTTTAATAGATGTCGGCCATTATCATCCTGGCTCAATTTACTAAAACACTACTGCTTGAATAAATTTTCTGACCGGTTGTGATAATCCGTTAGTGTGGTCGTAATTAAGACTTACTCGACTCGTATTTCAAATGCAAGTCAGCAGTCTTTCTTAATTTCCGAATGGTATTTTAAGGTGCCATCTTACCTGTGCTATCAACACTTCCAGTGTGCGTCGTATTCATGATACAAACATCTGCCCCGACCCGGGATCGAGCCCGGGACCTCAAGCTTCATAGTCAGGGTCTCTAACCATCATCACCTTAACACTTGTCTTGCCAGTGAGCGGCGCGTCGTCGCGGCTCTCTCGCGGTAACACCACCGTCGCGGCTTAACAACGGGCGGTTGCTCACGAGGCCACGAAAACTCAGGTGAAGGCTGTATACATTCTAACTAATATTATAAATGCGAAAGTAACTCTGTCTCTCAGAGGGTCCAGCACGATTTTACGAATGCTGCGTAAATTTCAGTTCCTAATACGCTCACGGGCGGGCACTGTTCCAAACGTCATACATACTCGACAACGTTTACTGCTCGATTTTACGTGACGTAGGTTTTGAAAAATCGTGCTCGACCCTCTGTCTCTCTGTCTGTCTGTTGGTTACCTCTTCACGGAAAAACCGCTGCACCAATCTAAATAAAATTTGGTAAGAAGATAGTTTGAATATTGAGGAATAACATAGGCGAGTTCCCGCGGTATAGTGATAACGAAATCTACGCGGAAGAAGTCGCGGGCAACAGCCAGATTAAATATAATATCTTTAATTAATTCAATAAACGAACATGAGTAAATTTATTTACATAACAAAAGCAAATTACAATGACATGAAATCCAAACTAAAACTAATTTAACTAAAACTTAAAACACCACCACCACAGATCTGGTTTTCGATGTATCTTTTTCTTTTCTTTCTTTAATAAACTTAAAACTAAATTAAATTTAAATAAGGCCCCCGTGGCAGGGTGCCCAAAAGGCTGGCAGCGTTGCCTCGCTGAATAGCGATGCTGATTCTTTGAGAGAGAAAACTGCCAGCCCTTTGGTCACAAGTGGCATCGACCAAGCGCTTTTGCAACTCCAACGAACATAAACATACACAATTTCGAATATTATGTCACTAATAAAAAACTTAGTGGGGGTTTATGTAATTTTCTGCAGGGTTGATTACTGTACTGATAACATTCTATAAGTAGCTAAATATAAATAATCATTTTAATGATTGACATCTTTATTCAATATAGCAGCCCGTCCCGGCTTCGCACGGGGTAGACAATTATAAAATGAAAAAAGTTGTTGTAGTGACATAACTACAATAGTTGGACATATGCTACCGCGGAGTTTTTTGTAGACATTATGATGTTCTTCAATATTGTTGTACATTATTTTGTTCTATCGCTAATAGTTTCGGCAGCGCATTCGAAGAAAGAAATTTTAAGACTCATTTTTCTACACCTTCGGTTACATTGTTCAAATTTTACCAAGGATCCCTAATTTTTTTCAAAATGAAATGTAGCCTATGTCAAATTGGAAGAATGTAGCATTCTATTGGTGAAAGAATTTTTTAAATCGACCCAGTACTTTTTGAGCCTATTCATTACAAACATACAAAAATAGGTACAAATCTTTCCTCTTTATAATATTAGAAGAATACAATAACTCTTTATTATTCATAAACCTATTTTAACTAAAACGCTGTTAAAGTTCGTTTGTCCCTTTTTGTCACATTGACATTCCCGTTAGTAAGAAGAAGACAAAACCTAGCTAATGGAGGCTTGAGCGACGTTTTTATGAATAAGGGCATAAGGATTTTCGCCGCCGACTTGGCAACCGCGCCTGTCTTTGCTAGAACAAAGCCATCGCCTACGAATTTTGCGGTGCAAAAAAATGTATACTCGACATCTCTCCGTTTTATTGCGGGCTCTTGCGGATGCAAACTGCATCAAACGTACCCGGGAAACGTACGTATCAATGTTTCAGCAAATGGTGAAGAAATAA
Organism: Clepsis dumicolana; assembly: GCA_963691665.1. Lineage (NCBI taxonomy): Eukaryota > Metazoa > Arthropoda > Insecta > Lepidoptera > Tortricidae > Clepsis > Clepsis dumicolana. The sequence continues at coordinate 639,497 of OY829507.1, read as the reverse complement.
TTTACTTACGTAATAAAAGCAATTTACAATGACATTAAATCCAATCTAAAAGTAATTAAACTAAAACTTAAAACTAATTTAAATCTAAATAGGGCCCCCGTGGCATAGTGCCCAAAAGGCTGGCAGCGTTGCCTCGCTAAATAGCGATGCTGATTCTTTGAGAGAGAAAACTGCCAGCCTTTTGGTCACAAGTTGCATCGACTAAGCGCTTTTGCAACTCTGAAATAAGCCTGTACGCGTTGAGACTCGAGACCCCATGAAGCCAAGGTTTCATGGTGAAGTAAGTATAGTTTTTCGAATATTTATTTTATATCCAGGAGTTGTAGAGGTCACGAGGCCAGTGCGTAGCAGTGGGGCCACCACAGAACTATACGGTATCCTGAGAATGTTTGCGGAACGCCTAGACTAGACTATCCTATCACGAAACACTGGGTGGATATTGTTCAAGGTAGAATGAAACAAAATGTGTAATTTTGTATTTTTTATCATTATTGTGCGAATGTGTGTAAATAACATTAGGTTAACATACATACAGTCACGCCTGTTTCCCGGAGGGGTAGGCAGAGACCACGGACTTTCACTTGCTACGATCCTGACATACAACCTTTGCTTCCCTTATTCTGATAACATTATTCATTCATGCTCTCCGGTGTTGGGTATTACTCCTCACCTGTCCTTTTTCCAGAATATCACCGATTTGATCGGAGTACGTTCGCCGAGGTCCCTTTCCCACTTTTCCGTTCACTCTCTCTTCATACACCCTTTTTGTAAATCTACTTTCACTCATTCTCTCTACATGCCCAAACCATCTTAACATACCTTTCTCAATTTATGGTTAGGTTAAGTTATGAATATGACACAGACCTATTGGTTTGTTGCAAAATGTATGCAGTGTATGCACTGCGTACATTTTGCTTAGGAGCAGGGCTCTGCTAACACTGGACAATATAAAACACTGGGGCGAAGTGGAAAAAATCTTTGTTCGGAACCCCTGGGTGCGCGAATCGGACTCGCACTTGGCCGGTTGTTGATGGCTGTGCAAGCCAATACGGGAGCAGTATTTTAGGTGTTTTTTTGTCTTCGTTAAAGTAAAGGTACGTCATGTTATGGGATACCAGGAAACAAAATTAAATGAGCCTAGCAACTACCTAATTAAATTAATAACAACTTCAAAGCAACAAAAATGTAGGTACAGTCAAGGAATTTAATTCCCTACCCGTTTCGTTGAAATGTTGTTAGACATTCGCAATGCATTAAGGTCGAAAATGTCAACGTAAACGCGACATGTCAAAGCAACGTCGTGTTCTATCTAGCTCTTATGGTGACAGTTTGCTATACGATTATAAACCTTAGGCGGGTTGGAAATCAAATTCCTTGACTGTACACGAAATGTACCACTTAGCCTGGAAAGTCGTCTCGTTTTCCACAGTTGTTAGCATAAACAATTTCCGAGAAAAGGGTAACGAGACTCAAATACTAAAAGCAACTGTGACCTTAATGGGGTTTTGCTACTTTTTCTACTAATATTGTATACGTAAATATGAAATTTTGTTTGTTTGTCTTATCAATTATGTTTTACACTCACTTGTTCCTTACTACCTACTGTTTTTTTCTAATGATATTGGTAGCGAGTTTTCTTTATGACAATTAGTAACTAGAGTGCCACAAAGGAACAAACATACATACATATGTTAAGCACCGGCTCCGCTACGAGCCGGAGGAGGTGCGCGGGCGGACGACACGGCGACGTCACGACCATCGCGCCGGGCCACCACTCGCCTTACGATCTCCACCGACCGCGGACACCTCCCAAATTAATTTATATTTTTATTATTAATTAGCGTTTAACTTGTATTTGTAACGGCGATTAAACCAGCCCTATATTGATACAGTCCGCTTATTTTTATTTAACGTCCCGTATGACCCTAACACATAGGCTGATAAACACATTACCCTCCTTTGCGTTTCGCAGTCGGGTAAAATGTACTCGGAACCGGCGAGATTGTATGAAGAGATGTATGAATGTGGTGAAGGCTAAAAGAGGTGTGTAAGGATCGTAGCAAGTGGCAAGCCATAGTTTCTGCCTACCCCCGTGGGAAAGAAGCGTGATATATGTATGTATGTATGTAATCAGTAAAATAATAGTGCTTATATATTTTAACTTGTTTCTGGAAAAAAAAACTTGTAGCTAATTTTCTAAAAAAAATTTGGTATTGTGATAACACGGAACTAAGTGCTAACAAATTAGCTAATATTTTAGAGCTAATATAATTACATGCTCGTCTTCTAACCTTTAAAAAGTTAAGTTAGAAAAATTGAGTATTAGGTTGTGCTAAGGACAATTTATTTTTCCCCTCACTATCTCGGAAAGCCGTCTTTTATCCTTTAATACAAGCGAGTAAAATCTAATTTTATCCACTAGTGGGGAAAATAATTTGACCTTGGAGTGGAGCGTGTTCAAGTAGCTTTTGACAGATAACAAAACGTAAAACGCTCATAATAATGGTTCGTTCGATATTAATTATCATTAAATAAATGACTTGAAAATTTAATAAAAAATACCAAATTTAGCTTTATTTAATAGTCCTTAAAATTGTATAAGAAACGTTTGTTTTTTTATAATGACGTTGTATATAATTCCGAACGCACAAGTAGAGTCGATGCAATTTCAAAACGTATCTTCAGAAATGTCAACAATGTCAACAAATTTTTTCTCACTAGAGTTTTCTGTTACAATATCGCAAAAAAAAATGGTGATTCCAGTGATGAAGATTTATTTTTATAAGCTGTTTTTTTGCATGTTGCGCTTTCCTCGCTACAGTGAGGAGAAAAGTTTTGTGTTACACACGGGTGCAAATGTATTTTACTTCTCGTGTGTTGAAACATTCGCTACGCTCAGGATTCTATTTTAGAACCACTCGCTTCGCTCGTGGCTTAACTATACACTCCTTTCGCTTGCTTGGGTTTCAATTCTACACTCGCGGGTAAAATACAAATTTGCACCCTTGTATAACAAATAACTACATTTTGTTCAGAAAATACACACAAAAGGCGTATTTTAACTCACCGAATCTTCCCTGCGGCTTAAGTCCAAGTGTCTTTGCCTCTCTAAGCCTTTTCCCAAATACATACTAATGACCCCCCCCCCCCCCCCTTAGTCGGGGCACATCCCCTTATCAGCTGCGGGCGTGTTGTGTAATTATTTTAATCCACCAGCGAATAGCAACGTAAAATGGATTACCGGTTTGATGGTAAAACTGCGCAAGCACGTTTTAATACTGAAACTTGTTTTAATACCTTCATTAACCCCCTGTGTAAAAAGAGGGGTGCTATAAGTTTGACCTGTATATGTATATGGGTGTATCTGTATGTCTGTGTCTAGCATTGTAACTCCTTTTCGGATGAAAGGATTTCGCAGCGGCTTTTTTTACCGGAATCTAATTAAACCGAGATGTTTCTTAGCTAAATTTTATAAAAATCGATTCGACCACTCTTGAGACATTGAACTTTGAAATGAAAACTTTAACAGTTTTCTAAGTTGATTAATTTATCTTCAAAGTAAGTTATGCTTCTTGGAACTCCTTCGAACATTGAAGCCGTCACAAAAATGGAAAGAAAGTAACAACTAAACATTTTCCATGACAATGATGAGTATTGGTTTCGCCTGTCATAATTTTTGGTAGAGAAGAAAGCACGTTGCCACCTCCATTCATAAGTGCTTTGTGGCCAAGGTTAAAAAAGTCTAGAGGAGAGTTTTGCAACTTCAGTTGCCACGAGCTGGTGCTATTGTAATATTTGAGTAGGCGTCAAGGCATTAAGGCTACATTTTTACGGTAGTTTAAAAAGAATACGTACAAAATTAAAAGTTTTATACTTTTAAACTTCTCCTCGGGGTTAACCAATCGATCGTTTTTTGTTTTGTCGCTAGAGAGAGTAGGAAGTTACGTGGTTAGTTTCTACCCGACTACCGCCAGAAAGGATAGTTATGTTTTTCGAGTGTATGTTACGTGTCATGAGATTAAAATTGATTGGAGGTGTGTAATATTTTCGTCAAAAAACAAGGTAAATTAAATAATAATAAAAAAACATTTTTTTTTATGTGCAATAAAGAGATATACGAGGGCTGTTTGATAAGTACCCGTTTTCTAAATATATTAATATCACTGGCCGCAAATAAGTATACCACCTTTTTAAGCCATTTTTCAGAGGCGGGAAAATTAAAAAAAAAATGGCATTCTTTTGTTTTTTTTCTCATTTGACAACGATTCAGTGAAGGCGTGAACTTAAAATTGTTAAAATGGAGAAAGAACAGTTAGATTCTTATTTTTGGAAGGAAAAACATGTGATAAAATAAAAGTAAGAATGCAAGCGGTTTACCATGAATGTGCTCCTTCTATGACCGTCAGATATTGGTATAACGAGTTTAAGCGGGGGAGAACGACCGTCTTTGATGAGGATCGCCCAGGCCGGCCAGTTGAGGTGACTACAGACGATATGGTTAAGAAAATTGAAAATATCGTTTTAGCCGACCGCCGAATTAAACTTCGAGAAATCGTTGATGCTGTAAACTTTTCAATCGGGAGGGTACAACACATATTAGAAGAAAAATTGGGTATGAAGAAAGTATCGGCGAGGCGGGTGCCGCGTTTACTCACGTAGGAGCAAAAACGGAACCGACTGACTACTTCGGAGCAGTGTTTGGCCGTGTTCAAACGTAACCCGAAGGAGTTTCTGAGTCGTTTCGTGACCGTGGACGAAACGTGGGTCCACCACTACACTCCGGAAATGAAAGAGCAGTCGAAGCAGTGGATTTTACTGGGTGAACCTGCTCCAAAGAAAGCAAAAACCGTCCCATCGGCTGGAAAGGTCATGGCGACCGTTTTTTGGGATTCGCAGGGTATTTTACATATTGACTATTTAGAAATGGGAAAAACAATAACAGGGCAGTACTATGCCAATTTATTGGGTGAATTTGACGCCGTGTTGAAGGACAAACGACCCCATTTAAAAAAGAAAAAAGTACTGTTTCATCACGACAACGCCCCGTCTCATTCATTCAGAGTTGTGACGGCTAAATTAGCACAGTTACGCTACAAACTATTGTCTCACCCCCCGTATTCTCCAGATTTGGCCCCATGCGATTTCTTTTTGTTTCCCAACCTAAAAAAATGGCTCGGTGGCAAGCGATTTGAATCAAATGACGAAGTCATTGCCGCCACAGAGGCCTATTTTAATGAATTTCCAAAATCATACTTTTTGGATGGTTTATTGAAGCTTGAGTATAGGTGGAACAAATGTATAGAGTTAAAAGGTGACTACGTAGAAAAATAAATGCATATATACAAAAAAAAAGTTTTTTTTTTCCATAAACGGGTACTTATCAAACAGCCCTCGTACATACATACATACATACCTCTTGCACCCTGTAATTATGTTTAAGCCAATGTCTTTTCTCTGTTTAACTTTGAACTGTTTGTTTGATCACTTATTTTTCTTCTGAAAACTATCAAGTCATTTTTTCGGAATGAAAATTTTTAAATTATTACAATGAAAAATGCAGGACACAATCTGCGGCCATCTTTATCGTAACCAGACCTTTTTTACGTCCCACTGCTAGGCACAGAGGCCTCCTCTCAGAACGAGAGGGCTTGAGCTATATTTTCCACGCGGGCCCAGTACGGATAGGAACTTCATACACACATTGGGGATGAATTAACGGGGATGAACGTTGTTTTTCTCCACCGAAAAGCTCGTCATAAATTACAAATGTACCTCTAATTTCGCATAAAAGTTCCGAAAAACTCTGAGGTGTGAGCCGGGGTTCGAATCAACGACCCTCTGCTTGAGAGGTCAAACCACTAGGCCATCACGGTTTTGCTTGGATACTAATCCCCTCTATGAATTTGGTAAGTTAGTTCGATTGCGTCGCTCGCCTTTGCCGTGGCTTACTGGATTACCCGACCCGGGCACAGAGGCCCAAGCAAGAATACTCGAAGCTTGCGTAACGTAATCGCTATCGCATTGCCATTGAGAAACTTCATATTAAATGTTAGTACCAAATACGCTCACGGGCGACGCTGTTCCAAACATTATTAATAGTTTATGCAACTGCTACATAATGAGGGTCCTTAAAACACGAGTGTGTTTTTATAATAGGAAAGGAAGCTGAGTTTCATAATAGGATCACACGAGTGTTTTAAGGCCTAATTATGTGGAGTTGCATACATTACTTTATCTACACACATATTAATAAGTACTCTAAGATGGGTTCAGAAGCCGAAGGCATTATATCATACCCATACCTGTCACGAATTTGACTGTTTTTTTAATCATAGACAAACATACCGAGCTGACGTTTCGTAAACTGTTTTTTTTTTAATAAAAAAAATATCACAATATTAATTATACATGTCGGACTGAACTCGACTTAAGTATATACTTGAGTAATCCATTTTATTTCACTATGATTGTAAATTACGTTGGTTGTCAAATTCGATACATCGAATTCGATATGGAAAAGTCATTACGACATCGAATTCGATGTCGTCATTACTATTACTTTACTGCTGGACCTGCTGGTGCTGGGGCTGGCGGGGGAGGCGACGTCGTACTGCAATTCTGGTCATTTTCTACGGTTTCTGAACGCATTATAGAGGACTTATGATATGTGTGTAGATAAACAAATTTTCTGGATAACGCTCTACTCGATTACGTTACGTAGCATCAAATATTTGTGCTTGGGCCTCAGTTCGAATGACTTCGACATTCATGCTTAGAGTTATATACGAGGCACTCTTATACGTATAGGCTGGTTTTAGTGTCACACCGAGAGGTCGGCGCGTAGCTGAGTTTCTAGTATGATTTTTGACACAAAAAAGGTCTCGATCGCGTTCGCGTTAACGAAGTGAAATAAGCGGATCACTCACGTATGCCAGTCGAGTATAGCCCCAAAAGGTTTCGGACTAATCCGTAGTCCTTCCTCTAGGAGCCCACGCTACGCCGCTGGCGAGACGTGTTCGTGTTAACGTCTCAAAAACACTATGACAATAGTACGTTGCAAATTCGTGCCGCTGGGGGCGCTGCCGGGTTTTCCGTAGTGATAACGCGAACGCGATCAATAGGTTTTCTTCTGTCAAAAATTACACTGGAGGCTTCTGTTGCCAGAAGTAATTATCATATCAAAGAAGTTTGCGATTGTTAATTATCACAACACCAGTGACTTTTGAATAGCAGTTTAGTTTTCTTTTGTTTTCAATCAGCTAAATGTCGCTGTACTGTTTTTCTGTAATGCTGAATCGCGCTGTCTAGATTTTCCTAGCGGCGTATAAAAGTCTTGCCAATCTTTTAGGCGCATGTCTACAGATTCCCAATTCTACAGATTCTCATATCTACAGATTCTCAAATCCTTTATTTGAATAGTTTTTATTTTTTCCTAAGCACCCGTCTGCGTATGGTTCGAAATTCAAACAATCACAACCAGAAACTTATATTTCTTCTTTGGTTCTAACCAATACAATAAACCACTTTGGACTCCCTTAAAATGGCTTAAAACAAAACGGGCTCCTAACGACATTAATGCATTCTGTCCCCAAGGAGTCAGAGGTTCATGATTCCCTCGATTTCCCTCAGAGGGCAGCCGACCATTAGCGTTAAATTATTGCGCGGCCCCGCCACAGTAATCTGGGATAAAGATTTTATTTTTGGTGTAAAATGAAGAGACATCTTTCAGGATGTGGGGTAAGGGAGAAGCGTTAGGACAGCAGGTCAGGACAATACGCTGGAAGAGATTACGGAGGGCGTGGTCAATGTGAAGACATTTCTTCTTTCTTTGCTAATTGAAATTCAGATCTTGTCGACGTAGAGGTGATGCCTATTGAAACGAAGAATGCAGGCCACGATATGTACAACAACCAGCTGTTACCCGCGACTTCGTCGGCGTAGATTTCGGTTATCGCTATCCCGCGGGAACTACATAATATGCCCGAATAAAAAGTAGCCTATGTTATTCCTCAATGGTCAAACTATCTTCTTATCAAATTTCATCTAGATTGGTGATGCGGTTTTCCCGTGAAGAGGTAACAAATAGATAGACAGAGAGACAGAGTTACTTTCGCATTTGTAATATTAGTTAGGATTAGGATTACTGTTAGTTAGGATACATAAATGTGGTGACAAATAGGGCCACTTGATGGCATCGCATTGCGGCATAAAAGTACACACACGAGTATGTCTGTACCCTACGTCAGCTATTATTATACTCTAATAACCGAATAATTTAAATGGCACAATACTGTTAAGCGTTGCTTACCAAAGTAAGTCTTCTCAATTTAGCTTGTAACCAGTCGAGGGAATGAACTTTTGTGCATAGATATCTGGCATAGGGTATAGACGTTATCCATTAAAATGTCAAGTATCAGAAAAAAGAAGTTATCGCTTATCGTCTCCATCACTCGACTCTAATTTAAACTGCTTCAATTTGCAGACCCTTTAATTTCGATGTGTTTTAATAATACCTTCATAGTCATCATGCCAGCCGAAAGACGCCCACTGCTGGACATGGGCCCCCGCAAGGCTGTCCACTCAGACCGGTCTTGTGCTTTCCGCAATCTTTACCAGGTCGTTGCTCCATCTTGTTGGAGGCCTACCGGCAGCTCGTCTCCCGGTCCGTGGACGCCATTCGAGAACCTCCTGACCCCATCGGCCGTACAATTACCTTACTGACTACAAAATTGGGCAGTTATTCAAATTGCTCAGATTTGTCATAACTTTCTTAAGATTTATTTTCTAGCCCGCTTGTGTCGTTGCCTTGGCCCTCGCCGCCGCGAGCGAGGGCTCCTAAGCTGCCCCGTATCAATATGATTTACCCTCCTACAGCCACTTGCCTTAACGAACTTTCTTGTTACGAATTAATTTGCCAGTCTTATTCTAATACAAGGATTTGTTTACCCAGTATGTAGTTTTTCGAGTTTTCAAGTATCGGGGATAATTTGATCCGCGCGGTCACAGAAGAATATAGTTGCGGTGGTGTAATGCCTCTTGTTTGAATTATGTTGTGATCTTGTGATTGCATGGTCTCGTTTAAAAGCACTCACTAACGAAAATAAATATTATGATAATTTAATTATCCAAACGGCTCATAAACTTTTACGAGAATCGATTGAGAGATGCGTCCTATAATAGAGAAGAATATCTGGACGGACAGACGGACACCAGGGCATTTTTGCCCAAGCTGAAGCAGAGACGCCGCACAAGGTCCTACTACTCGACTCCGACCGACCGGTCTGTTATCCTAACTCCTAACTGATATTATAAATGCGAAAGTTACTCTGTCTCTCTGTCTTTCTGTGTTTCTGTCTCTCTGTCTGTCTGTTTGTTACCTCTTCATGGGAAAACCGCTTCACCAATTTAGATGATTTTTGTTAAGAAGATAGTTTGAATATTGAGGAATAACAAAAGCTACTTTTTATTAGGGAAAATTATAAAGTTCCCGCGAGATAGCGATAACCGAAATCTACGCGGACGAAGTCGCGGGCAACAGCTAGTTTAGTATGTTTTTTTCTATTTTCAGCCGTTCCTGCCCCCCGCACCAGCTTTTTGTGTGGTTCCCGGGAGATGTGCAGGTGTTAAAGAATAAACATAGAATTTGGAATTAGAAAGAGGTACACATGCGGTAAGGAGAAACTTCTGAGAGCTCATTTCGCACGGGTAATTTTTGTGCGGTGTCCACTTCCTTACTATTTTATCGTTTCTGTGTTTCGTTTCTCCGCTTAATCCACTTAGCTTGTGTAAAGTAAAAGGAAAGTTTTATCGCTTTGATTAAAATCAGAGCTCGTTGATTGCTTCAAATTGGTTAAGTTTGATTTTAGATATTAACGGTAACTTGTAAAGTTTGTTTGAGGTAAAAAGTTCATCTGATACTTTAGGTATACACTTTTATGATTGTGATGAATTTTGCGTGAGTCTGAAAATTACCTAGAGCTTTGGGATTTAGTAATACTTACCTCAAACAACAAAGTAAAAACGGTATATTTCTTTATCGTCTATGTTCAATTGAAGGATGAGGCTATTTACAGCCTCAAACTAAGACAAATGAAACACAAAAAATAACAGACGTGCTCGATAGAACCTCTTAGAAATATTTATGTTACAATGAGTGTTAGTAGTTGTTACCTACCCTTCAAACTTAAACGTGCTTCTGAAGTTGTTTCGTGGAAAGGAGGCATCGCGGTTCTCCTACCTACAAGACAAGTGACTAACTTCAGCTTACACGCATTAAAATTTTACACGATCTGTGCCTGGTTTTGGAGCGACAGAGCGCCAACATAGACAAAGCGACAAGCAAAGTTATTTAACAAAATACTTAACTACCAACAACAGCGACGCGTCCTTTCGCCATTAGCAGAGCTTCCAGTGTGATTTTTAACACAAGAAAACGTCTAGATCGCGTTCGCAGTTCGTGTCAAATACTACGAGAATCATCATCATCATCATGTCAACCGAAAGACATCCACTGCTGAATATTAGGCCACCACCCTCAAGGCTCTCCACTCAGACCGGTCTTGTGCTTTCCGCCTCCACCGCGGTCCCGCGATCTTCACCAGGTCATCGCTCCATCTTGTTGGAAGCCTACCGACAGCTCGTCTCCCGGTCCGTGGAGGCCATTCGAGAACCTTCTGAGCCCATCAGCCATCAGTCCTGCGAGCAATGAGCCCCGCCCACTGCCACTTAAGTTTCGCAATTTTTATGTAACGAGAATAGTCCGTTGCCAATAAGTACGCGCTACAGGCACTGCCGATTTGCCCATAGTAATTGAAACGACAACGCAAATTCGACACAAAGGTTTCCTCGTGTCAAAAATAACACTAGGAAATCATAAAATTACTACATCAAGAATTAAAGTTATTTCAAATGCGTCCGTCGGCGGTAGGAGTATGACTCGCATATTTTTTACTTACGCCGTCCCGCCGAGTTACAAACGGCAATAAATCTGAGATGTTTTCGCGAAATTAACGTCTCCACTAAAGAATTTCTACTCGTTTTATATTCGGGCCTTGATTTTCTTAAGCAGATCCAAAAAGGGCGGGGCTCGGTTTTAGAGCCATTACCAAGATAAATTACAGCTGTGTTCGCCGTCTGCGTAATCCTCTTAAGGTAAGCGCTTTGAGGAAAAATAACAAACAATGGTGGCTCGATCGGCCACTCGGGTTTACTTCTTAGGGTTCCGTATTATAGAAGGAAAGAGAGGATTGGGAGGCAGAGGATAGAGTATTTAGATCAAATAAAAAAGCGATTTCAAAAGGCCGGACTGTATGTCTGATTCCCTGGACATTGGGTGGGTTGGGATGCGACCTGTGTCTATACAGTAGCGCCTTCACATCCCCCGGGAACCACACAAAAAGCTGGTGCGGAAAATAAAAAAATGTCTAAATATCAGACTCTCGGTCTGAACTACAATTTTGTTATGAACTAAAAACAATTACTTTGCTTTGCTTTTTAGTTCATAAATATGGATCTCCGCAAAGTAACGCCTGATTCAATAAATTATTAAAAAACAATTACTTTGCTCACCCGCGACCACTAATGACAAATAGTTATATTTGTGCGGCAAATGTATGTTTCCATGCAACACCTCCGCCTCCACTGCTACACGAATCAACACATGCCACACAGACCCAACTATCACCACCACCACTATACTACACTACACTACACTTCAGTAGTGGAAGTGGTGGCATGTTGAGCGGTTGTTGTTGTGCTTCGTAAATGGCCTCGTGGAGAGTGCCGAAACGCGTCAGCGTTTAGTATAGTGGTGGTGGTGATAGTTGGGTCTGTGTGGCATGTGTTGATTCGTGTAGCAGTGGAGGCGTAGGTGTTGCATGGAAACATACATTTGCCGCACAGATATAACTATTTGTCATTAGTGGTCGCGGGTGAGCAAAGTAATTGTTTTTTAGTTCATAAATATGGACCTCCGCAAAGTAACGCCTGATTCAATAAATTCAATAAATTATTTTCAATTTTGTTGCCGTCGGTTTCGAAACCTTGGGTCCATGGGGTTCCGGCGCTTACAAGCTTATTTCAGAGTTGCAAAAGCTCTTGGTCGATGCAACTTGTGACCAAAGGGCTGGCAGTTTTCTCTCACAAAAAATCAGCATCGCTATTCAGCGAGGCGACGCTGCCAGCCTTTTGGGCACCATGCCACGGAGGCCTTATAAATTTAATGTAGTTCTAAGTTTTAGTTTAATCAGTTTTAGCTTATTTTTAGTGTCATTTTCAATTGCTTTTATTATGTATATATAATAAGTAAATAAATAATAAAAAATAAGATAGACGTTGTGTCGTATCAGGAGGTGAAAGAACTCGCATTGGAAAGAACGGACTGGGGAGGGGACAACTGCATCGACAAGAGTGACACTCTTAATTAAGATGATGATAATCTGAGAAGGAAAAGGGCTTATAGGATTACTTTGTTGTCCGTCTGTCTGTCTGTTAATACCCTTTTTCTCTGAATGCGTATAGATAGTAAGCTGAAATTGATATCAAATATTCAGGCCTGCAGTCCCTTTGACGCTGTGAAAAAATCGAACTTCTAAGTCAACGCAATCAAAAGATGCACACATTAAAAATGGCGTTTCCATACAAATTGCATTGGAATCAAAACCTATATCGCACGCTTAGTTGTCCTAGAATCTTGAAATTTGGTACAAAAGTAGCTCTTATAGCACAACCAAGTTTTTGAGAATAAGTGGGTCAATTGGTGTCCCAGGATATTTGTTTATTGATACATACATACATGACGGTTACGAGTGTAAGTGTATGAGTATACACTAACAGTGTTTGTCTGTCTGTTTGCTCTGCCACTAAAACTTGAGCGTGTTAGCAAACACTTAAAACAAGATGACGCGAGTTCAAGCTCTACGGCGTAAGCGATAGTGTAAACATACTATTAATTATGTAAATCCATTAATTATCGCAGTAACAATAACGTGTTATGTTATGTTGTTAATTAACTCTTACGAAGCCTCTATACCACCTGGAGGCGGTCGGTTGAGAAAATGATCAGAGATCTCAAGTCAGGTATCACTAGCAGGACCTTGAAGCCACAGCACAGGACCATGGTCCTGTGCTGTGTCCCTGCTGAGGTATTACAGGAACACATCATCATCATCATCATCATCAAGCTTCTATAAATTTCCACGTCCACCGTCAAACGAATGTCATCGTGACATTTTTATTCGCGGCGGATTTTGTTTTTAGGGTTCTGTGACCTCAAAAGGGAAAACGGAACCCTTCGTTAGTATACACTTTATTGTCCGTCTGTCTGTCAGTTCAAAGCAAATCAAAACCTATACCTACTTCTCATTGACCTAGAATCGTAAAACTGAGCACGAAGCAAGATCTCACAATGGTCCAATACAGGTCAAGGAAAAGTCCGAAAAACGTCAGGTACGGAACCCTCGGTGCGCGAGTATGTCTCGCCCTTTTTTATAGACCTCAGCCCTGCTAGTACGCTTAAATGTAGACAAATATGGTGTTTATGGATAAAATGTTTGGTCACATTTGTTTTGTCGCGGGCCCTAAGCCCTAACACAGGCTATTGACGACACACAAATAATTAAGCCTAGGATTTTTCTAGGATTAAATTTATCCAAACGGTCAACAGTACAGAATTAAATCATGATAGAAGGGAAGAGTCCATCGATTTGTAGGTATTTTGACGTCACGGGTGTAATTTAATGAGGAAGTACCTCGATTAACGGCTCCATATTTTTTTAATAACAGAATAAAAAACCGGACAAGTGCGAGTCGGACTCGTGCATGAGGGTTCCGTAGAAAGATTTTAACGCTTTTCCCCTTCCCAGGCTTGAGTATTTAATATTCATTTCAGCATGCTACCTCCACGCGTTTCAGAGAAAAAGGGTCTTGACAGACAGACAGACCGACAGACAGACAAACTGACGGACAATAAATTATTGAATCAGGCGTTACTTTGCGTAGGTCCATATTTATGAACTAAAAACAAAAAGCAAAAAAATTTGCAAAGTAATTGTTTTTAGTTCATAGACAGACGGACAACAAAGTGATCCTATAAGGGTTCTGTTTTTTTCTTTTGAGGTAAGGAACTCTAAAAAACAGAAAAAACCAGAAGAACCCGGATCCTCGATATTCCGTGTCGCGTGCCTACCTTTACACCAAGATGGCATAAAAATGCCAACCCCCATCCATCCATCCATCAATCCATCAACCCTTTTTTTTTGGTGGTGTTTGAGCAGTTAATTGGTGAATAACTAACTAACTAAATTTTTATTACGACGAGCTGTCGGTAGGGCTCCAACAAGATGGAGCGACGACATAGTAAAGATTGCGGGACCGCGGTGGATGCGGAAAGCACAAGACCGGTTTGAGTGGAGAGCCGCGGGGGAGGCCGCCGGCCAGCAGTGGACGTCTTTCGGCTGACATGATGATGATGAACGTACTGACAACGCACGTGGACAGCAGTCGGGAGCTGGAACGCTTTGTTATGCCGCCTTACCTCTTTAAGGTAAGCGTCCACATGTCGGTATCGTACGCAACGGACGCATCGCACGCAACGAAAATATATGCAATGTGCGATGTGTACGATGCGGACAGGTGGACGCACTTATATGAGTTTCTATACAAAGAATGCAACGATCCGTTGCGTGCGATGCGTCCGTTGCGTACGATAGCGACATGTGGACGCTTACCTTTAAAGGTCCTTAGAGCCCTTCTTTTCGGCTCGCGATGTACAAGCACTCTTCCCTTCTATCCCGATATGGTTCTGTGGCCAAAAAGTGTTAATTAGGGTTACCTATCTACATTTTGCTTTACCGTGTTAGAGCAATAGCTAAATTGTCTAATCAATCGTAAGTGTGGATAAAATACTGAGACAAAAAACAATCGCTTATTTGATTGGTATAAAAATACGGCACCCGACTGCAAAAACTATGGCCAAAAATTTAACTTTAACTTTTTGGGGGTTTTTAATTATTATTTTTTTGTCACTTTTTATATTCACTTTCCAAGATATCAACGGGCTCTGGAATCGAGTTCCCAGAACTTGGCCATAATGAAAACATCAACGGGCTCTCACATGTGGAATCTGAACTTGACAAAAACCAACCAACATTGTCATTTCAAAATGTAATATATCAAAAACGGCTGAACCGATTTTTATGAAACTTAGCTAAGAATCACTTCGATTAAACTAGCTTTTGATTAAAAAAAGCCGTGTCCAAATCCGTTAATCCGTTTAGAAGCTACGATGCCTCGGACAGATACACAGGTCAAACTTATAACACCCTTCTTTTTCGTCGGGGTTTAATAAAATGGGTAGCTTTTAACTAGCTAGCTACAGTCCAGATATAACAAAGTCTAGACTCATGAATACCCGATGCAGACACGCCTAAACAATTCATTCCTAATTTAGACTTCGCAAAACGTAATAGGTAGGTACAATATTCAGAATACAGTCATATTAATCGGGAGTTTCGGAAATTCCTGGAATACTGCTACCGAAGCGCTAAGCAAAATAACCCAGCTAGATTTTCATGCCTAGATTTAGTCTGGAACTGACAAACAAATATTAATCTCTCAGATGAGAAGTTAGCTCAAAGTTAGGATAAAGCGGAGTCGCTAAAATCCGTATGAAGCATACAAATCCTTATCTGCAGAGTGGAAGTTTACGCGACAAGAGTAAAACGTTAATAGCCCGCCGCAGCGCGGGAGTCGCAGAATGGACACTTTAACCGTCGACGTAAAACAAAGAGCTGCATGTGTGTGTTAAGTATTTACCAAAACATTTTTTTATACGACAAGGAAGGCAAACGAGCAAGTGGGTCACCTGATGGTAAGTGAACACCACTGCCCATAGACACCCACACCCCGGAGAGTTCGCAGATGCGTTGCCAACTTAGAGAGCTAAGATGAAATGCCTCTTGTGCCCGTAATTACACCGGCTGCCTTACTCTCCACACCGGAACACAATAGTGCACTGCCGCTTAGCTTCAGGATTAGCGAGTAAGATGGTGGTGGCGATCCGGACGGACCTCGGACAAGGTCCTACCACCCGACAACCCGAATTTCACAGAATTACAGTAAAATTAAATCATTGGTACTTAGGATAAAAACACTGATGACGAGCGAAAAGGAGACACGTCTTTTGCTATGGTTCGTAAACCAGGTTATAAAACATTACCGAGACGATTGATTGACTGACAGACAACGCACAGCCTAAACTACTGGACCTAGAGACTTGAAATTTGGCAAACACGTACCTTGAGTATCCTAAAGATGCACTAGGAAGGGATTTTTCGAAATTCGCACGGGAACACCTCACCTCACTTGTACACGTTAGTATAATGTATTCTGTAGCCAGCTGCTAATAAAGTTAGCATACGTCGTATAAGCAATCATCATCATGTCAGCCGAAAGACGTCCACTTCTGGACATAGGCCTCCCCCAAGGCTCTCCACTCAGACCGGTCTTGTGCTTTCCGCATCTACCGCGGTTGCGTCTAATTAACACTGTTGATCAAATTGCTCTTACTGCATACCTACTGTCTTCTCCGCTGTGTGGGCATGAAGAGATTATTGCGAAGGAAAGGCGGGGGATGTTTACATAATACGCCTAATGGATTTAAAACAACCAAGGTTAGTACTCTCAAGCTCGGTGCTGCGTTTTAAAAATTCAATGATTAAATATTTATCAGCTAGAAGGTGAAGGGACTGATGCTGGATGAAAGTGGATGCCAAGCAGACTGTCTGGCATCCAAATGAGGTCCCCGGCGAGGTTATAGAGTGACTAACTGCATAATTCAAGTTTAATACTGAAAGAAATGTCTCTAAACTTATTATTTATTTTGTACTACGGCAGGCAAAAGACTCGCTCGAATGAAGTTTGTTTTCGTTATTATCCTAGCTGACGTGTGGTGGTGTTGAAATAAGAATATTTATGAAGTTATGTTTCATTATTCTAACGTCTAACGTGGGTGTGAATAATGATAGACACCGTGCAAGTGTAAACTAAAAGGCATTAAATTTAATGTTAGAAAGTGTGCTAGTCGACTTTTTTGAATTTCGTGTTAACGCCATGACATAACTCTGCTTGAATAATCTATTCAACCTAGAAAAGTTTAAACCCCCAAACGCGTTCATTTCAAAGTGCAAACTCTCAAAATAGGCTGAATAGATTTTTTATGAAACTTAAGTAAGAACCATCTCGATTAAACTAGCTTTCGATTAAAAAAAAGCCGCGTTCAAATTGGTTCATCCGTTTGGGAGCTACGATGCCACAGACAGAGGGTCGAGCACGACTTTACGAAAGCTGCGTAACGTTACGGTTATCGTATCGAGATCGAGAAACTTCATACAAAATTTTAGTACCAAACACGCTCAAGGGCGGGCGCTGTTCCAAACGTCATTCAAACTCGACAACGTTTACTATTCGAATTTACGTTACGCAGCATTCGTAAAGTCGTACTCGACCCACAGATACACAGATACACCTATACACAGGTCAAAATGATAACACCCCTCTTTTTGTATCGGGGGTACAGAATAACGGGATTCAAAATTATGCAATAGAAACTATATTATTTTTATTGAGTTTTAAATAGGATTTACATTATTAGCATTAAAATTTACGTTTAACTGCTATTAGCCAAGGCGCTGCTGAAGCGGGGGATGGGCTTTACGAGCCGGAGCCGACGGCGGATAAGAGAATCATCGCTTTTATTGTTGCCATTAAACAATCAGACGCGGCGTGGGCGCAAGGAGAGGACGGCTGGAGAGCCGGGACAATTCACTGAAGATTTTAAGGCTAAAAATTCAAAATTCACAATTTTATTCAGCAAATAGGCATTTGAATGCTCTTTTACACGTCATTTTTTTAGGGTTCCGTACCTCAAAAGGAAAAAACGGAACCCTTATAAGATCACTTTGTTGACCGTCTGGCTGGCTGTCTATCTGACTGTATCAAAAGATACAGTCATTAAAAATCGATTTCCATACAAATTGCCGATTTCCAAAAACCTAAAGGGTACTTCCAGATGTCCTAGAAACTTGAAATTTGGTATGAAGGTAGCTCTTATGTGCTATAACCACGCCGAAAAGTCTCAAAATCTTAATTTTTTATGTCTGTCTGTAGATTTCACAGACCAATATAAGTTGACCCCACACTGCGTACATTTTGCTTAAGAGCTGGGCTCTGCTAACACTGGACTTTTTAAAATACTGGGGAAAAGCGTTAAAATCTTTCTACGGAACCCTCGTGCGCTAGTCCGACTCGCATTTGGCCGGTTTTTTTGAGTCTATCAGCGCTTTCGAAAAGACCATGATTGCCAAGAAGAGTACGCCGCAAGAAACTTGGCACAAAGTCCTTTTTTTCTAAAAACAAGTTACATTAGCTCTTACAATATGTAACCACAGATAAATTATACAAAGAAACCTCACTCTATCATTAAAAAAATAAGAGAAAAAAAAATACCTTATTTTAGAAACAAGTGTAAAAAAATATTATTAGAACAGCAGCTCCGTCCACCTTTCTATTTTTTTTTGAAACGATTAGTTTTGTAACCATTGTTATCTACGTATACCTACAAAAAAAAAATGTTACGACGATTTGAGAACCTCCTCCTTTTTTGAAGTCGGTTAAAAACAGTACCGTGACTGACTGACAGACAGCGCACAGCCTAACCCACTGGACCTAGAGACTTCAAATTTGGCAAGCATGTACCTTGAGTATCCTAGAGGTACACTAAGCAGGATTTTTTCCAAATTTCCGCGGGATAGGGAACTAGCCCATTTTGAAATATTTCACGGGGGCGAAGCCGCGGGGCATAAGCTAGCACATTATAATGTAAAAAAATTTAGTATCAGAAAAAATATATGATAATATAAAGTTTTGCTCGAAATCCATTTTAAACAAGAGGAAAGTACAGAAAAAAAACCGAAATTCTCCTGTATTATTCCGCTTGTAACCATGCTAATGCTACGGATAACGTTACGTAAATTTTAGCTCCAAATACGTTCTCGGGCGGGCGCTGTTACAAACAAACGTCATACAAATATCTCGATAACGTATACTACTTTAGTACGCAGGTTTCGAATATTCGTACTCGGGCCACAGTTGCAGAGAAACGTACCCCCCTGAAAAGTGGTAGGTATATTTTGAAACATCTACATTATCCTGTTTTCTGCCTACTCCGTGCTCTGCCAGCTACTCTCGCCACGTCGCATATTAATGACTTCTTTGGCTGAGCCGAGCTTGATAAGGCTACTTCTTAATTACGGCTTCCGTAATGCCATCGCACAATGGCCGTTACTATGTGTGCCAACGATGAAGGAGTGACGTGCATGACACCGTTATTCTAACACCACTCTGCCTCTGTGTAATTTTTGATACAAGAGAATCTAGTGTTAAGTTTCTGCTCGGTTGCCCTGATAACCAGCGTCAGACCTTCCAGTTATGACACATGCTGAGGGTCGAGCACGACTTTTCGAATCCTGCGTCACGTAAAACGAATAGTAAACGTTATCGAGTTTGTATGACGTTTGGAACAGCGCCCGCCCGTGAGCGTATTTTGAACTAAAATTTAGTATGAGGTTTCTCGATCTTGATACGATAACCGTAACGTAGCGCAGGATTCGAAAAGTCGTGCTCGACCCTCTTTTTGGTGTATTTTGCTGATACGTTATTTATAATGTTTTTTCTGTACTGTTACTGTATAAGGTTTTGCAATTTTTCTAAAATTATTAGGTTTTACACTAAAGGCTCTGTAAAAACCTAACCTAACTAACTTAGAAAAGTTGAAAAACCCCCGACATTTTGATTTCAAAGTTCAATATTTCAAAAACGGGTGAAGCGATTTTAATGCAACTTAGGTAAGAACCATCTCGATTAAACTAGCTTTTGATTAAAAAAAACCGCATCGAAATAGGTCCTTCCGTTCGAGAGCTATGATGCCACAGACAGATATTCAGACACACAGATACACAGACACAGACAACAGATAATCAGATACTTAGGTCAAACTTATAACACCCCTGTTTTTCGTCGGGGGTTATAAACTAGCCGACTAGACTTCGTATCGCCATAAAAAATGTGTGAGAAAATAAAATTTCATTTTATTTACGTGGACTTTGTTGGCAAGGCGAGTGCTGCCTTGCGCCCAAACTTGGTAAAAAGCTTTAACATAAATAACCCACAAATGAACGGTCGACCAAGAGAAAGCGGTCTACTACCCACCCGTACAAGTTTATTTGAACGTCATAAAACAACAAGGTTGATACATCACGACCACGTCGAATCTAGACATATTACTGCAACTTGTGACCAAAGGGCTGGCAGTTTTCTCTCTCAAAGAATCAGCATCGCTATTCAGCGAGGCAACGCTGCCAGCCTTTTGGGCACTATGCCACGGGGGCCTTATTTAGATTTAATTTAGTTTTAAGTTGTAGTTTATTTAGTTTAAGCTTAGATTTAATGTCATTGTAAATTGTTTTTATTATGTAAATAAAGATGAAAAAAAAAACATATTACTTAACAAAACACGATCCGTTATTCGATAACAAATTGAGCAATACCCATATTAGTCCGCACATAACGGCATTGGCTCTATAACGCCGCCATTGCACCCCGGGCGGCAATCGCCGCTTCCGCGTACCCCAACAAATTCGCGGAAGACAATTTTCCGAATACGTATACGAAAATGAAAAGGTTTCCAATTGCTGCCGCAGTCGTAATGCTTTCGGGGCTCAGGTGCGCGCTAAAGGTTTATTTTATGGTGCTGATAAAGTGTAGGTGAAGTTTTGAAGTGGGAGGATTTGAACCTTTCAAACAACACGTACGTATTTGGGTCAATCAACTTTTCTTTGCAACTCGTTGCCATGGAGATGTCCCCTGGGTCACTCGTTTAAAATGAGATTTTCTAAGGCACCACTCCATGAAACTTTAGGACTTTCGACAGTTATATACCAATTCCTTCATGCTTCATCTCCTAAGCATTCAAATCATGACTTTCGGGGGAGTGGGGTCTTAGAAAATCATATTTTTGTTGTGTTACCCAGTCGACATCTCCATGGCAACGAGGGGCAACGAAAAGTTGATTGACCCATTTTTATCTCTACACATAAGTCCTCTATAATGCGTTCAGAAACCGTAGAAAATGACCAGCATTGCAGTACATCGTTGCCTCACCACGACCAGCAGGTCCAGCGGTAAAGTAATAGTCATAGTCGATATCGAATTCGGTTTTTCGAATTTGACAACCAACGTAATTTATAATCATAGTGAAATAAAACGGATCACTCACGTATATAAGTCGAGTTCAGTCCGATATGTATAATTAATCAAGTGATATTTTTTTTTACAAAAAAAAAAGACAGTTTACGAAACGTCAGCTCGGTATGTTTGTCTATGATTTAAAAAAAAACAATCAAATTCGTAACAGGTATGGGTATGATACATGCCTTCGGCTTCTGAACCCATCTTAGAGTACTTATAATATGTGTGTAGATAAAGTAATGTATGCAACTCCACATAATTAGGCCTCAAAACACACGTGTTTTAAGGACCCTCATTATGTAGCAGTTGCATAAACTACAATTAACCCCCGACGAAAAAGAGGGGTGCTATAAGTTTGACATGTGTAACTGTGTGTGTGTATTAAATTAAATTAAGGTAAGTACATTGTATTCATTGTTACGTCAATTACTATGTCAACCGCACTCGCGGATGGCCAAGATACAGGTTCGGCTGAGCCTAGGTACTATGTGTAGGTATGTAAAATATTGTTCTTGACCAAATAAATTATTTCGTATTTGTATTTTGTATCTGTGTATCTGTCTGTGCCATCGTAGATCCCAAACGGATGAACCGATTTCGATGCGATTTTTTAATCGAAATGGTTCTTAGACAAGTTTCATTAAAATCTGTTCATCTGTTTTTGAAATATTGTAATTTGAAATGGCAATGTCGGGGGTTTTTCAACTTTTCTAATCAACTTATATTTAGTTTATTATGACGTGCGAAACTTAAGTGGCAGTGGGCGGGGCACATTGCTCGCAGGACTGATGGCCGATGGGGTCAGAAGGTTCTCGAATGGCGTCCACGGACCGGGAGACGAGCTGTCGGTAGGCCTCCAACAAGATGGAGCGACGTGCTGGTAAAGATCGCGGGACCGCGGTGGATGCGGAAAGCACAAGACCGGTCTGAGTGGAGAGCCTTGGGGGAGGCCTATGTCCACTGTCCAGCAGTGGACGTCTATCAACCTGACTTGATAATCAAATGATGGTGATGATTTATTTATTTAATAAACTTTAAATTCTCACCTAAGCAAGGATACACAGAAAACAAAAAAATGTAACTGTCCCAGGCATCGGACTCGGATTCTTGATATTCCGTGTCACGTGCCAGTACCATTACACTTAAGTAGTTTGGTGTAGCTTATATTTTTCTCTTAAATAATTGTTGATGATTGTGACGACGTGAAATTTTAAATCGTGACATGAGATTTTATATAAATTCATAGGTCAATTTTTTTTCTGTGACCCTACCTACCTACTATTATTCTCGATCAACATAGATTATCGAAGCGAACTGAAAAAAAACCCACATTGAGGTTCATAAAATGTTTCGTTAAACATTTAATTTTTAACACACGATTGCTAGCTGTATTTTTTTAAAGTACTTGAATTTTCTTTCAATTAAAATATCCATACCAAACTTCAGGTCAATCTGATTACCTACCGAAAGTGGATTTTTAGCTTGCAAGCCTTAACCTCAACTCTCTTACATTACAAGCAATTAAACAAACACATTATATTTATTGTAATTTAATAAACAGCATGTTTAAAAACGAACACGATGCCCAGTGTTATTGCAGGTACAGTAAACATTCTTAATATACTTTAAAATGTAGGTTTAAATATACCCAAATTTCTCCCTTAAATTGAAAGGTAAAAGCGAAGGCGAAAAATCTGTTTTCATTAAATATTATTCTTCCGAGGCCCAAAGGGATCAATATATTAATAGACTTTTGTTACCTTGAAATAAATTTCCAAAAATAGCCTTACCAAATAAAACAGAATGTTTTTGTAATCCGTAGGTATATCATCAGATATTTGACGACCGGATGGCCCAGTGGTTAGAGACCCTGACTATGAAGCTTGAGGTCTCGGATTCGATCCCCGGTCGGGGCAGATGTTTGTATGATGAATACGAATGTTTGCTCTCGGGTCTTGGATGTTTAATATGTATGTAAGTATGTATTTATCTATACATATAAGTATGTTTATCCGTTGTCTAGTACCCATAGTACAGGCTTTGCCTAGTTTGGGACTAGGTCAATTGGTGTCAATCGTCCCATGATATTTATTTATTTATTTATACGATAAGACATATCTTTATACCCATAAAACAGTACCGTGAGTCGTGACTGGCTGACTGAACCACCTAGAGACTTGAAATTTGTCAAACATAGGTATACCTTGAGTATCCTAGAGTAATAAGTAATAAATAAATATCATGGGACAAATTGACACCAATTGACCTAGTCCCAAACTAGGCAAAGCCTGTACTATGGGCACTGGACAACGGATAAACATACTTATATATATAAATACATACATATTAAACATCCAAGACTCGAGAACAAATATTCGTATTCATCATACAAACATCTGCCCCGACCGGGATTCGAGCCCGGGACCTTAAGCTTCATAGTCAGGGTCTCTAGCCACTAGGCTATTCGGTCATCAGATCAGAGTTTAGAGGTGCACTAAGAAGGGGTTCTCAAAATCTTAAAATTGTATGTCTGTCTGTAGATTTCACAGACCAATATAAGTTGAACCCACACTGCGTACATTTTGCTTAGGAGCAAGGCTCTGCTAAAACTGGACTTCTTTAAACACTGGGGAAAAGCGTTAAAATATTTCTACAGAACACTCGTGCGCGAGTCCGACTCGCACTTGGCCGGTTTTTTTAATCAAAAGCTAGTCTAATCGAGATGGTTCTTAGCCAAGTTTCATTGAAATCGGTTCACCCGTTTTTGAACTTTGAAGTGATAATGTCCCCCGACATTATCACTTCAACTTTTGTAAGTTGGTTAGGTTATTTGTGATTTATATAACACTGTGCTATTGAGATATCGTTAAATCGGTCCACCCGTTTGGGAGCTAAGATGCGTCAGACAGACACATAAATACACACGTGTTACTTAACATCTCTCTGTTTAGCTTTGGGGGTTAAAATACACCTAAACATCAGCATTAATTGCAGCATTAATCGCATTATTCCGGGCTGGACAAAACCATATTAAAACAGTCATCATCAGCATCATCATGTCAGCCGATATACGTCCACTGCTGGACATAGGCTTGCCCAAGGCTCTCCAATCAGACCGGTCTTGTGCTGTCCGCATCCACCGCGGTCCCGCGATCTGTACTAGGTCGTCGCTCCATCGTGCTGGAGGCCTACCGACAGCTCGTCTCCCGGTCCGTGGACGCCATTGGAAAACCTTCTGACCCCATCGGCCATCAGTTCTGAGACCAATGTGCCCCGCCCACTGCCACTTTAGTTCGCAATTCTTCGGGCTATGGGGTAATAGATAGAACAAGTAGGTACGGGATATTGACCGCGATTACTTATTGTTACTAGATTTTGGAGTCGTAAAATGCGAGCAAAATCGATTGAAATGGACGTATGACAACCACTTCACCCAGGCACTTGAAATTTTGCTTTTACGATCCTTTATTTGATTATGATGCATGTAACTTCGTCAAAATAATCAGGAGTTCATCAAAACCTAGAAAGGTAATCGGGGTCAATAACCCATACTTGATATGTCTAACATATTAAAACCTTTGAAAGATTGCTTCCCAAATCGGTACCGTTTTCCAATAACAAAAATAACACCTGGAAACAATACGGAGCGCAATAAACCCAGGTATTCGCGAGTATTCGCCGCGTAACGCGCGAAAAAACAAACCACACCATGTTTACTCGTAGTCATACCACGATATTACGCGACGAGTATGAAGCGTAACGGAGAGAGCATGTGCACTAACACACGCACTCACTCACATACGCACGCAGTAACACACGCACTCGTGCATACTGCACTAAAGCAATCTTGCGGGTGGTAGGACCTTGTACGAGGTCCGTCCGGATCGTTACCATCATCTTATTTGCTAATCCTGCCGCTAAGCAGCAGTGCTTGCACTGTTGTGTTCCGGTATGGAGAGTGTACAGCCGGTGTAATTACGGGCACAGGAGGCATTTCATCTCAGCTCTCTAGGTTGGCAACGCGTCTGCAAGCCCTCCGGGGTTGCCGGGTTCTATGGGCAATGGTGAACACTTACCATCAGGTGACCCACTTGCTCGTTTGCCCTCCCTGTCGTATAAAAAAAAAACATTCATTCACTCACTCACGCCAGCACGCATTTCACGCGTTCACTCACGCACGAACGTACGCATGCGCAGTCAACTCTTATGTTATATGGCAAGGATTATATTGTATGTATAAGAAAAATAAACCGTTATAGTGAAATAAAAACGGATCACTCACGCATATAAGTCGAGTTTAGCTCGACATGTTTCGGACTAATTCCTAGTCCTCCCTCTGGCAGCGCTGGTAGTAAAAATGACGATTAAAACGAAGGTAGTTGTGTGCCGCTGTCAGCTGCTCCTAGTAGTCGCGCGAGTAGAGCCGCGGCGCGTAGTGTGCGTTTCGCTGCCGCTGGGTCGTGCGCTCTCAGAGAAAGGACTACGAATTAGTCCGAAACATATCGGGCTAAACTTGACTTATGTAAGTGAGTGATCCATTTTTATTTCACTATGACTGAGTCTCACGGTAGTCTTTTAACCCCCGACGAAAAAGGGGGGTGTTATAAGTTTGACCTGTGTATCTGTGTATCTGTGTGCCTGTGCATCCGTGTTTCTGTCTGTGGCATCATAGCTGCCAAACGGATGGACCGATTTCGATGCGGTTTTTTTTAATCGAAAGCTATTTTAATCGAGATGGTTTTCAGGTAAGTTTCATTAAAATCGGTTCACCCGGTTTTGGAATATTGACCTTTGAAGTGACAATGTCGGGGGTTTTTCAACTTTTCTAAGTTGTTGTTAAAATAAATAGTTCCTTTTTTGTCAGTTTTCTAGTCTCATTGACGGCTCCAGCTGGCTCGATCCTCCAAGTACTGCGCCCACGCGCCCCGCCTAACTCAAACTCCGTATATTGCGCGTATTGGAACCGTTACGTATCCTTAACTGTTATGGTGCCAGTTAGCGCGAGTCAATAAGAGCGTTCCGTCGGACATAAAATTATACAACGCGACAAGATCGCACGCGCGACGCGTTATAGTCGCGGGATATTGACGTCGGCGAAAGAGATTTTTATACTCGGAGCTTAAAGGGTTTTGCTCAAGTTGCAAGTGTGAAAAAGAAAAAGTTTTAATGAGAAATAAGGTTAGGAGTTTTCTGTTAAAAACATGTTTCATACAAAGCTTTTTTAACCCCCGACGAAATAGAGGGGTGTTATAAGTTTGATCTGTGTCTCTGTGTATGTTTGTTTTTTTAATCAAAAGCTAGTTTAATCGAGATGGTTCTTAGCTAAGTTTCATTAAAATCGGTTGACTCGTTTTTAGGGTTCCGAAGGCAGAATGGCAAAAAGGAACCCTTATAGTTTCGTCATGTTAAAGTACTGAAAATGACAAAGCCCTAGGTTAGGTTATTAGCTGACTGTATTTATTTTTTAACTGAGCTGTTTGACCTGTTGTGTATGTATGTATCTGAGAACCGATTTAGCTAGTTTAAACGAGATGGTTCATAGCTAAATTTCCTAATTTATTTAGCCGTTAGTTAGATTATAAGATACTTTACGGCATATTCTTTCAATTTACATGCAATCAAATCACTACACTTCGTTTATTAACCGACTTCAAAAAGAGGAGGAGGTTCTCGGTAATTTGAGAAACAGTATTAAAAAAAATCATATCTCCAAATTAACAAAAAGTAAAACAGCCTTCAAAAAACATCAGAAAAAAAAACATAAAATAATCCCCAAAAAGCCATGAGTTTTAAATTCAAAAATTCTAAATTCAAATTCAAAATTCAAAATTTTATTCAGCAAATAGGCAGTTGAATGCTCTTTTACACTTATTTTTTTGAGTCTACCAGCACCTTCGGAAAGACCATGAGTGCCAAGAAGAATGCGCCGCAAGAAACTTGGCACAAAGTCATTTTTTCTAAAAACAAGTTACATTAGCTCTTACAATACGTAACCACAGATAAATTACACAAAGAAACCTCACTCTGTCATTAAAAAAATTAAGAGAGAAAAAAAAATACCGTATTTTAGAAACAAGTGTAAAAAGTAATTATTAGAACAGCAAAACCAGAACACTTTACTTTACTGGCACGTTTTAATTGAGCAGGAGATGTATAGGGTCTCCAGATCAAATATCTGTGAAAATTTAAATTAGAAAGGGATGTATAGGGTCCCAGAATTAATACTATAATATAATACTTAATCTAAATGGCTTAGAGATGTATAGTCTCTAGGGTCAATTTAAACTTACAAGCTTATTTCTGAGTTACAAAAGCGCTTAGTTGATGCAACTTGTGACCAAAGGGCTGGCAGTTTTCTCTCTCAAAGAATCAGCATCGCTATTCAGCGAGGCAACGCTGCCAGCCTTTTGGGCACTATGCCACGGGGGCCTTATTTAGATTTAATTTAGTTTTAAGTTGTAGTTTATTTAGTTTAAGCTTAGATTTAATGTCATTGTAAATTGCTTTTATTATGTAAATAAAGTAGATGTTATTTAAACTAAATTTAAAATCAGCAGAGGTGTAAAACGCCTCCACGGTCAAATAATAAGTATAATAATACATATACATAAACTGGAGATGTATGTGGTCTCCAAATGTCAAATAACAAAATTGATGAAATGTACATTTCATTTTATCATGTCAAATAAATAAAACATTATTTATGTCAATTGTATTACAATTAGTACGCAGCGGATAACGGCAACGGAGCCGGACACCATACTCGAATATCTTCGGGACGCAGCCAAGTCACATTGATGTCCTAATTATCTTCTGTTTTCAGCCTTGGCCAGGTGGTGCCATCACATAAGTATTCATCCACTTTGTAGTATGCTTTTTCCAAGAGAGCGGTCTTTACGTATCTTTTAAATGGATTGTGAGGCAATTCCCATGCATCTACAGGCACTTTATTGTAGAACCTCACGCAATTTCCCAAAAAAGACTTACTGACTTTTCGTAGACGAAATTTAGGGACGGCAAGTTTATGCTTATTCCGAGTGTTGAAACCATGCACATCCGACACTTTCTTGAAAGATTTGATGTTCTTGTGTGTATACAATATTACATCATATATATACTGAGAAGCTACTGTAAGGATGTCGATTTCTTTAAAGCGTTCTCTAAGTGAATTTCGGGAGCCAAAATTGTAAATAGACCGGACCACCCTCTTCTGCAGGATAAAGATTGTCTCTATGTCGGCCGCCTTGCCCCAAATTAGGATGCCATAAGACATAATGCTGTGAAAATAACTGAAGTAAACTAACCGCGCAGTTTCTACATTGGTGAATTGCCGGATTCTTCGTACAGCATAAGCGGCAGAGCTCAATCTACCAGCAAGACCAGATAGGTGTGGGCTCCATTGCAAAATGCGATCTAAGGTAAGCCCGAGAAAAACAGTCTCATCCACGAGGTTCAGCTTCAGAGCTATGAAGTCGGTGTGGTGCTAGCGGAATATTCTTGGAATGAAGCACCGACTTCATATTTCTACTAGGCCTAAAACTCATGGCTTTTTGCGGACTTTTTTTTTCTGAGGTTTTTTGAAGGCGGTTTTACTTTTTGTTAAAAGATGTTTTATTTCACAATTTTTAATTACGTTAATATTTAAAATAATATCCGCCAACCGTTAAGGAGTTGTACCTTCCATCATCACCTCATCATCACGAGATGATGACTACCAGACGCAAGTACTTGAATAGCTTTCGAAAATGTATGAAACACATGATACGTCCCTATTAAATTTGAGGGTTGCCCTCGATTTCCCTGGGATCCCATCATCAGATCCTGACATGGTGACAATGGGACCAACTAGAAAGTATACCCTTTCGAACAAAAATTTTTTTTTTTAAATCGGTCCAGCCGTCTTCGAGTAATCGGGGAACATACATAAAAAATTGAAGTCGGTTAAGAACAAAGATTGTTTTCAAGAGAGTGGCTCTACTTAACCTATAAAGTAAACCAAACCAAACTTTGAAATAAATATCAAGGAGGCATTTCACGCAATTTAAAAAAAATCCCTTTTCATTATCATCCATGAAATATGGAAGCGTATTATCACTCCGAAGCCAGTGCCCTAAGCACGACTTGTCGAATCCTGCGTTACGTTACGGTTATCGTATCGAGATCGAGAAATCTCATACAAAATTTTAGTTCCAAATACGCTCACGGGCGGGCGCTGTTCCAAACGTCATACAAACTCGTTATAGTATACTATTCGATTTTACGTGACGCAGGATTCGACAAGTCGTGCTTGGGGCACTGATTTAATTGGGGCCTTTTTAAATTCCCTTACGATTTACGAGCATTGCTAGTTTTGTGTAGGATAACCACGAATTTAACGCACTCGGTAAAGCTTTATCGCATTCGGATAAAGTTAAATTTGCTTTGACCGAGTTTTTTATGCTTTGGTTGGTATTTATAATGGCGGACGGCCAATTTTAAGCGCATATTTACGCTGTTAATATTGAGCTGATAACAACTAGTCGTGCTTTATGTTGTTTTCGCTTCCAACTGAGCGTGTATTACTTCAATTACTCCAATATAATGCGGTTATCACTTAACGCCAGCCAGTTTTCAGTTTCTAACGTTTTTAGGGTTTTTTCTTGATTTCATGATTCTAGGTCAATGGGAAGCACCTGTAGCAATCATAGCGCCACACGCGCATGTCGTCATCACTGTTCCACATCGCGCTAACGAAGTTTCTCAAGTCGGTTGCATAAATGCAACTTCCAACTCTCGGACTTCGGACTTCGGTCCCCGGGCTTAACATCTGCCCGGAGAGAGATCTCTCTATTGAAGTCCTCCCCAAACACCATGTAGGTTTTGATTTACTTCAAATTGACAGATGGAGAACAAAGCGATCCTATAAGGGTTCCGTTTTTTCCATTTGAGATACGGAACCCTAAAAATGTTTTATAGTATAATATAACCTAACCAACTTAAAAAAACTGAGGAACCCCCGAAAAATTTTATAGTATTTATACCTCCGACAACATCTCATAAACGTCTGGATTTAAAGCTTAGCTTTCGATTAAAAAAAGCCGCGTCAAGATCGGTCTATCCGTTTAGGAGCTACGATGCCACAAACAGACATCCATGCACAGGTCAAACATAACACCCCTCTTCTTGCATCGGGGGATAAAAATAGTAATTTAACTGCTTCAAAGGGCGCGTCGTGACGCGTCGTGCGAGTGACAGTCGCGGCCGACCTGTGCCCTAAGCACGACTTGTCGAATCCTGCGTTACGTTACGGTTATCGTATCAAGATCGAGAAATCTCATACTAAATTTTTGTTCCAAATACGCTCACGGGCGGGCGCTGTTCCAAACGTCATACAAACTCGTTATAGTTTACTATTCGATTTTACGTGACGCAGGATTCGACAAGTCGTGCTTAGGGCACTGTTGCTTGTCACCAGCAGGTGAGGGGTAGACTATTAGGGCTGTGCTACATGACGATCTAAACTTTATAGTGAAATAAACGGCAGGGTAATTTGGTAGCTATTTTGACACTCGTCATAGGATTGCAATGTCAGTTTTTGTACGACTGTGACAGCTAGCTGTTTCCGATACCAATTGTCAGCCCTTAAAATATATAAATATAAATAAATATCACGGGATTATTGACACCAATTGACCTACAAGGAAAGGTACTCAACTGTCAGGCTCCGATTTGATTGATTTTTGTATAACTACGTTAGAGAGTAGTCTAAAAATAACGGACACGTATTTTATTTCAGCTGCCCAAACTCAACCTATTCGGAGAAATTTACCTCCAAAGTACTAAAAATGGAAATACGACTTTGAGCCGAAATAACAAAACACCTGTCCATTATTTTTTCATGTCCTCCAACATAAATAATCAAGGCAGTCATTAATTAACTAGTGATCCGGTTATTTCACTATGATTGAGTATCACGATAGTTTCATGTTAAAGAATCAATCACCAACTTTACAAGTTTAATATCAAGTTAAAACAAACATTTGGCATTCATAAACTTTGTTGCAAACCCGCTGTTTAGTATTTACATTTATTAAAATGTTTAAAACCACTGTAAGCAAGAAATGTAGAATGCAATTTGAATTTTGTTAAAGCTGAAAGCTGCAGTTTTGCGAAATACAATATCCGCTGGCAGCCCTGTTGCCTTGCACACGGATTGCGAGTGACGCAAAAACGTGTGTTGCCAGGCAATTGACATTTGATTTCCAAATAATTATAATACCCCCGCATTCGAAGAAAACATGTATCTACCTACCTGTTAGTTTTTACCGATATTTTGTCGAAAAAAATGCAAGAGCTAAGATGCCTTTTGTGTACTTATTATAGTTTTTAATCTTCCGACTAAAACGCACATCTCATCGTTAAATACACTTACCAAAAACTTGAAAAAATCAAATAAACAGAGCGGTTGAAAATTATTAATGACCGTTTTTGAGCAAACCAAATGACCGATTAATAATTTAAAATGTCAACAGTTTAAATTACTAAATTATTTCGCGCTTAATTACTACATTAGACATATTATTATGAACTGCGGGATATTAACTGTGATTACCTTACTGGGTTTAGAACAGCTCTCGATATTTTCCGATATTTGTTTTATTTTCGGGAGCTCTTAAACACGGAAACACCCAAAATTTCCGAAGATTCAGTATTGTCCGAAATGTCATAATTCGGAAGCCTATTTTCTTTTCTGCTGAACGGAAACTTTGACGCACTTACATGATTTTGAGAATATGCGTGTAAGATAGGTTAAGTTTGTCTTATTTTAATAAAAAAATAATTACAACTATGGTGGAACTTGGTGTTCGGAATACTGAGAATTCGGACTAATTGATACTTCGCAATGAATTTTTTCGTGTTTATGCAGTGTAAGTACCCCTTCTAAATCTAGTAAGAAGGTAAGCGAGGTCAGTATCCCGTAAGTATTTAATATGTCTAATTTAAAATTTTGTTAACTTGAGAACACTCCTGGGTAAGAAATCACACGCGCACTCCGTACAAGTTCATCGCACCAAATATTAGCTATTATAGCCGACTAATTCAAACTTTGTTTAACTTCGGAACACACACAAAACTCGAATTTAATTTGCGCAAGCCGCTAGCGTGGGAGACAATTACAAAATGACGTATGTCCGTATGGAACCAGATACGGTAATGGCTCTTCGTTTTGGAAACTAATTTGAAACTACGGTGATAACTGAGCAGTTGAACGTTAATTTGTTTTAACAATATTCGTGTGGTGCAAACGTAGGACAAATGTGAGGGAAATATCGCCCGCGGGCACAATGGCGAGGGTTCGGGAGTGGAGTTTGGGTTTGAGCATGCGTTCTGAGTGTTCTGATTAGGGTGCGACGATCAAAAATAGCCTACCGAAGCCATAGCTTTGTTAAGTTGTAACGAGGCTAATTATTAGCTCGTTGCAAACCTTTTACTGATTATTATTTTACTTTTTTCAAGAGCAAACTGACTCTACTCCAAATTTAAAATTCAAAATTTAACAATTGTTTGTTCCTTTGGCATTTTTTTTTTCATTTTAGATTTCTTATAGTTGGTCTTATAATTGTAAGGCAGAGAACTATTTTTCGGGTTTTTTTTGAAAATTTTCGGAACTGTAGTTTAGGAATTCAATTTTTGCCTATTTTCTTAAATAACGTCAAAATAATTTATCTTAAAATTATAAAAAATACGCATATTTGAGTTGCTCACTGTGAGCCCTTTCATTTGTTTCTTTTTTTAATGTACCCCCCAAAAGTAGGGTGCTTGGTTAAAATTCCTTAATTTACGTTACAACGTCCGTCTTTGGGTCACCAACTTACATAATTATGTGTACCAAATTTCAACTCAATCGGTCCAGTACTTTCGTAGTAATTTGGCTGTGACAGACGGACATACAGACACGCGAGTCATCCTATAAGGGTTGTGATTTTTCGTTTTGAGGTACGGAACCCTAAAAACGGTAATAAAGTAACAATCGCGGGACCAAAATCGTTTGATGTAGGATGACAAAACATGTAGGTAATATCCCTGAAAACTTCCATTATCTGCACAAGACACATTACTTTCTTACAACGCAATAATAACAGGTGAGTATTGTAGAAGTGGCGATAGGGGTCGTATCGCTTATTACAGCGGCCTAGGGCTGCCACTTTCTAGTTCAAGGTTTTTTTTTATGACTTACTTAATTCAGTTCAAATACCTACCTGTAACGATAAGGCGTGCGATACTTACGTATTTTTAATTGCAATAAACCCTAAAAGACTATTAAATTGCATACTCTACATCAGTATTCCCTTTTAAGTATAAAAAGTTGAAAAATCCCCGACTTTTCCATTTCAAAGTTCAATATCTCAAAAACTGAACCAATTTTTATGAGACTTAGCTAGAAACCATCGCAAAAAAAAAACGGAGAGCCTATTGGTAACCTGACTATGTAGCTTGAGGTTCCGATTGGGGATTTTTTTATTTATTTTATCGTTTTACAATTGACACCAGGTGTAAATTTTTAACATCCCCCTTCAGTCCCTGTTGCATTAAAAACAAATGATAATGTTTTTATTCATTTTCTGTTTGCATAGCGAAACACAATAAATTTGCATTTAGTAGTTCCTGTGATAATCAGCTGTGATCGGTCACTGTCCGTATCTCTCAGTATGTCACACTGAGAGATACGGATTCCTGATTACCATTTTGATTGAGACCGCGGTGGATGCGGAAAGCACAAGACCGGCCTGAGTGGAGAGCCTTGGGGGAGGTCTATGTCCAGCAGTGGACGTCTTTCGGCTGACATGATGATGATTTTGATTTTGGTTTGAAACCCTAAAAAATATGGGCGTTTCATGGCGACAGCCCTAGCCGTAACGGTTTGCGTAATATTGCGTAGGCCATCGCGCCGCGCGCGTAACGGGCGGCGCGTGAGCAATTCCTTAGTCTTATTGTTGGGCGTACATGAGATCTCGAATGCTTTTATGTTTTATTGTAATTTGAAGAGAGGCGCGTACGTTTTTTTAATATAAGAGAAGCTTCATGTACCTTTTGCTGTGAACAAAGCGCGTTCATTTTCTAAACTAGTCGAATTAGGTCACTTTGTACAATACACATAATATTGAATTATTTCAAGAGCTCAGATCGTCATCATCAGCCTTTTTATGTCCTACTACAGGGCAAAGACCCCCTCTTAGAATGAGAGCTGAAAGGCTCACAATTAATTAAATTACAAATGTATTAGCGACTTAATCGCGTAAAAAACGTTTTTATTTAAATTACTATAAATGTAATTTTGCACATAAATTCAGAAACGCTCGGAAGTGCGGGACGGGGCTCGAACCCATGACCTTCTGTTTGAGAGGCCATTGTTCAATGTTCAACCCACTAGGCTACCATCGCATCGCTTTTTTTCAGAGATCAAACTCACTCCTCTTATTAACACCCGACTAAAAAAGAGGGGTGTTATAAGTTTGACCTGTGTGTCTGTGTATCTGTGTATCTGTGTATCTGTCTGTGGTATCTTAGCTCCCACACGGATGGACCGATTTCGATGCGGTTTTTTTTAATCAAAAGCTAGTTTAATCGAGATGCTTCTTAGCTAAGTTTCATCAAAATTGGTTCACCCGTTTTTTAAATATTGACCTTTGAATTGACAATGTCGGGAGTTTTTTCAACTTTTCTAAGTTGGTTACGTTAGGTTATTAGTTTTCGTTTAATTAAATCTCCTCTGAATTCCTGTAATAAGTCCCTTATGTGATTGTAAGCTTGATGAAGTGATGCAATAAAATGATTTCATCATGACATCAATCACCATCACCATTCAGTAATCGTCTCTCGCCTGACGCCTTGTCCCCAATTAAAAAAAATGCCCGATACCTTAATTGCATTCCGCCCTTACAATCGACCGAAACCAAAAGAAAATATGACAAAGGTGCCTCGTTAAAGAAAATGGTCGCTCGCCTTTCTGCTCGATTTCATTAAAAAAACGCTCCTTTCGCGATTGATTCCTTGTACAACTTGACCTCACAGCTTGAGGCCATTTCACCTTTAAATCCTTCGAGTTAAGATTGAAAATACACTAGTTTCACGGTATTGGGTTGGCAATTGTCCTAACGACCATCCTCTTCATTTGGTTATAGCATTACGATAAAAAAAAAGGCTTTTGAGACTGTAAAAATCTTTAAAATTTCCACGCTATTGTTTTTTAGGTGTGTACTTCAAAGAATTTTTATGTTTTAGCAAGGGGAGCTTTTAATGAACCGACTTCGGGTGGCTCTCGTAATGCGAAGTGACTGAGTTTTTATTTTACACAGCAATTGCGGATTTTGATTTTAATAATGATTTAATTAGAATAAGCCTACTTTTACCACGGAATAGGATTTAGCATGTTCATGAACGAGTAAATTTATTCAATGCAAATTAAACTCTTTGGCCTTTACTGTTATAAGCCGAATTACGGCTTGCATAATATATTTTCTTTTTATTATCCCACCTCAGCTCGCCATTTGAAAACTTTTCCGTTATTTCTAGTAATAAAATTCGTTCAAGGCTCAAGTTTTGTTGTCATTAAATTAAGATTAGTTCTAATCCTAATTAATATTATTAATCTGAAATTGAGTTTGTTTGTTACGCTTTCACGTATAAATCGCAGATTCGATTATGATGAATTTTGCCAATTGTGATATAGGCGTAGATTTAGGAGTAGAATATAAGCTACATGTCTGTATTTTTCTCCAGTCCAACTGAAAGTCTATATAATGCTATAAATAAATAGTCATAATCTGTTTTTCTTTGCAACTACACTGACGAGTAAAAATAACGGGTCACTTTCCAAAAGAAGTTGTATGAAAAGTGACCTGTTATTTTTGCTCATTAGTATATTAGCTGTGCAGGATTATCTATACCTATAAAACAGTATCGTGACTGACTGACAAACAACGCACAGCCTAAACCACTGGACCTAGAGTCTTGAAATTTGGCAAACATATACCTTGAGTATCCCAGAGGTGCACTAAGAAGGGATTTTTCGAAATTCCCACGGGATAGGGAACTAGCCCATTTTGAAATTTTTCACGGGGCAAAGCCGCGGGGCATAAGCTAGTAGTTCTACAGGATGACCATTACAAAATTCCTGAAATTTTATCGGTTTCAGAAAAAAAAGAGAGAGTTACCTATGACAAAACATCACAGTATGACTACCTAATTTTTTTTTCTACGAAACAAAGGCAATCGTATGAATAAGCTACCTTTTACCGCGCAAAAGTATTGAGTAAGATCTGTCTGTCAATTTCCACCAATCATAGGTCAGTAGCTTGTCGCTCATTGGTGGAGAATGACAGACGTACCTCACTTGCACTAGCTATAATAGCAGAACTAAAAAACAATTACTTTGCTCACCCGCGACCACTAATGACAAATAGTTATATCTGTGCGGCAAATGTATGTTTCCATGCAACACCTCCGCCTCCACTGCTACACGAATCAACACATGCCACACAGACCCAACTATCACCACCACCACTATACTAAACGCTGACGCGTTTCGGCACTCTCCACGAGGCCATTTACGAAGCACAACAACAACCGCTCAACATGCCACCACTTCCATTCGTGTAGCAGTGGAGGCGGAGGTGTTGCATGGAAACATACATTTGCCGCACAGATATAACTATTTGTCATTAGTGGTCGCGGGTGAGCAAAGTAATTGTTTTTTAGTTCATAAATATGGACCTCCGCAAAGTAACGCCTGATTCAATAAATTATTTATAATAGCAGACTTTTGATCCGTGACAGCCCTCACTCTGAGCAGACGAAGTCGAGGGCGACATCTAGCAATGATTATAATTATTTACTTTGCCGTTGCAAAACTGGGTCTTTGTAATTAGTTGTCGCACACTACAGCGCGAGGCATTTACCGAGTCAGACTTTGAAGCAAATTAAGTTAATTTGTAAAATTCGAGCTCAACTTAGATTAGTTCCTTTGCGCTATGCAGGATTCATTTCAGTCTAAACTCGCTTCATTCAACGTTTACGTATGTACCATTGCTGCAATGTAAAACTGACAGGTCCATGATTTTTAGGGTTCCACACCTCAAAAGGAAAAACCCTTACAGGATCGCTTTTTTGTCCGTCTGTCTGTCAAGGCCCTTTTTCTCTGGAACGCGTGAAGGTAGCATGCTGAAATTAATATCAAATACTCAAGCCGCAGTCCCTTGAACTTGTGAAAAAAATCAAACTTCTAAGTCAACGCAATCAAAAGATATAGTCATTAAAAAAGTTGTTTCCATACAAATTGCCGTACCTTGATGTGAAAACCTAAAGGGTTTTTGTTGTACTTTTAGTTGTCCTAGAAACTTAAATTTGTCATGAAGGTAGCTCCTATAGCACAATGCCTCAGAAAAATCTGAAAATTACTTCTGGACTCGATTCCCATGATACATATTTAGTTACGTAACTCATACCTAAAAAATTCGCCGGTTCGTTTAGTATGAATACGGACCTCCGCAAAGTAACGCCCGATCGAACCAATTCGTATTCACTATGTCAGTATTCATTATCCGTCTGGCCGTAATATTTCAGTACTGTTTTAAAAACATTGTAACACCCGTGTCAAAATTTACACGAACAATCATAATTCGAGCACGCATCAAATAGCAAATGCGGAGTTACGGCCCATCAGGCACGGCCTGTAATTCTCGATTGCAGTGAAACGATGTGCGCCGTGTAATACTGTATAATACTCTGTTACATACACTAATGCTATGCTAATGTCATGCTAATAGGTGCGGGTACAACCTGCTTTTATACCTCGCTTTTGTTATTGCTCTGATAATGCTCTGAATATAAAACGTGCTCGTTCCTTATGATTTCCCACATATGCTAGTGTTTTTATTACGGCTTGTTCGCCGTTTGAGCTTAATGTCGCTTGGGAGGCGGTGTTGTGTTTAACCGGCGACGTTTCGACGGTTCGACGTGAATCTGTCTAACTAGATATGGCTCGAACACGACTTAAGATCAGAGCCTCTAGTGAAGTGGTTCCGAACCTGGGGTAGTTACCCTAAAAGGGGTAAATTGATTCGGGGTTGGGGGAATCAGCAAGAATGATTAAAATACGGGTACAAGTTGCTTAGAGAGTAAACTAGTAACTGCAATTATACTAAATATAACTAAACAAAATAACAACAATATTTACTTTGATTGTGGTGTATGTGTGTGTGTGTGTGTGTGTGTGTGATGGTTAAGAACCACTGCTCTAGTGCAATCGACAGCAAAACGTTACTGGTCTCAAATAGTATGACAATTGTTTGTTGTCGATACGTGCCATTAGTGGTGCATGCCCATAATAATTCAGACGTAAACGCGAAAGTGATCGAAACGTGTTTTTGTGCGTTAATTACAGCTAGACACTCAGGAATCGAGCAGTAACTATTTCGGATCGGAACCTTAAAAAGAACGCGCGGACCTAATATTAACCTAGAGAAAGCTGAACGCGTTACCAAACTAATTTCAACTGAAAATATGTTGAAACAACACCGTATTCCGCCATTTGTTTTCTGTAATGGTGTCCGCAAAAATAGGTTAATATGGAGGCAGAACAAACATAGGGACGTGAGTGAAATGCTTTTATGAAATTCATGAGAAACCTAGCGTGGGCGTGCGCTAGCTGTTTAGATTTTTGTTCTTTGCTTGCTCAGAGTTTTTCAAAGAAAATACGAGGGAAGAGAGAACGTTTGTTTACACATGGCTTGTGGTCGCCAATTTAATTTACTTACAAATGAAATAAGTAGGTCAAGTACGACACGCACTCGCGCATCAAGAGTTCCAAACCTGAACTAGTGTGTGAGCTGTAGACCTCGCAAGCTTATTAAAAAAAAATCGTCTTTTTTAATTTCTAAAAAATTTATACACAAAAAAAATTGATTATCGAATCAGCATGCTTATTGTTTAACTCGCTCGCAATCAGCACCGTGCTGATTTTGTATGGGGTGATAATTGGTATCGGAAACAGCTAGCTGTCACAGTCGCACAAATTCTGACATTTCAATCCGATGGCGAGTGCCAAAATAATTACGTAATAGGGTCTCTTCTGCTCGTCTGCCCACAAAATGTCACTAGCCTCGGTTGAGAAATGCCACCAGGGGCTAGCACGCGTGCCATTTTGTCGCTTGTCGCTCAGTGCGTCCTTCACTGATTCCATCGCTATGAAAGGGACGCACTGCGCGACAAGCGACAAAATGGCGCGCTTGCTACATGTGCTGTAGAGAACAGCCGGACAGACGGGCATACGAGAGCATTGTTGTCCAAGTTTTTCGCTAGGTCAATTACGAGTTACAAGTGCTTATTCGTGTATAAAATCCAATTCACTTCATCTGTGAGTAAGGTCATTCATCAACTTTGTAGACTTTGCTTCAGAAATAGAATTCCGTATTATTACCTTGGAGACTTACAACTTAAATGGAATATTGTGGGAGTCGCCCACGCTGCCATTTAATTTGTAACCATCTCAATGTTGATTTAACTTAACAATACATGTAACAATTGACAACATTTCATATTTTCTAAGATTACATTATTAATCTATGTATATAAGTATGTATTTATCTATTTACGTATGTTTATCCGTTGTCTAATACCCATACACCCATACTTAGTACAAACAGGCTTTGCCTAGTTTGGGACTAGGTCAATTGACAACATTTCATATTTTTCACACCTGGAAATTAATATAGGTATCGAAAGGGCTTTGCCTCCAGAACACACCACTATGTTTATAAAAATGTAATATTACTTATTTTTTTAAAATACAAGAGAATAAAATAAAATTACCAATTCTACCAAAACTCATTAAATGTCAAGTTTAAGCAAGACACTTTGTATTTGTTAAGACGTTGTTCGGTAGTAGTTTATCTTATGTGGTTAGTTAGGTTAGGCTTTGAAGCTTAACCTAAAAACCACCCCCCCCCCCCTTCGTCGGATATTAGCCAAGGGTTAACTATTTTATAAATAAAATACTTAATCGTTGTTGCCCAGGGTACACCGGCCCAAACGCTACTCTTCCCCCTTAAGACTCTTAAGAGGGAACCGTAACGGTCGGTCACACGAGGAGGTTATCCGACACGCACCCCAACAATAATTTGACATCACACATATTATGTTTGACAATGTCAGATTTGACATCTTGGGTTTTATGAACTAAAAAACAATTACTTTGCTCACCCGCGACCACTAATGACAAATAGTTATATCTGTGCGGCAAATGTATGTTTCCATGCAACACCTCCACCTCCACTGCTACACGAATCAACACATGCCAAACAGACCCAACTATCACCACCACCACTATACTAAACGCTGACGCGTTTCGGCACTCTCCACGAGGCCATTTACGAAGCACAACAACAACCGCTCAACATGCCACCACTTCCACTACAGTAAAAGTAGAAGTAGTAGTGGTGATAGTTGGGTCTGTTTGGCATGTGTTGATTCGTGTAGCAGTGGAGGTGGAGGTGTTGCATGGAAACATACATTTGCCGCACAGATATAACTATTTGTCATTAGTGGTCGCGGGTGAGCAAAGTAATTGTTTTTTAGTTCATAAATATGGACCTCCGCAAAGTAACGCCTGATTCAATAAATTATCTTGGGTTTTGTTTTTTTTTTTGATCGTGATAAGACAAAGGCAATTGATCCATCTTAGCGTAGTTTCGGAGTTACGTCCTTTTGGAATAAGTACCTTTTAAAAAAATAATTACAAATCTTAATGAAAATTTAAAATCGTAGGTTTGCTCCTCTTTCAAAGTTTTGCCGACAGTTAATCAAATTATAGTCTCAAAAATATGAAATGTGCCAGATATATATTTTTTATTTATTTAATTTGATTAATTGTCGGGATCCTGTTTGGAAAGAACACAACAGTAGCTTAACGTTTTAAATTGGATTAATTATTAATTTAGTATTAATTTATTAATACAAACTTATTATAAAAAGACGTAACTCCAGTTATAACGTTAGGATAGATCCATAGCCTGTGTCTTGTCTCGATAAAAATATTCTTTACTAGCTGGACATGTGAACTTCGTATGTATGTGAAAATTAAATTGTCGTTTTCAGTATTTTCTTCGCAATTTTTCCATATTTTCTCACTGTTTAAACCTTCATTGAACTTCCACAAATATTTCAAGATCAAAATTAGCGAAATCGGTGCAGCCATTCTTGAGTTTTAGCGAGACAAACGAACAGCAATTCATTTTTATAGAAGAAGACTAGCTTATGCCCCGCGGCTTTGCCCCCGTGAAATATTTCAAAATGGGCTAGTTCTCTATCCCGTGGGAATTCCGAAGAATCCCTTCTTAGTGCACCTCTAGGATACTCAAGGTATATGTTTGACAAATTTCAAGTCTCTAGGTCCATTGGTTTAGGCTGTGCGTTGTCTGTCAGTCAGTCAGTCAGTCAGTCACGGTACTGTTTTATAGGTATAGATAGAAGATAGATATCAGGCACTGGTCCCACGGCCAGCGAGTATCGAGAAGCGAGCGTTTTTTGGTAAAACGTAGTGATTATAATTATTCTCTTTATGAACTAAAAATATGGACCTCCGCAAAGTAACGCCTGATTCAATAAATTAATTATTCTCTTTGTTTCTTGGTATGTACATTTTGTCGACAAGAGCGACAGAATTTTCATACCAAAAACTACAGCACAAAAGATAGTTTCTTGCTGCTCGCCGGCTGTGGGACTAATAGTGCCTTATTTATTCTAACTGCACAACTAACCAGTTTAGACATTTTAAAAAAAGTTGCTGATTTCACCAGCCAGGGATGACCCTCATTTTCCTACTTCAGGGTAAAAAAAAACCTTTTTTGGGCATGTCGCTACCCCCTCATACCTGGTAGCGACCTTTCTGTGGGAAGAGAGATGATGAACTTACATTGAAAACAACTTTAGTCTCATAGCAGCTGCGTCGATAAATTAATAAAACGCAAGTGCGTTACCCGAAACTTATACTAGAAATCCGACCTCAAGAGCCTTGGGCCCTATTCTAACATCTTTAGGTGATAAGTAAGCTGAGCGGAAACCATGTACTGTATCTCGCTCTTACGCGCAATGCCTTATGTGTCATACATGGCCTATCCACAAGGGGTGTTAGAACAGTCGAAGAAGAAGCCTTTCTTTCCTGAGTATACAAGTAATATCACTTTATAACTTATAACTAATGCAGTCACATGCCTTGTGCTCTTTAAAATTCCATTACTTAGTTGAATTTTAGTTTCTGTGCTTAATGCTGTTTGGTGAATAATAAACACAGTTTACTTACTTTCGCTATCACGTTACGGAAGGCATGAGGAGCTGATAATTACGCGACTAGGACAGACCGTGTCGTAACTTTCTCAGAAAATTTTACAACATGCATGGCTGCATGAACTTTGTTTCTTTTGTCTTTTCCTAAAGGGATGCATTAAAAAATATATCGCTGCCAAGCAATTCATGTCAGAGCACAGCACGCGACGATTTTATGCTTCTAGCGTTGAGCTTTACACGCACTTCTATAATGTCTAAGACGGCATCACTTCTAGGATGATGTTGATGATGTCATTCATGCTAATTTAGCAGGGCTTTGATCATCATCACCATCAGCCCACAGCAGTCAACTGCTGGACCTTTTATATCATCGCATCAATCCGCCGCCAGTAACCCTTTGCTCTAATGTAGCTGATGTAGCCAATGTAGCTATAAAGTTATTGAAAGTCGCACTCATCACTTCTGTATGACTAAGCTGGCGTTGAATAAAGCTCCGGGGTGATCACAATATTCCGCCGCCGAGGAGTCGATGTCAGAGCAGAGGCCGCGTCGATTTTATTTGATTATATTTTGGTCCCTCCTCAATATTCCGCTCGCACTGGGAGACCCGATTAATTTGAATTGAAAAATGGAGTAGGTTTTATTTTTTTGCTGGAGATGAGGCGGAATTTAATTTCATGTTAGTGTTGCTTTTATTTTATTGGGATTTTGGTGTTGTAGGTGTTACTAGTACCAGTATTCGTATAAGTCTTTGGCAAGACTAATATTATTAGGAATTTACATTGCGTGGGTGCAAGGTAACAGCATATTAAGAGATTTATTAAGTGCCGTAATGCAAGGCGAATTAGTTATTTCGTAAGCCCGAGTGACAAGGTTACCATTTCGGTTCGGTTCGGTTACTTTAATAAATCTATTAAAAAACCGGCGATATTTTTATTTACAACTTCAATATCTCAAAAACGGCTC
Organism: Clepsis dumicolana; assembly: GCA_963691665.1. Taxonomy (NCBI): domain Eukaryota; kingdom Metazoa; phylum Arthropoda; class Insecta; order Lepidoptera; family Tortricidae; genus Clepsis; species Clepsis dumicolana. Next base: position 595,907 of record OY829507.1, on the reverse strand, counting down.
AACCGATTTTGATGCAAATTAACTAAAAACCATCTCGATGAAACTAGATTTTGATTAAAAAAAGCCGCGTTCAAATCGGTCTGTTCGATTAGGAACTACGATGCCACAGGCAGATACGCAAATACAACCATACACAGATGCACCCAACCCATACACAGGGCAATCTATAACACCCCTCCTCTTTGCGTCGGGGTCAAAAATCGACCGACTCTAATGATTAGGGTATCATTAGATTTCTTTTGAACGTCCGAGTGATATAGTCGCGTTTCTGCCGGTGGTAGGACCTTGTGCGAGGTCCGTCCAGATCGCTACCACCATCTTACTCGCTAATCCAGCCGGTAAGCAGCAGTGCGTGCACTCAGTGTTCCGGTGTGGAGAGTAAGACAGCCGGTGTAATTACGGGCACAAGAGGCATTTTAACTTAGCTCTCTAGGTTGGCAATGCATCTGCGAACCCTCCAGGGTTGTGGGTGTCTATGGGCAGTGGCGATCACTTACCATCAGGTGACCCACTTGCTCGTCTGCCTTCCTAAAAAAAAGTCACCATTTCGGAAGGTCCCCAACTTTCTCCCACTATTCTCTCTATTGGTCCCCAGTTTGAATGGTGTTTGTGTAAATCGCGGGCCGGGCCCGGAATCCAATACTCGGATCAAGCTTAATTGTGCGATCGCTACTGATAAATAAAGACAAACTGACTGCCAGTACACTTGTTATCCTTAATAGGGTTTTTGGGGCCAGGTGTGCCTTCGGTTTATTACCCGACTACGCCACGCAAAGGAGGGTAATGTGTTTATCAGCCTGTGTACGTACCTTTGTTCCTTTCTGGCACTTTAAGGACGTACGCGTCGGCCGATCTTAAAGTATGTTACGTCATTTTTATTGATTTGTCTTAATCTTGCGAATGTCAGTAAAGACATGATAGTTATCAAAATTCAACATGACGACTACTAGACTAATAATAATAATAATATATTATGTACACTACACGTAAGGTATAGACATAGCAGAAAAACCTTTGTCAAGGCCAGGCAAAAATCAATCTTATTAACGTTAGTTTTAAATGATTCGTGGTTGATTGCATTAGACTTAATGACTTGGCAAAGTTACGCATGATGCAATCAATGATTTGGACTTTTCTTAATTAAATTGGGCTTTGACAGACTTCTTAGCAAAGTATTTATTTAGAATATCTACAATTTACTTACTTACTGAGGTGAAGAGAGTTTCAGGGAAGAAAACTTTTATTGCTAAATACGTTTATTCAGGCTGCTGATGTTCGTTGGGTTTCAAGGAAATAGGTACCTACCGAATATTTATGATAGTTAACTGAATAATATTAGCGAAAGTCGAAATAAACCCTGAAAGTTCAATATTTTCTTTTTATTTTTCTTTTTAAAAAGTCGTAAGTATACGATTTCACAGACAGACACACAAATATTTACAAAGATACTGATGTCTAAATTATACGTCTTTAGTTCAACAATATTGAACCAAAACAGTCTTGGCCACTGCTGAGGGTCGAGCACGACTTTACGAATCCTGCGTAACGTTACGGTTATCGTATCGAGATCGAGGAACCTCATTCTAAATTTTAGTTCCAAATACGCTCACGGGCGGGCGCTGTTCCAAGCGTCATACAAACTCGACAATTGAAGGGATTCGATTTTACGTGACGGGCTTCGAAAAGTCGTGCTCGACCGACTGTTAAACAGCTATTTTTCTTTAGGCCCATTGTGATCGATCGATCGGTGTAATTTCATCTTAATTTAAGTAAAGTAACCTGATACCTAACGTAAGAAAACCAAGTCATTGTATATTATGTTGTATAGAAGATTATAAAATTATTTTGTATGGTTACAAGAGGAAAAATAGGGTTGATTTTAGATTTTTTTTTCTCTACTTTCCTTCACTATAAATGGATTTAGAGCACAACTAAATTACTTTTTATGTCTGGCAGATTATGATATTTTTATTGATAGGAAATTTGTAACGCTATAACGTGAAACATGGTTACAAAACTAATCATTTCACAAAAAGTGGCGCTTATAAAAACCTATATGCTAGCTCCATTTTACACCAAAAACATTTACCGTTGATCCGTTACAATTTGCACTGCAATCGAAATCGCGCGTCAAAATTCAAATAAGAAGCGAGCCATTAATCAAGCCCCAATATTTCATTGTTAATTTTAACGACCCCCCCTCACCCCCCACCCCGGGGACGAGCGATTTTTTGAGTGAAATTAAAAAAGTTTGGCGAACGGCTTCGGCCAGTCATCGGGGTTCGCGCGGGCAGCGAGACACCGCTATCTGTACCGGCGAGAACGGATGAGGCCTGTCATTGGGATTCGCGCGGGCGGCGTGACACCGATGTCAGTACCAGCGAGAATGGGCTAGGCCTGACACAGGGATTCGCGCGGGCGGCGTGACACCGCTGTCTGTACCAGCGAGAACGGGTGAGGCCTGTCATCGAGAATCGCGCGGGTGGCGTGACACCGCTGTCAGTACCAGTGAGAACGGGCGAATCTTGTCATCGGTGTTCGCGCGGCCGTCGACACACCGCTGTTTGTACCAGCAAGAACGGGTGAGGCCTGTCATCGAGATTCGTGCGGGAGTACAATTTCTTAACGGTTAGGAGTTAGAGGATAATTCTTTAATTATTAAACAAACACTAATTGTGATTTTTTTGAACAAAAAAAGTAAAACCACCTCCAATAAGCATAAAATAATCCTCTAAAGCCACGAGCATGAGTTGTATGGCTTAGCAGAATATTTGACCGACTTCAAATATTGTGCTAGGCTATAAAACTGATGGCTCTAGAGGATTAATAAGAAAAATAATATTCATTGCCGTATTGCAATTTGTGGTAGAATGTTGCACTCTACATTTTCATGCCTCCGCCAAGCCAAGTTGAAGACCCGTTCAATTTCAAAAGACGATAACGGTACTCCTTGCCAAAAATGAACAATAAAATCGAGATGGCAATGTACTGAACCAGCCAGAGGTCTCCGCGGGCCGTCTTAGCGACTATCACCATCTTGATAATTTCCCTTAGGTACGCGGACGTATCGGAAAAATTGACTTACAAAATTGTTACACGGTCGTGGAATTTTAACAATTTATCATTTCGAGTTTCCACCTCCCTTATCTACTTTTTTGTGACGACTGGTTTCCTTCTCGAGCGATTTGGCCGTTGAAATTTATTATCGTCTTTTAGAGTTTCTGGTGATAGCGTTACGAAATTTCGCCTTTGTTGTGCTATGGTGATTCAATTTTAGTTGTTAAACGAAATTCGAGCGACGATTATTCGACTCAGTAATTGCGTTGGGACAGGAGATGGCGGGATTGTGTTTCGGATGGTTCTGATGTTACTAAACTAAACGGTTTCCGGTCAAAACCAAACAACAAATCTGGGTTTAATAGGTTGTGACGACTTAAAAGTGTTGTAGCCTAAAGAACCAACTTAGAAAACCAACCATCAAAACTATAAGGTAATCTCGGTCAATTATCCCGATTCCATTATGTCTAATGCAATTAACAGCGAATCATTTAAAACTACAACTTAGAAAGGTTGAAAAATTCCGTAACTTCAATATCTCAAAAACCGTTAAAACAGATTTTTATAAAACTTAGCTAAGGACCATTCGATTAAACTGACTCTCAATTTAAAAAAGCCGCGTCCAAATTCATTCAGCCGTTTAAGAGCTACGATGCCACAGACAGATACACCTATACACATATTAAACTTACAACTCCCATTTCTTTCATTCGGGGACTAAAAAGGTGTATTGTTAACTTACGTATTCTCCCAGAGTTTCTCCTAGACCACACACAACGTGCACATGCAAATATTAAAGATGCACGAGCTATCAGCAACGAAACAAGTTTCGGAATAAAAGGAGTTTGGACGCAACTTCAGGCAACAACTTCACCACGCATGGCTTCGAAAATCTGTTCTTATTGTAATAGAATACAACCCCCGAGAAGCGCATTTGTATTACACATGCTCAGAGTACAAAACGAACCAGAAATCGCTAGCCCGCCTAAAACTGAAGCAAAAATAGACCACTTTACATTTATAGTTTACGAGGGCTGTTTGATAAGTACCCGTTTTCTAAATATATTAATATCACTTGCCGCAAATAAGTATACCACCTTTTTAAGCCATTAAAAAAAAAAAAAATGGCATTCTTTTGTTTTTTTTCTCATTTGACAACGATTCAGTGAAGGCGTGAACTTAAAATTGTTAAAATGGAGAAAGAGCAGTATCGGTCTGTAATCAGATTCTTATTTTTGGAAGGAAAAACATGTGATGAAATAAAAGTAAGAATGCAAGCGGTTTACCACGAATGTGCTCCTTCTATGACAACCGTCAGATATTGGTATAACGAGTTTAAGCGGGGGAGAACAACCGTCTTTGATGAGGATCGCCCAGGCCGGCCAGTTGAGGTGACTACAGACGATATGGTTAAGAAAATTGAAAATATCGTTTTAGCCGACCGCCGAATTAAACTTCGAGAAATCGTTGATGCTGTAAACGTTTCAATCGAGAGGGTACAACACATATTAGAAGAAAAATTGGGTATGAAGAAAATATCGGCGAGGTGGGTGCCGCGTTGACTCACGGAGGAGCAAAAACGGAACCGACTGACTACTTCGGAGCAGTGTTTGGCCGTGTTCAAACGTAACCCGAAGGAGTTTCTGCGTCGTTTCGTGACCGTGGACGAAACGTGAGTCCACCACTACACTCCGGAAATGAAAGAGCAGTCGAAGCAGTGGATTTTACCGGGTGAACCTGCTCCAAAGAAAGCAAAAACCGTCCCATCGGCTGGAAAGGTCATGGCGACCGTTTTTTGGGATTTGCAGGGTATTATACATATTGACTATTTAGAAAAGGGAAAAACAATAACAAGGCAGTACTATGCCAATTTATTGGATGAATTTGACTCCGTGTTGAAGGACAAACGACCCCATTTAAAAAAGAAAAAAATACTGTTTCATCACGACAACGCCCCGGCTCATTCGTCCAGAGTTGTGACGGCTAAATTAGCACAGTTACGCTACGAACTATTGTCTCACCCCCCGTATTCTCCAGATTTGGCCCCATGCGATTTCTTTTTGTTTCCCAACCTAAAAAAATGGCTCGGTGGCAAGCGATTTGGATCAAATGACGAAGTCATTGCCGCCACAGAGGCCTATTTTAATGACTTTCCAAAATCATACCTTTTGGATGGTTTATTGATGCTTGAGTATAGGTGGAATAAATGTATAGAGTTAAAAGGTGGAAAACGTAGAAAAATAAATGTATATATACAAAAAAAAAATGTTTTTTTTTTTTCCATAAACGGGTACTTATCAAACAGCCCTCGTATTGTAAACATACCTGTCCGAGGTTGATTACCTGTCTAAAAGGTATATTACTTAATCATCATTTTAATACCCGTTTTCTTGTTCAAAGTGCCAAAAATATCTTGTAGGGAAAACTATACAAGCACTGAACAAAAAAATATTATGTATTTTAGTTTGCTCTGTTACATTGATTAAATTATGCCCCAAAAGAATATCTATCCCACTTTGTATTTCATAGATATCTGTAAAGTCAATTTCAATCAGTAAATCGGATAAATCATCTTAACTATAAAAGGCTTCAATCATCTATTGAGTATTCAATGAGTATTGGGTACCTGCTAATTCCATTAGTTCTGACACATTTACATCTAGGGAATAAGATGTTATAAGGAGAGTTAGATAAGCTTATTTTATTTATAAAGCTGGATGGAAAATAACGAACAGAGTACCTATGTGTTAGAATGTCCCCAACCAAAAAAGTATATTATAATTGATGTGGATGCAAGTTAAAAACAGGTTAAAATTAAAAGTAGATATGTGGGTTCAAAAAATATTTTAATTAAACATGTTGCTTTTTTTCAGATACTGATAGTTGGTAAATATGCAGCTATTGCCACTGCCACTGGTGCAAGTAGCCACACCACCTGCCCTGGGAGCTTCACCGGCCCCACCCACACAGTCTGCCTGCTCACAAAGTTCCGGCATATCAGCGAGGTCATCATCGGTGCAATCAAGCCTAGGAACAAAGAAAAGAAAAGTCAATTCCTTTAACTTTAATTATCATATGGTGTTGGCAACACCAACAAGTATTTATAGATATAATCTGTATTGTATCGCCTCCTCTCTAATCTGTGTTTCTTATCGGAGTACACGCGTTTATAAAACAAGTGCATTTTATTTACATAAATACCACCCAGTTGAGCCACCTAAACTTATACAGTGCCTGCTCTACATGGTCCTTCGATTCTTCTACATACTGGGAGGTACGTTTCAAAGATAAGAAGTGCAAAATTTGTTTCGTGTACTCTGAATTTTTCGCCGCCATATTGAGTCCCGGCCCGGCCAGTTTCCAAGCGTCGCAAAGCATTCGACGCTCGCCGGACACCGCGCAACGTTGCCAGCATCACGCTTCGAGTCGCCCGCGAAGCTCAACAAGTCAAGAAGTCAAGTCAACGCTTTCGCGCTACTACGACTCGCAAGAATAGAGCGAGACGGCAACATCCCTCGACAAGGCGCGAGAGCAAGTGCGAAGAGGAAGGAGCATAGATCGTCGTGTCCGATCGATATTCGATCGCAACTTCACAGCGCTAGTGTGGCGCTAGTTTGGCACGGCCAGCACGCAACGCCGCAAAGCTTCTCGGCACGTGTCGCGTCCAGCTAACAAGAATAAAAAAGAAGCCATCTTTTCTGCTTTAAACAGTTTAAAAATTAAACTACTGCCGAATTGCCGATACAAAGTGTTCGTACCTAATACCAAATTCAGTGAAAACATTCAGTGAAACATAGTTTATGCTGGACAATCGGGAAAATATAAGATGGAGGAACAAATTAGCAAACTCGTTCAAGCACGAGGCTATGTAAAAGCGAGGATAACTAAACTTCATAGTCTCGCCCAACCTGAAGCAGCTTTGAATCAGTATTCCATCGAATATTTGAAGGCAAAGAGAGACCACGCGCAAAAGCTATTCCAAGAATATGACGCATTTTGCCGAGAAATTGTATTTTCGGGCCACAAGGACACCGAGGACGAGACGACGGAGAACAAGTACTTCGAAGTCTTGGCATCATTGGACCGGGAATTGAACAATCGCGCCGTCATCACACCCGCAGGCCTCACGGCTCAGGACGAAGCAGCCGAACCAGCATCAACAAGTCGTAATAATAAGCGTGTAACTTTACCACCCATATCCATACAAACATTTAATGGTAAGTTTTCAGATTACGTACAGTTCATTAACCTGTTCAAATCTCTTATCGACAGCGATAAAAGCTTAGACTCAGTGCAAAAAATGTACTACTTAAGATCATTTTTGAAAGACGAACCTTTTGATTTGATTAAAAACCTCCCCATTACGGGCGAAAGTTACCTCGACGCGTTAGAGCTCTTAAAAAATAGGTATGACAATAAATACAAAATCATTAGTGAGCAGTCTGAGAGACTTTGTAGCTTGCGTAAGGCAGCAACTAGCAGCATTAAAAAATCAGGAACCTCGCGTTGAGCATTGGGACACGATATTATTATGCATTTTATCCCGCAAATTAGACAGCTTCACCGCGCGAGCCTTCCAACTCGAACGGGATCCAACGATGGAGCCCAGCATTGAATACTTCTTGAAGTTCCTCGAGAAGCGCGCATTGGCTCTGGAGAACGTCGAACAGGGGCAGGGCCCTGCGACATACGAGGCGCGCGCCCCGCGGGTAGCAGCTCACGACGTCGCCGGCGCACCGTGCATATACTGTAAGTCCGCAGATCATAAATTATATGCTTGCAAATCATTTCAACTGCTTCCAACAGACGGCAAAGTAAAATTCGTCAAGCAAAATGAATTGTGTAACATATGCCTGGGCTTGCACAAGGGGCGATGCAGGTTTCACTTCAGATGTGCAGAGTGCAAGGGGTCACATAACACTCTGCTTCACTGCAATTCACCTGTAAAGCCACCACCTGTCACATTGACAGGCAATATTGATAATAACAATGTGCTTCTCCCCACAGCAAGAATCAAAGTGTTCGGCAAGGATGGTACCGAATACCACATTCGAGCCCTCTTAGACAGCGGCTCACAGGTGTCATTAATCACCTCAAAGGTAGTTGAAAAGCTGGGTTTTACACCCAAGCAGATTAACACAAACATCATTGGTATAGCCAATGCAAGGAGTAATGTAAAATATTGCATTCCATTAGAAATTCATGCTATTAAAGCCCCCTTTAAAACTGCTGTAAACTGTCACATAGTTGACCAAATAACTTGCAACTTACCACAGTATAAATTTGATACTTCTGCACTAAAGATTCCAAAAGATTTAATTTTAGCCGATGAAAAATTTAACACACCAGGTGAAATCCACATGTTAATTGGAGCGGACATAATGTTTCAGACGCTGTTGCCGATGCAACAGTCGAGCCGCCTGCAACCGACCACAACACCGGACAGCTCGCCGCAGCAGCACAGCGCGCCGAGCTCCGAGACGTCGGCCTGTAGTACTGCCGGGCTGCACGTGTTCAACACCGTGTTTGGACACATAATTGGAGGTAGCCTGCCACAATATTTAACAGAACCCACCTGCAATAAAGTTGTACTTAAATGTGAGTTAAGTCTCAATGAAACATTGGCCCAGTTTTGGAATACAGAAAAGGTACCCGAAGTACAATGAAAGTACTTCTGAACAGAAACTATGTGAGCAAATTTTTGAAAAAACTGTAAAGTTAAAAGATAACCAATTTGAAGTTGCATTGCCTTTAAAGTTACCTCTTTCTGAGATCAGTGATGTGCTTGGGGAGTCCTTTCGATTCGCCCTTAAAAGATTCTTAAATTTAGAAAAAAAATTACAATCAAATCCTGAGTTGTTTCATCAGTACAAGCAGTTCATACATGAATACTTAGCTCTCAACCATGGCCACTATGTGGATGTTGAAGCTTATGATCTGCATAAAGACCCAGTCTACTTCCTGCCACATCATGCCGTAATTAATGAAAACAGCAAAACAACTAAACTAAGAACTGTTTTCGACGGCTCAATGTGAACAAACAAAAAGGTCTCACTTAACGATTTGCAACTAACAGGGCCAGTGATTCAACGCGACTTGTTCGATATAATTATGCTCTTTCGTTTTGGAAAGTACACCTTTACCGCAGATATTAAACGTATGTTTCGAAATATCAAAATTGATCCTGCATACACATCTCTTCAAAATATACTTTGGAGGGACAATCCCAGCGAGCCGATTAAGTGTAATAAGACTTGACACCGTCACATACGGTCTAAAGAGCTCCAGTTATTTAGCATCACGATGTCTCGATGAGCTAGCTAATAGGTATGAAGCTTCACACCCCCTAGCTACATCTGTGATCAAAAATAATATCTATGTCGATGACGTCATATTCTCTGCCAATGATCTCGAAACAACCCTTAGTGCTAAAGACCAGTTGCGTGATTTACTCAAACGAGGTAACTTTTTAACTCACAAATGGTCCTCAAATCATGAACAAGTTCTCTCCGACATACCCTCGAATGAGCAACACTTTGATAGTTTAGATCTGCAAAAAGACAATTACAACATGAAAGCATTGGGTTTACAAATCAATATAAAGAACGATAATTTCATAATCTCCTCCCCAGAGCCATTCAACTCTGCAAATATAACTAAAAGGAGCATATTGAGCTACATAGGGAGACTTTATGACCCCATGGGCTTTGTAAATCCCATAGTCGTTACAGCAAAGGCCATCATGCAAAAACTATGGAAGCTAAACACTAGTTGGAATGACAGACCGCCTTCTAATGTAGAACAAGAGTGGCTTCAGTTCACTAACGATTTAGCCATGATGGAACCCATTTTGTTAAGTAGAAATATAGACATTTCAGAAGCAGACACAGTCCAGCTCGTCGGGTTTGCCGACGCCTCGAGTACGACAGCCTACGGATGCTGCGTGTACCTGCGACGCATGAATACATCAGGTGCAACGACAATGCATTTACTCTGTTCCAAATCACGAATAAATCCAGTTCAGAATAAAGGCATGACAGTACCCAGAATTGAGCTAAACGCTGCCCTTCTGCTTTCTAAATTAATCGCAAAAACCTATGACACTCTAAAAATCAAGGTGAACATTAAAAACGTTTACTTGTTTAGTGACTCACAAATAGTTCTCGCATGGATTAAAACCGAACTAACAAAGCTTCAGGCATATGTGGGGAACAGAGTAAATGTCATTCGTCAGAATACCGCTAGGTGGAGCTGGCTGTATGTCAACACGCACGAGAACCCAGCTGACCTCATAAGCAGAGGAGTAAGGCCGAGCGAGCTTCGTAGCAACGACCTCTGGTGGCATGGTCCCCAATTCCTACGAAACAGTGAGTACGTTTTCGCTTGTCATAACCCTTCAATAGCTCAAGACCTCCCTGAGGTCAAGTCTGGCATGGTGTTCTGCAACAATCTAGTGTGTCAAAATCCGAATCCACTCGATTATGTAATTGAGCGCTTGTATAACTATTCGGACATTAACAAAATCATAAGGCTTTTTGCATACATACTGCGGTTTCTCAATAATACTAACAAAAATAAAAGTAAATTAAATACTACTTACCTCGGCAGTGCTGAACTAAAACACTCTCTCATGCTCATAATCAGACATGAGCAAAATAAGTACTTTCACGCCGAATTCGATAGTTTAAAGAAAGGTCAAGTTGTTAAAGGCAGCATGACACAACTCCATCCTTTTGTAGACCACTTAGGGCTCTTACGTGTCGGTGGCAGGCTTCATAACGCTCAAATAAGTTATGACAATAAGCACCCAATTCTTTTACCTAAAGGTTCGGCCTTCACAAATATGCTCATTAAAAGCGAGCACGAAAGATTACTTCATTTGGGTCCTAAGCTGCTGCTTTCACACTTGAATAACAGGTTTTGGATTGTTAATGGATTGGAGGAAGTTAGAAAAATTACCATTAAGTGTACAATTTGTTTCAGACAAAAGGCCAAGGTGGCCAAACAGCTCATGGGCTCCTTGCCAGCTAGTCGCGTCACTGCCACTAGCCGACCCTTCGAAAAGGTCGGAGTGGACTTTGCTGGGCCAATAGATGTAAAGCTCTCTCGCGTAAGAAAATCTGTAATAGGTAAAGGTTATATTTGCGTCTTCGTGTGCTTTGCAACGAAAGCCATTCACTTAGAATTAGCGTCAGATCTTACCACGGAGACATTTTTAGCGTGCTTCAGACGTTTAATTTCAAGGAGAGGGTTGCCCACTGAAGTCCACTGTGACAATGCAAGTACATTTAAATGTGCAAGGAGCCAATTAGCTGAGCTCTACTTACTGCAGTCTTCCCAGACTCACCAGGCTAAAGTTCATCAATTTGCCTCACAGCAAGGCATTTCATTTCATTTTATACCTAGCTACTCAGCGACCTTTGGAGGATTATGGGAAGCTGCGGTCAAAAGTACTAAATTTCATTTAAAAAGAACCTTGCAAAAAACTGTTTTAACCTACGAGCAACTCAATACCGTGCTCACTGAAATCGAGGCTGTATTAAATTCGAGACCCCTATTGCCATTGTCTTCTAACCCAGATGACTACTGTTATCTAACACCTGGTCATTTTATTATTGGTAACAGCTTGACTATGTATCCTGAAAGAGATGTCAGTCAGATTCCAGATAACAGACTAAAATTTTGGCAAATGTGTACTAATTTAAAACAACAATTATGGCAAGTCTGGCATAAGTATTATTTAAACGTTTTACAGAACAGACCAAAATGGAGAACTGATGTAACTAATGTTAAGCTAGGTAATTTAGTAATTTTAAAGGAGGATAACATTCCCCCTATGTCTTGGCCTATGGCCAGAATTGTACAGCTGTTTCCCGGAAATGACGGCAAAGTGAGAGCTGTAGAAGTTAAAACACCTAATAATAAGACTCACGTGCGCAGCATACACAAAATTTGTATATTGCCAATTGAAGATAATAACAATAATTAATTTCATGTTAAAAGCTACTAAAATAATACCTAATGTTTAAAATATTTAAATCATTCACTACCTATTCCTATTGTAATGTTTCTTGCAAAACGGCCAATAGACGGCGCCACTTTCTATGCAAGTTATCTTGTCAAATGTTTAAACCATTCGATTATTGCAAAATGTAATGCTACTTCTAAAGCAGCCAATAGATGGCACCACTTTCAATGGAAGTGATTTTGTATTAATGTTCACCAACATGGTGTAATTCTCATTAAAGTTAAGATTGTTTGACAATTCTTTAAGTTCGGTACATAGTTGTGTATTTTTTAATTACCTACATGTGCAAATTTATGATTCAGCTGTACCTGTACATGTATAATAATAATAATTGTCAGTGTTTAATATAAATAAGTTTGCTTTTCCTTTAAGCTGGCTGGCAGCATGTTGGCAACACCAACAAGTATTTATAGATATAATCTGTATTGTATCGCCTCCTCTCTAATCTGTGTTTCTTATCGGAGTACACGCGTTTATAAAACAAGTGCATTTTATTTACATAAATACCACCCAGTTGAGCCACCTAAACTTATACAGTGCCTGCTCTACATGGTCCTTCGAACCGGATTAATTACCTACATGTGCAAATTTATGATTCAGCTGTACCTGTACATGTATAATAATAATAATTGTCAGTGTTTAATATAAATAAGTTTGCTTTTCCTTTAAGCTGGCTGGCAGCATGTTGGCAACACCAACAAGTATTTATAGATATAATCTGTATTGTATCGCCTCCTCTCTAATCTGTGTTTCTTATCGGAGTACACGCGTTTATAAAACAAGTGCATTTTATTTACATAAATACCACCCAGTTGAGCCACCTAAACTTATACAGTGCCTGCTCTACATATGGTAGGCCTCTAGACATAGATTTAATGAGCAATTTAAGTATATTTAATGAGTTTTTCTTTTTCAGATCTCTCCGCCTTCTGGACAGTTAACAGACATTGCAGCTAATGAAATTAAATGTCACAAGGAACTGCACAAAATCTAATAGAAAACGAAGACGGAAGAAATGATGAGGAAAACAATGATTACGGAGTTAAAAGATCAATTGCTTTTTACCAAAATTGAATATTTTAATAGTAAAATGAATCATTGGTTCAATTTTGTCAAAAGTAATTGTTTTGAATAATTTATTGAATCAGGCGTTACTTTGCGGAGGTCCATATTTATGAACTAAAAAACAATTACTTTGCTCACCCGCGACCACTAATGACAAATAGTTATAAAAAAATAGTTATAGTTAAAAATCTCACTAATGTCGAATTTGTAGAAGGTGAAGTGCAGTTATTGGAAAAAGGTTTGAAATATAACCTACCCTCTAAATTTAGTCAGAAATTAGTGGAGGGTTTGGCGGTAGATTCTGAGGTTGCGATTGTTTGTAATCGCGGTGACTTTGATACTAAGGTTTTGGTTGCTAATTCATTAAAAAATACAACTTCTACTGGGGGTATTTCGGATGTTGGTGACTTGCATTCATTACTTTCTATTCAGCAAAAGGTCCATGACAATGATTTGGTAATTTCTAAGGCCGATAAGGACAATTGTATTGTTGTTTTAGAAAGGGGTCAATATAATGATAAAGTAAATGACATCATTCAAGGAGAGGGTTTTTTGAATTTACGTAGGGATCCTACCGCCGCGTTTCATAAAGACCTAAAAAACCTTCTGAAAAATTCTGCATTTGCCTTTGACACCGAACAAAAGAGGAGCAATGTGATTCCTATGAATCCGCAGGCACCAATTTTATATGGTTTACCTAAAATTCACAAGGATGGTGTTCCTTTTCGCCCTGTTGTTTCATACGTGAGTGCTCCAGCGTATAAAGTAGCGAGGAAGTTAAATAGCATTGTTCGGGAAAAATCTTCTTTTAAGCCAATATATAGTTTAAAGAATAGTTCAGATTTAGTAAATAAAATTAAAGACATTAATATACCGCCAAACTCAACATTACTTTCTTTAGATGTAGATAGTTTGTTTACCAACGTACCATATAGTGAAACCTTAAATATTCTTAGATGTCACTTAGAAAGGAAGCGTTTACATCCGGGGGAGGTTTGTGAGTTAATAGAATTAGTAACTTTATGCATGAAACAAAATTATTTCAGATTTAATGGTCAATATTATTTGCAGAGTGATGGTTTAGCAATGGGGTCACCTCTTAGTCCTTTAATGGCTGACGTTTTTATGGATAACTTTGAAAAACAATATATAGTGGGGAACAGCAATTTAGTATATTATTATAGGTATGTTGATGATTTAATTTTATGTTGGAAGGGGAGTATGAGGCAGCTAGATTTGTTTATTAGTGCTCTCAATAACAAACATCCAAAAATAAAGTTCAAACGAGAATTAGAGGAAAATCGTTCATTAAATTTTCTGGATTTAACTATTACAAGAGTAAATAATAGGCACCAGTTTCAAATTTACCGTAAGCCTACGTACACAGATACTGTCATACCTGCAAATTCTACTCACCCATGGCAGCATAAACTGGCTGCTTTCCATTGTTATGTACATAGACTACTAACTGTACCTCTTTCGAAAGAGCATTATGATTCTGAGTTACATACTATATATCAGATAGCAACAACAAATGGTTATAGTACAGCAATGGTTAATAGTCTGGTTCAAAAGAAGCAGGGACGGATAGTGAATAGCATGCTTTACTCTGCGTTGCCATCTCAGCCTACTAACAAATTTAGATCTAGTATTACTTATGTTGGCCGGTTGTCTGACAAGATTTATAATATTTTAAAATCAAATAACATCAATGTTGCCTTTAAGACTACTAATTCTTTACGTTCTAGACTTTGTAATAACAAAGAAAAGGTGGATAAAGGGAACAGGTCGGGCGTATATAAACTCACTTGTGGCGACTGTAGTCAAGTATACATTGGACAAACCGGTCGAAGCTTTGATACTAGATTTAAAGAGCATGTCTCGTCATATAGGCATGATCATCCAGAGAAATCAAACTTTGCCAAGCATTTATTAGAAACGAATCATTCGTTGTTAGACTCAGATACGTACGAAATTTTACATTATTGTGATAAGGGTTTGCGGCTATCGGTTTTAGAACAATTGGAAATAATTAGGTACAACAACATGGGGTCTATTATTAATGAACAAGTTAATTTGGTTTCTTTGCCTTTGTTACGACTTGGTTCTAATTTTAATAATG
This sequence comes from Clepsis dumicolana, assembly GCA_963691665.1. NCBI lineage: Eukaryota > Metazoa > Arthropoda > Insecta > Lepidoptera > Tortricidae > Clepsis > Clepsis dumicolana. Next base: position 580,635 of record OY829507.1, on the reverse strand, counting down.
TGTCATAGTAATAATGAGAACATGACTTCTCTTTTTACCGTACTCGGTTAAAAATAACGGGGTACCTGGCGTAGATTAAAAATAAAAATAAAAAGGGTAGTTTGGAATTAATTTCTTAAAAAGGGTAGTTTAGGACTTACATAAAAGGGTAGTTTGGAATTTATAAAATATTAGTGGGTACGTTGGTTTTGTCATTAACTAAGTTGAGTACATGGTTTACATATGTCAGTAGTGGAAGTGGTGGCATGTTGAGCGGTTGTTGTTGTGCTTCGTAAATGGCCTCGTGGAGAGTGCCGAAACGCGTCAGCGTTTAGTATAGTGGTGGTGGTGATAGTTGGGTCTGTGTGGCATGTGTTGATTCGTGTAGCAGTGGAGGTGGAGGTGTTGCATGGAAACATACATTTGCCGCACAGATATAACTATTTGTCATTAGTGGTCGCGGGTGAGCAAAGTAATTGTTTTTTAGTTCATAATTGTTTTGACCCCAGAATTCTTTTTTTCTTTTTGGATGTGATGGATTTTGTAAATTTTACAAAATAAATTTATTTTTTAATGTCATGAAGTTTCTTTTATAATTTTTTATGTTATTTTCTCTGTCAACTTGAGCAATTGTTTGTCATCAGGTCATCACTCCTCAGTAATAAACATTATTCATTTCAAATTAATATTGTAGTTTGACAAGGTATAGGTAAGCAAAATTGCAGGTAAAAATAAATAAAAGAAACATGTTTGGCTTGCAGAGATTATGACTAAAAAGTTATGGTTACGGGTATGTAGGTAGGTACAGACTTTGTAGGGTTCCGCATCCAAAAGGTAAAATGGGACCCTATTACTGTCCGTCCATCTGTCACTAGGCTGTATCTCATTGACCGTGATGGTTAGACAGTTGACATTTTCACAGATGATGTAGGTATTTCTGTTGCCACTATAACAAGAAATACTAAAACAGAATTATTATTTTTAAGTGAGGCTCCCATACAACAGACATGTTTTTTTTTGCCGTTTTTATAGACAATGATACGGAACTCTTCGTGCGCGAGTCTGACTCGCACTTGTTTCTTCATATTCTTTATACCTATAACACAGTACTGTGACTGACTGATTGACAGGCAACGCACAGCCTAAACCACTGGACCTAGACACTAGAAATTTGGCAAACATACCTTGAGTATCCTAGAGGTGCACTAAGAAGGGATTTTTCGAAATCCCCACGGAATAGGGAACTAGCCCAATTTAAATATTTCACGGGGGCAAACTAGTTAGTGAAATTAAAAGTAAAAGTGATGTCTACACTTTTGCTTCTCTCGGCCGCGTTAGAGGGCATTTTTACACAGTGAGCGGAGTGATTCGTCAGTGCTCGCGCCACACTGCTGCACACACCCTGCTCACCGTCGGCTGAGAGATCCCATAAAGCTCTGCAGACAATGTTTTATGGCTGGTAGTAAATAATGTATAGATATGCTTACCTCGTTGCGCCGCCAACATCTTATCATAGTAAGAACCTGCAGCTCTGGTGTCAGGCTAGCGCCTCTCCGGTCCTTGGTGAGGTCCGCCCTCGCCGATTCCACAATAAGTTGAATCCTCCCTTTGTGAAACCGATTCCGCCGCCGAAATTCTATATCGGGCAGATCCTCTATAGGATTTAAGCACCCTTTTTCACAACTTCCACAGCCCGTATATTGCATTATCACGAAAGTAAAGATATCGATACAATCACAAGATCAACTTTTTGTCTAACGTGATAATTTATTTTCCCGCTATTTCCGATCCATTAAAAAATGCCGCAAATGCAAAAAGCCGTAACTAATATGATAATCATCCTAGTTTTATTTGTTATACATTTATTATTATACATGTATCTTCTAAACACCCAATTAAAAGAATTTATAAAATAAAACCCACATGAGACAGAATTCTTTCGATAGAAGTCTTCTCTTGGGTATGGTTTTGCTATTGTCAAAATCAGCTGTTCATATTTGTGGCCGCCATCTAGTGACTTAGCAGAGAGATAAAGGAGGGTCTAGGGCCCACTTACTTTAGCAGAGGCTTGAAGGTCTGATTAGCGTTAACGGACGTTTATGAATCATGATTTTTAGCATCGGTCCTTCAAGGAGCCTTCAAGGAGGCTCTAACTTTTTATGAATAAGGCTGTTAGACTTCAAGCCACGGACATTTTGATAATATATTAACAGATCCAGTATGAATTACAATGTATGATAGTTATAAAAGAAAAGACGAAGAAAAAAGAGAAATACAAATATTATTAAAATTAACTGTAGCTACTGCAACGAATCCAAGTTATGAAAATCCTTAATTACTATAGCCGAGGAGTTCTCGTTCTTGTATACGAGTATACAACCGTTTTTTACAACAGTTTTGTAATTCAAATCCTTAGATTTGATACGAGTGGCAGCGTGTAGACTCTTGTTAAACGGTGAAAGATGCTCGGACACGTAAACTTGCGACTTGTTGCCACCAATTCCCATTAAAGTGGAGTTTAGTTTGTTGTTCGGGTTAGACTAGTTGAACCTTGCAACAGCCGAACAAAACTCGTCTCGGTGACGCCTGTCTCTCAGCTTAAGCACGACTGTACGCGATTTAGTACTTTCTTTTTTTCTATGCCAAAACTGGCAGAATATGCTGTTGTATCTGGGTCTTCTGACGGTTCCTTGTTTGTATGTTCTTGTGTTACTGACAGAGTTTGTCAAAAATATTTCAAAACACGAGTCTCTCGAAGAGCAAGAGTGGCGCCTACAAACGAGAACTAAAAACATAAGGCAAACGTTTTTCCCAAGGCTCAAAGTAGCTCAACACAGCTCGAAATATCAAGCTATTCAAATTTTTAACAAACTGCCCACTGATTTAAAGAATATTACTAATTATAGAGTATTTCATAGAAGGTTGAAGGCATTCTTGTTGAGAGGGTGTTTTTACAGCATTGAAGAGATTTTCGTTCGGGAGGGTTTGTAAAAATTTGCAAAAATATATGTAAAATAATAATAGTGTAATGTAAGCATTTAAACATTACAGTGAATTTCTATTAAATCTAGTACCCTAGCTAATTTTTATTTATAATGTAAGAAATTTTGAACTGTAACTATTTCATACACAATGTCTATATTGTTTCTGAATAAATGAATGAAATGTAATTATATTGAAACATCTGTACCTACCATATTCTAAGAAATAAACCATTTCTATTTCTACTTCTATTTATTTTTGCTTCCTAGTGTAATGAATGATATCCGATTGATTCAAAGAACAAGAAACAACCGTAGCAGTCCGCAGAATGACCTTTAAAATGACAATTTTCCTTTTGAGGTAGGGAACTGTAAAAACAATATGATTTAATTTAAATGGACACAGTGCGCGACGTGTGATTACGAATGAACGGCTTCTGGTTTATTTTGTATTCTGGTACACAAGTAGCCTAGAAGGAAAACGAAGGCGAACCTTGTGACTACACAAAGCATTCCCTATGTCTATGGAATGAGAGTTCAAGTTTGTGTAGTTGTGGTTACGTTATAGGTTTAGGCGTAGAGGCTCTCAAAAATGCAATAAGTGCACCTCGCGGACAGCATGTGTTTCGGTCGCGAACCTTCGCATTCAATTCTGCATTACAAGATGTCTGGTAACCGTGATATAAGCTTGTACAAGTTGAAATTCGGCTGCGAGCTGCAGACGTAAAGAGATTGTACTTTGAGGAGGATTGAAATGAAAACTGACTCTAACTCAACGTTCGTAAAGAAAAAAATTAATAAATTAGTTATTTAATCTTAAATACAAGAAAGCAATTAACAATGACATTAAATCCAAGCTAGAACTGATTTTAAAAAAGCTGAGAAGCTAAAATAAGGCCCCCGTGGCATGGTGCCCAAAAGGCTGGCAGCGTTGCCACGCTGAATAGCGATGCTGATTCTTTGAGAGAGAAAACTGCCAGCCCTTTGGTCACAAATGGCATCGACCAAGAGTTTTTGCAACTCTGAAATAAGACAAGAATAAATTGGTCTACATTAAGTTACTTTCAATTTGATCATGTATTTCAGCGTATGCCAGCGTATTTGACATGACGATACGATAACGTTAATAGCATCAAGTCAACTTCCGCCTGATTCGCGTATTGATTAAATCACTCGCAACATTGACACAATTTTCTCGCATTATTTACGTTTTCAAACTTTTTTAATTAAACCAAACGCAACGCAAAATGTCTATAGCTGTCGTATTACGGCGACTGGTTTAGTTGCTCATTAAACGCTCCTAGAAGCTGTTTGAGTCGACCTTTAACTTGCGCTTATTGTTAAACGCGCCGCTTGTCCATACAACCCAAGTGTGGACTTAAATCAAATCATGGGACAATTGACACCAATAAAATTGAGCTAGTCCCAAACTACGCAAAGTGTGCACTATGGGTACTAGACAACGGATAAACATACATAATTTTATTTTTATTTTTTTTATTGTTTATTTAGGAACAAACGGTTACAATTCAAAAATGAAACGTACATAACGTAATCTTAAAAAAACCAATAGTTCCATTAATTTTAAAATACATTTTCAAAACATGCTAGCTCAAAACAAAACAAAACAGTTTTACCTACTTTTTGATACTATATCTTAACTTTAATATATTGGGTTTACCTACCTACATGAATGCACTTAAAACAGCCATAACAAAGTACAAAATGCAGTATGTCAGGCGACTATATTAATGCTAAAGAAAAACAAACAATCGTTATCTTTTAATTATGAATCAAAGAGTTTCCGCAGTGAATCTATACCTCTGCAGTGATGATGAAAAAATATCTAAATCCATGAAGCATCCATTGTAATCATGGCAAGCTCGTCTGAAAAAAGTGTTACGCGCATAGTTTGAACGACAAAAACTGACGTGGAAAGTGGAGAAATGACGCGAGGGGATACGATAAGGGGTTTTGAATTTAACCTTCGCAAGAAGGGTGGATGAATCAATATAATTATTCAGTATTTTATACAAAAAAACTTGATCAAGGTACAATCGGCGTTTCTCAAGAGAAGCTGGGTTATGATGTTTATGAGTTGATTGGTTTAAGCCCGATCGGTAATTAAGGGAATTAATGAATTTCAGTTGCACCCTTTCAATTCTTGATATATGAATCTTATATTGAGGGTTCCAAACAACGCAACCGAACTCAAGAATACTCCGCACAAAAGAGAAGTACAATATTTTTAAAGTGCTTAAAAGCCTGAAAGGTTTAGAAAATCTAAGCAGAAATCCTAATCGTTTATACGCCTTCGCGGTAATAATATCTATGTGAGGATTAAAACTGAGTTTTGTGTCCAAAGTGACACCCAAATCCCGAACCTGGCCAACGCGACAAACAACTGTACCGGAAAAATTATAGTTAAAAAGTATGGGTTGTTTTTTACGTGAGAAGGTAATGGTGTGACATTTATTAGGGTTCAATAGAAGTTGATTGGATTGACAATAAGTAGCAAATCTTCCAAGATGCTGCTGTAAATCCACACAGTCGCTATAGTTTTTGATTATATTAAATATTTTTGTGTCATCAGCATACACAAGATGCGATGACTTAGAAAAGCATGACCCAATGTCGTTAATGTATAAAATAAATAAAAGTGGACCCAAATGGGATCCTTGGGGGACACCGGAACCGACAGGTAAAAATCTAGAGGTGTAGCCTTTCAGTGCGACAGCCTGACTACGGTTTTCTCGATATATGACTTGATCCACCTATGGAGGTCGCCGTGTACACCAATTTCCGATAATTTGTTTAAGAGTAATGTGTGATTAATTTTATCAAAAGCCTTTGAGAATTCGGTGTACACTGCGTCCACCTGAAAGCCGGCTTCCAAGTATAAAATTAGTGTAAGTAACGAGATTTGTGTCAACACTTCTGCCACGGAAGAAACCATGTTGTTCTGGGAATATTATACGTAATACATTTTGTGTTAATTCATTAGTGACAATTTTTTCAAATTTTTTTCCAAATACACAAAGCTTCGAAATTGGTCTATACTCTTCAACATTGTGCTTATCTCCGCCTTTAGGTATTGGGGTAATAAGAGCGATTTTCCAAACTGACGGGAAGCATCCTCCGGCCAAGGATTTCCGGTAAATTATAGTAAGTGGTACAGACAGCTCTTTACTACATCTGGCAATTAGAATTGGGTGAATCTGGCCGTGTCCAGCGCCTTTGTTAATATTAACTTTCTCGAGATGTTTGAGAATTAGTGGACTACTGATGTTAATCGAGGAAATATTAACAGGAGTGACACTTAATTGTGGGTTCATATTTAAAGGGGGATTTCTTGAGCTATTTGATATGAAAACTGAATTGAAATGATCATTAAAAAAGTTTGCTATAGTTTCACAATCAGAAGACGCATTACCATCATAAGTCATGTAGTCGGGAATGCTATTTGCTGAGAATTTAGATTTAACAAAGGACCAGAAAAATTTAGGACATTTTTTAATGGTCTCTTCGGCGTGGTGGATGTATGAGTTATAGCAATCTACTTTCATTTTATTTTCTCGAGCTCTTATAGATTTAAAGGGTAGATAATCAAGAGGATTTTTATAATTTTTCCATTTGGCGTGCAGTTTACGCTTTTCCCGACCTAATTTGATTAGCGCCCGTGTGTACCAAGGGGGTCGGCTCCCAATGGAATTAATTTTCCGTTTAGGAACGAATGTATTTATCAAATCGTATAGAACTGAATAAAAATATGAAACCGACCGCTCTGTGTTCATTTCATGCATTAAGTCCCAATTAGTAGCAGACAAACCATCACGAATACCGTCAAAGTTTGCGGAGTGAAAGATAAATTTATCCGAACAAGCAGCACGCGTGGCGGGCAGAGCGGGCAACGCCACGGTGAGGTCGAGCGCCTTGTGGTGCTCGTCCTCCGGCGTTAGCGGGGCCGCGCAAGCAGCCACAGAGCAAGCTAAATTACTTAAGATTAGATCCAGTATACGACCGTTAGCGTTCAAACAACAATTATACTGCTTTAAATCAGTAAGGTTAATAAAATCGGAAAGTAAAGTCGCGACGGAGTTATTGTTAGTGGTAATGGATAGACTATGGTGAGAGTTCATAGTCCAAGATGCATGGGAAATATTAAAATCACCGAGCAGAAGATACGAATCATCAGGGTTATTCATGATCAAGTCAGATGCCGAATCGAAGAATTTTTGTAAGAAAGTAAGATGTGAATTACCGTGCGCGAAATAGCAGCATGCTATATAAAGGGTACCAACACGCTGCTGCTGCATATTCCCGGAGGGAGGGGGGGCAGGCACGGACGCGGCGGCCACTTTGTCCTTGAGCTCGACGCTCAGCCACAGCTCCTCGGCATGCCGGTCCGAGCGCAGGTCGTCCCGGCGGCGCGCGGCCAGCCCCTGGCCGCGGCGCAGCGCCAGCAGCACGCCGCCGCCTCGCGCCCCGCCGCCCCCGCCGCCCCCGCTCGACATACACCGGTCGTAACGATAAACAACATAATCGTTCCAAAAGTATTCAGCATCGTTGAAGTCATGAGTTAGCCAGGTTTCAGTTAAACAAATGACGTCATAATCAGCCTGAGTAACTCGAGCCAAAAAGTCATGAGATTTTGTACGTAATCCTCTCACATTTTGATAGTAAAATTTTAATTCATTTAATAACGCCATACAAAAACAGGACATTAAATAATAAAAACAAAAGGTTGTGCCATGCGTAAAAAGTCAACTGATCAATGATTATTACTGTTACAGTGAAAGCTTGCCGAAAGAAAACAGAGTATGCCTGACTGAAATGGTACTTATTGAGATTCACTACGTGTATGCGTGCAATGCACAAAATAGTTATTAATGAGAATTTTAAACATAAGAAAATGATAACATTCATCCTGGGCATATATTTCGAGTTACAATGACAGAAATTTAACCGTAGCCACGCATGGTATTCCTTACGTGATAGTGGTCACTTTAATTGAAGCAGATCAGTCTGCCGGGATATATGCAAAAACTTAGCATTATCATTCTTACGCATCATAATTTTACAGTCTCGGGTCCACAGATAAGTGTAATTTCGCTCGGTCTTTACGGTTCGGGCTTGTTTTAAGAGGAGTTTATTTTCGCGGGTTAGATGGTCGTTGAGGTAAAGCTTGCACGCCGGTCCCGGAAAACCAATATCAGCAGTAGTGAGCGTCCGTCGAGAGCCGTCCATCGCCGGCGCCCGCATCACCAGCGCCCACGGACGCCCGCCCGCCGGCGGGCTCTTCTTCTCCAGCTGGACTACTGACCGCAGCATTGATAGTACCAAAACGACGGACACGATGAATTGTGTCTATGTCAGACTCCGACATATTTAAACCCAACTTTATATTAATGTCGCGGAAAAGGGCCATAAGATTTTCCCCTTCCTATACGGGAGCCCTGAGATCTCAACATTATTTAGGCGGGAGTGTTGATCGCGTACATTCAATTCATATTTAAGCCCAGCGATGATTCCATTGGCTGCATCTAGATTGCTCTGAAGCTCCACGACTGTCGACACCTTGCTCTCGACCTGGACCAGGCGCTCGTCCATGCTAGCCACGGAACTTTCGAGAACGGTTTACTTGGCTGACAACTCCTGCAGCCTCCGTGAACTTGTTTGGACCTCGTCTTTAATGATGTGGATGTCGGATTTAACTGTGCTGATGTCCTCACGGAGCGCTTTCACCTCCTTGACCAGATCAGCCAAGTTGGGATCGGTTACTGGTGTGTTCTGGCATTGCACGCAACGCCAGGCCGCCTTCGCACTAGTTCCCTTTTTGCGATAAGTTGTCTCACTAATCCCGGCACATTCAAAGTGAAAACATCCCTGGCATCGTCCACATTCAGCAAAATCCGTAACCTCATCGCCACACTTCGAACAATTCATCACGGTAGAAGTAAAATAATATTGAATTGAACTATTGAACTTGTAAACAAACAAACAGTACTAGGGCAATGGGGATAAGTCTCAGAATCCGATAACACAAAGCACGGTATGCAGGTAAACAAGTATGAGTCACGCGGAATGCAATAGGCATCAATGCTGGTGACTGCCTTGCGCGAGCGAGCGGACGCGAATGTAATATATTAAACATCCAAGACCCGAGAGTAAGTGGCAGTGGGCGGGGCACATTGCTCGCAGAACTGATGGCCGAAGGGGTCGGAAGGTTCTCGAATGGCGTCCACGGACTGGGAGACGAGCTGTCGGTAGGCCTCCAACAAGATGGATCGACGACCTAGAAAAGATTGCGGGACCGCGGTGGATGCGGAAAGCACAAGACCGGTCTGAGTGGAGAGCCTTGGGGGAGGCCTATGTCCAGCAGTGGACGTCTATCGGCTGATATAACGATGCTGAAGACCCGAGAACAAGCATTCGTTTTCACCATACAAATAACTGCCCGGACGGGTGATCGAACCAGGAACCTCAAACTTTATAATCAGGTTCTCTGACCGCCAGGCGAAACGTGAGCTCGGTATGTTTGTCCATGATTAAAAAAAAACCGTCAAATTCGCGTCAAGTATGGGTATGATATGCCTTCGGCTTCTGAACCCATCTTAGAGTAGGTACTTATAGTACTAGTAATATGTGTGTAGATAAAGTAATGGTATGCAGCTCTACATAATTATAGGCCTTAAAATACTCGTGTGATCTTATTATCAAACTCACTCGTGTTTTAAGGACCCTCATTGTGACAGTTGCTTAAACTACTATTGTATGGCAGCCGGGACCGCATTGAGCCCACTTAAGCGATTTAATACCGTCCGGTGTCTAAAACAGAACGATTCCTTTGTTAAATACCAACAAAATCTTAATTAGTAAAGAGATAAAACGAGGCGCTGTTTGCAGAGACAAATTATATTAATTGCAGTTTTCAAACTAAACGGTAAACAGCTTTGTTGGGATGACGAGGTAAAGAACGCCGCGTCTCCGCAGAGAGTAATGCAGAATTAAATATACTTAAGTAGATAATTTCACACATTTTCGTTAAAATATTTTTTATTTCACAATTTCATTTGCTGACCAGAATGATCACTGAAAATCAGTGTCACACTGCTTATATTTGCCAAGACACAGTCATGCTGGGTGGAGTCCATTTTGTGTGACAACTGTACTTTATGGTTAGGTATATTTAAGTTATTGAATGTAATTCTAGTTTCACTTGTTAAAAAATTAGTATTTTCTATTCTATTCTATTCTATTATTGATATAATAAATACTATATAGGCACTGATGTGTCTGTCATAATTTTGGGCAAAAGTGACAGCGGGCGCTGGCATCTCTTGTCGTAAGTGTTGTTGTGTTTATATTCAACTCAATTTAACTGTTCTGTTTTGTTGACAATTGAATAAATAATTTGTTGACACAGGCACTGAAGTTGTTTTATAAGCATGAATTTAATTAGGCGAACTTAAAGTCGTCTCAATAATACGCGCCCTCGTAAAATAATATTTCCGTCAAACGCCCGTTCCAGGAATCCGGGTTATTATTACTTTGTTAGTCTAGTGTCAGGAAATGTCAAAATGTGTGTAATTTATTTAAGTAAGAAACTTATTGCTCTACTGTAATTAACAAAGTTTGTTAAGAAATCTATACCTGTAAAACAGTACTGTGACTGGCTGACTGACAGACAACGCACAGCTTAAACTACTGATGCTAGAGATTTAATTTGGCATACATGTACCTAGAGTGTCATAGAGGTGAACTGACTAAGGAAGGAAGAGGCGGTTCTTAGCTAAGTTTAATTAAAATCGGTCCAGCGGTTTTTGAGATAATATACAAGTTTGCGTTCCTTGTCGTAGGTATATAAAAAAAAAGGAAAATTTTTCATTGCATTTATTCTACATTTCCGAATGCCATTTTCACAGGTATGATCTCTAAAATCGATACCCCGGAAAATTGGTGAGTGCCATTTCTTTCACATCTACGATTCCCGCCTAATCGTGTATTTCAAAAGCTGTGGATCGGGTGCTGCACCTGGCACGATTACGTGCCTTTAAACAAAGCTTAGAATCGCAAACATTCAGCGTGGCCGTCTCAAAAGTCTCTTGGCATCGAACTTACTCGCGTCGCTCTAATGCTAATGCATGCAACTATTAGCGGAGAGCTCCGAACCGATGGAGCAAGAATAAAAGTTTTATGTAATTTTTTTTATGCAAGCTTTTATTGCCGACTTGTACTTTTTGTTGACTGTACAGGTATTTTGTCATCCAACTTACATAAATACCAAATTTCAAAACTGTAAGCTCATTTTTAAACTTTTTTTTTATTTCCATAAAACAAATTGGCAAAAAGGACGAATTGGGACCACCTCAGGAGTAGGTACACTATTTCGAATAAAAAAGAATCCCATCAAAAACATTACAAGTCCCGCCACACAGTTTTTCATAACAACAAAAAGTTAAGATGTACCTAAATGTTAACCCTTATTCGTCTGTTCATATAAAGTCGTGTGTGTTTTTTAAACGGCAACAATCAACGATTCTATCATACCGCTCTACGGTTTTGGTAAGTATTAGCCTTCATTTTAACACCTTTCACTCAAACTTCATCTGTCAACACACGTCAATGTCAAAGTCAAAAGTTGTGATAAATTCGTAAATAACGGTGGTTTTTGGCAATAAAATTAAGATTATTGTTTGGTATTTAGCATACAAATATCTATTTGAAGCCATTGTTTTGTCCAACTAAATGTCTCCTGAAATCATAGGGTCCAAGTGGGAAAATAATTCCCTTTGTTCATTCGTGAACTTAAAGAAATCACGTTGCGAACTTCTCGTAAATTTATTTTATAAGGTTTCCAACACAATAACGAGTTGTGAGGCTCATTTCTATAAAATACGTAGTACGTTATATTATTTATTTAAGTTTAGTACACAGTAATTACTTTTTAACGCGTATTTTGTGTGAAACAGCGGGGTAATTCCGTAACGTTTTCGAGCGTGCATAAGGTACATCTTAATGTCATTTTCCATACCAAAAACCGACAAAGTGCTAGTCAGACTCGCGCACCGAGGGTTCCGTAAAATAATTTAGGTAGGTACCTATGTATTCATCACGGGAATTCAGTCTCGAAGTCTTTCATTCTCGCTTTTCCCGAATGGTTAGTTAATGTATGGACTGTAAGATCATTTTATATAGGTCTCTGACATAGATATAAGTACAGACAAACATAAAAAATATATATTTTAAGATTTAACTGATTGGTTGATTGACTTTCATACCAAATTTCAAGTTTTTAATACAACTGGACGTACCCTATAGGTTTTGATTCCACGGCACCTTGGAAACACCCTTTTCGGGTTGATTGATGATTCTACAAAGTCAACTTTATTTTCTATGTGGTAAAATTTTGCTTGTTATAAATTTTTCGGTTTTGTTTTTAAAATTATTATAAGAAAATAAAATAAAATCAAGAAAACATACGAAAAAATCTTAAAGTAAATCAAATAATAAACATTCTATTCACGGTCGGACGGGTTTTTTCATTGTGATCATCGAACAAGGGGAAATAATTTCCCACCAGAAATCACCCCCTTCCACTTACCCCCCCACTTTTTATATATTGTTTCCAGAATTTAGACATCAAACTTACATATAAATCGACCTCAGTTTCTCATTGCCATAAAATAATTGTCCTATTAAGGGTCTAAGTCTGTACTCGATTTCCTTTCGAATAAAAAATAATTTTGAAAATCTGTAAGCAATTTACAGAGAAATTGGTGCATAACTGTAGGACCTACAGTGTAGGTAGGTACAAAAAAAAACATAAGTACATATAGTGAACATAGAACCGCTTCCTTTTTTGAAGTAGGTCAAAAATTCGCCATTGGAGAAGCTTCGCTTCTACATCGTTACTCTTAAAGTAGTCTTGATTCAGAAGTTTTAAGTCTCACTCCTTCCCCAGACGCATAAGTTTGGGGCGTGCGACGGAATTCTTACAAACTATTAATTCTTACCACGACAAGGTTCCTTTAAACTCTTCTTGGATTTTAGTTGCGTAGTTTTGCTGCGAATTTTTGCAGCTTTCTATCACAATCTGCTAGACCTCTAAGTTTTTAAGATGACGCGGGGTGGGTTGTTTGACTGACGTTTGGTTAAACTTTTAATAAAATCACTGAAACATGAATACACAGAAAAAAAAAACCAAAAAAAAAGCAAACCCCGGAAATCGAACCCAGATCCTCGACATTCCGGGTCGCGTGCCCCGGAGTGTCCAGGATCCGGGCTCGATTCCCGGGGTTGGCATTTTTCTGGTTTTTTTTCTGTGCATTCATGTTTCAGTGAGTTTATTAATGATATTCAGGGGAAAACCGTAAAAATAAAAAAAATAAACAAAAATATACTCCATTTGAGATAATGAATTGACTTTTGGCTTTTTATTAGTATTGTTGAATTGATCTGTTTTATGTAACTGTGTAGTAGTACCTATTTAGGTGTAAGTACCTAGCTTTGGTTCTGGTAGTGTTAAATTTGTTTGAATAAATTTTCTTTAAATTTAATACAATTCCAGTTTTTCAAGACCTGCCTCATCACCCTCAGATACGTTATATCTAACAAATAAATGTGGTGTCATCTCCGTTAAAATTCAAAATTCAAAATTCAAAATTTTATTTAGCAAATAATCAGTTGAATGCTCTTTTACACGTAATTTTTTTTGAGTCTACCAGCGCTTTCGGAAAGACCATGATTGCCAAGAAGAATGCGCCGCAAGAAACTTGGCACAAAGTCATTTTTTCTAAAAACAAGTTACATTAGCTCTTACAATACGTATCCACAGATAAATTACACAAAGAAACCTCACTCTGTCATTAAAAAATCAAGACAGAAAAAAAAAACCGTATTTTAGAAACAAGTGTAAAAAGTAATTATTAGAACAGCAAAACCAGAACACTTTACTTTACTGGCACGTTTTAATTGAGCAAGAGATGTATAGGGTCTCCAGGTCAAATATCTGTGAAAATTTAAATTAGAGAGGGATGTATAGGGTCCCAGAATTAATACTATAATATAATACTTAATCTAAATGGCTTAGAGATGTATAGTCTCTAGGGTCAATTTAAACTAAATTTAAAATCAGCAGAGGTGTAAAACGCCTCCACGGTCAAATAATAAGTATAATAATACATATACATAAACTGGAGATGTATATGGTCTCCAAATGTCAAATAACAAAAATTGATGAAATATACATTTCATGTCATCATGTCAAATAAATAAAACATTATTTATGTCAATTGTATTACAATTAGTACGCAGCGGACAACGGCAACAGAGCCGGACACCATACTCGAATATCTTCGGGACGCGGCCAAGTCACATTAAACATCAGTCCTAATTATCTTCTGCTTTCAGCCTTGGCCAGGTGGTGCCATCACATAAGTATTCATCCACTTTGTAGTATGCTTTTTTCAAGAGAGCGGTCTTTACGTATCTTTTAAATGAACTGTGAGGCAATTGCCATGCATCTACATACACTTTATTGTAGAACCTCACGCAATTTCCCAAAAAAGACTTACTGACTTTTCGTATATAGACGAAATTTAGGGACGGCAAGTTTATGCTTATTCCGAGTGTTGAAACCATGCACATTAGGTCTGACAAAATAAAAAAAGATGGTATGACAGATATCTATCAGATGTATTTATTGGAGGGTGGTGGAACAGGGTTAGACCTTTAAATAGTAATGCAGTAAGGTGCATGTTCCTATCTTGACACTGCCCCAGAGTTGACACCTTCAGTCTTAATTCATCGCAATACAGGTAATTATACAGTGTCAATACAGCGATTTAATTAAATAAATATCAAAGGAGAGTCCTTATAGAGATTCTCAAGTTTCCAGCGGTTCTCAAGACCTCTATCCGCAAAGTAAACTCCAACTATTCTCATACAAGTTCTCTGGTCAAGCCCGCAATGCTAACACAGCTCGAAGTCTGACTGTACAGCTGACACTAAAACAAACGTTATGGCAGAACGCTTTACTTAACATTCTAAGCGAGTACATTGTTAAATTTGTTAGTCCAGCACTTCCCGAATCTTTTGTCATCAAATTACTTCTTAAGCTGACGAGTTGATCGGCAACTTGAAAACCCAGTTAAAGGGGCAAAGGAAGGCGAACTTCGGCTGAATCCGGCCAAGTTCGGGCGAGTTCGGCAAGGCAAGTTTGTACTGCTGTTGATTCTACAGCCCAACTTTAATTGCCCCACCGCCGCTAAGTAGGGGCGTTACGACCGATTGATACAAGTTGATGCGATTTAGTTCACAAGTTCACGTGGGGTCGTAAGTGGTCTTGTACTAATACGAGTACTTTCGCCGTAAGGGCCGCGCCGAGCGACCAACTTTTGATATCAATATCGTAGGTTCAACTTTCGTGTAATTTTCTGATCTGATCGCCGATGAGGCTGATTTATTTCTATTCGACTTCGCGTCTTGTCAGTTCATTTAATTTACTGCTGGATTTGTTAAGGGATAGAAGAACTACGATGTTCGTAAATGGTTCGCTATTAACTGAATCAAAACCGATGTCACCAACATTACAAATGTCAGTGGGTCGAGCACGACTTTTCGAAACCTGCGTCACGTAAAATTGAACAGTAAACGTTGTCGAGTTTGTATGACGTTTGGAACAACGCCCGCCCGTGAGCGTATTTGGAACTAAAATTTAGTATGAGGTTTCTCGATCTCGATACGATAACCGTAACGTTACGCAGCATAAGTAAAGTCGTGCTTGACTGTTACAGTGATGTCGGTGTAAGCTGCTGACTTGAAAGGTTTTTGTTGATTGTAGATTGTAGATCGAACTGACATTTTGGTAACGTTGGTGAAATAGAAGCCTCGTGGAACATTTCACGGATAACATCCATCACACGACACGTCGCTCTCATTTTCATATTATGTTATGACTGCAAACGACTCATCTTAAAATACAATGACAATGCAAAGAAAAATCCGTTAAGCAGCTCTCTTGCCACTAATGCGTAACTGTAGAAGTTCCGTAGTGGGTGAGCCGCTTGATTAAGCTACTCATAGATGGCGCCGAGGAGAGATCTTCCAATTAAAAATATGACACAAGGCATTGAAAAATTCGTTAGGTACACCAACGTTAAGTATAGCTTAATTGGTGGAGCGTGGTACGGAGGTTGCTGGTTCAAGTCCAGCTGCTTAACGGATTTTTCTTTGCATTGTCATTGTATGTTGAATTTCATTCTATGAATGTTTCATAAAAATGAAATAATCAATAAATCGATTATTTTCATTCATCTTAAAATGCTCACTTTTGCATACAAGCACGCAAAAAATTATGAGTTAAAATTAGAATTAAATGCGCTACTTGGGTTATCAATGCTCATTTTAGATTCTAAAATAAAATAACCAACTTAGAAAAGTTGAAAAACTCTCGACATTGTTATTTCGAAGTTCAGTATTTCAAAAACCGTCCAACCGACTTTAATGAAACTTAGCTAAGAACCGTCTCGATTAAACTTAGCTTTCGATTTAAAAAAACCGCATCGAAATCGGTCGATCCTTTTGGGAGCTATGATGGTGGCATCATAGCTACTGCTCCCAAACGGACAGCATCAGCACTCAGGATAGACAGATACACAGATACACAGGTCAAACTTATAACACTCCTCTTTTTCGTCAGCGGTTAATTAATTAGTACTTGACCCCAAATATTTTTTTAGAGCTAAGTTGACTCGGCACTTTTATCGCTTCTGAAGCGAAGTGAGAAGGAATGTTGCAACTGCGATTAATCGAAAAGAAAAATCATTAGGTGAATACCAATGTTCTTCTTTTTAGTAAGAAAAAAAAACAAGTCAGTAATATGATATACGTTTTGGCGCATTCATCAGACTAGCCCTCTTTCTATTGACACATGCGTTACTGGATAGCGTTGTCTCGCTTGCATGAATGAACTCCGCCCCAAAAAGTATCGAGTTAAATGCAAGGGAAGATCCTAAGAAAAAGGTTTGTCCCCATCCAATAAACAAGTATGCTGGATCGTACTGAAATAAACGGATCACTCACGTATGTCAGTCGAGTATAGATTGACATGTTTCGGACTAATCCGTACTCCTTCCTCTGGGAGCACACAAAAATAAAAATGACGATGAAAACGAGGGTAGTTGTGAGCCGCCGTCAGCTGCGCCGAGCAGCCGCGCGAGTAGAGCCGCGGCGCGCAGTTTACGTCTCGCCACCGGCTTTTCGTGTGCTCCCAGAGGAAGGACTACGGATTAGTCCGAAACAAGTCGAGCTATACTCGACTGACATACGTGAGTGATCCGTTTATTTCACTGTGATTGAGTCTCACGGTAGTTTTATGTTAAAAGTATGCTGGATCGTATTAAAATATTTGTGTCATACTTTCAGATTTTATAATCTAGGAGTAATCCATGGAAAAGTGGGAAAGGGAAGATCTTGACGAACTTACTCCGATCAAATCGGTGATATTCTGGAAAAAGGACAGTTCGGGAGTACCCAAAACTGGAGGGCATGTATGAAGAATGTTATGAGAGCAAAGGTTGTATGTCAGGATCGTAGCAAGTGGTAGTCCGTGGTCTCTGCCTACCCCTCCGGGAAACATGTGTAATATCCTCCATATTTGTATTTCAATAACCAAACAAAATCCAAGTTTCCCGTTTCCTGTATTAACTAAACAGTGTATCGCCCGAAACTTGTGTGTTATTCATACAAGCGTAAGTTTGTATTGTGTAACAAATATAATAGCACAAAGGTGAGCCGGTGGTATCGGGAATTCTTAATTAGCAAGGTCTCGGCCTCCCGACCGCAAACGCAGCCGTGCCAGGAACAGCAGGCCGACGACATTCGATTAATAACATGGCGTTGCGTATGCTAATTAGCACCATTGGCTGTAATCTGTTCTTACCTATATTCCATTATGCTTGCCTGGTAGAGATCCCTCTGTAGCGATAAGCCCATTACTACTGTGATATACATGTATGTATGGTCACATCACATCATGTCAGCCGATTGACGTCCACTGCTGGACGGTGGCCTCTCAAGTTCTACTTATAGGGATTATTCAAGCTAGTAGCATTGTCTATCAGTTAATGTTATAAGGATGTAATGTCCACTCAAAAAGGAGTGTACCTAGTCAACTACAAACTTACATTCTTACGAAGCAATTTTCAGTTTGAATAATAATCTTTTACATTTACACACAGGGCTCTCATAGTTAATGTGATAGACCTGAATTTGCCTACATCTCACAACAAAAAACATAGTCTGGGCTATATCAAGGGTTATTTTTATAGCTCAAAGATAATCCTAGACCCAAACTGTATGTACCAGTGCTCAGCTAAAACTTTAGGCGCCGGAATCGCAGTGTCCTCGTATTTATTTTTTACTTTTCCCGCCTACGTGTCTTTTTCTGAAAGATAACCCTTTATAGGCTATATTTTTTTATTACACATTTATGGATTTGCTTTTAGAAGAGACAGTGTTAGCTGACAAAAAGTGTTACAGGAATCGATTGCCTTACAACAGCAAAATCAACAAAAGTTCCAATCAGAATTATGCCTTGCGAAAAGTAAATATTGGAAAATAAATAGACGTGCTTTTTTAAACAATACGTCTTAATGCACTTGTGAAAAGACTCCAATAGAGAGATCTCTCTCCAGGCAGATGTAATGCTTGGGGCCGAAGTCCGAAGGAAGATAAATACTTAGTTTGAAGTTATATTTTATGAATCCAACTTGAGAAATGTCGTTAGCACGATGTAGAACAGTGATGTCGTCATCCGCGTGTGGCGCTATATTATCGCGACAATATCAAGGTTCGGCGGAGTTTGAAAATCTAATAACGATTAACGAAATAACGTAAATTAGAAAGATAGACTGGTATGTAAGGTTATGAGGTGAATAAATGGATAGTCGGTTTTGTTTCTAAACTAGCTCCTGGCCACTATTTCACCAAGTTTACAAATGCCAGCATAAAATGACAATTCGTTCTACATTTCATTGCTAATATGAAGCGCGCTAAAACAAGAGCTATTCAAGTCAGCAATTGACACCGAATTGTCATTGTAATCTGACATTAAAATTTGTAAAGTTGGTGAAATAAGCCTGCTGTATATCTGTATCCGTCGCATTTCCGCAGTTTAATATTTCATTGGGGACATTAATTAAAGTCCACGTGTAAATATTTAACGGCAGTCTCTTTGACGGCGGGTTAGCGGCGTTTTTAATTTAGTCAGATAAAGTTGCTCTTTACTTCCGGGATTTCTGTTTGTCAAGCCTCCGTGTTTTGGGTTATGATCAGGGATGTTGCGGATGCAGATTTTTTGACATCCGCGGACGCGGATGCGGATATTTTAAGGCTCACATCCGCGGATGTCAGGTTAGGTACAAAAAAGTTAAAAAATCTCTTTTTTTTGTTGTGTTGTGTTTGTGTGTTACAAGTTAGACGAATAAAACAAAGTGATCGGTTCTTGTTACTTAGAGGAGGGCGGTTGATCGGCGAATCACAGAAACGAAATGAATACTCCTAATGGTTAGTGGTGAAAGTACCGATCACGTGCGTCGCACACGCCAACGCTAAGCCGTTCCTGTAAGGACTTCCTCAACATCCGCATAAGCTCCGTATTGTTATGTTGCGGATGCAGATGCGGATGACAATATCCGCAACCCCCTAGTTATGATACTTGTGGCGTGTGGGAGTGTGTGGGTTCACAAATGTTGTAAACATTTATTTATATCTTTAGGTTTTGAAACGTAATTTAGGAGACTGAAATGTTTATGGAATGATGGAATTGAAATTAAAAAGCTACTTTACTTTTTCTAAGAATAAAAAGTAATAGAGTAGGATGTCGGCAAATAAAATGGTTTTAAGTGCCAACGCAAAAAGGGGGGATTGACCTTTGTATATGTGTGTATTGGTGAATCTGTTTGTGGTATTATCAGCTCATTTCCTAGTTGACGAAGGGATCTCACATACCTACTTCCACAGGTCCGAGTGATTTGGAATTTGGTGTACTGAGCTGTTACTTGTCCACAGAGCCCTGTGGAGCTTGGAGGCCTGTGCCCAGCATTGGGCCTTAAAAAGACTGGTGATGAAGCTGTTACTCTGGTGGTATTTCCATGACATGGTAACTTTGACCTGACGCCGCAGCATCAAGTTGTCTGCGGGTTTCCGGACTCCTCAGCAAAATGAGTAGTTGTTGGGCAATTTATGATCGAAGGGTCAATAAATAATATATAACGACGACCATTTAAATTGACGACCGGATGGCCTAGTGGTTGGCGACCCTGACTATGAAGCTTGAGATCCCGGGTTCGAATCCCAGTCGGGGCAGATGTTTGTATGATGAATACGAATGTTTGTTCTCGAGTCTTGGATGTTTAATATGTATGTCGGAGAATCGATACACTAGTCGGTGTTGATCATAGTCTAAAGTTATAAATTACCTTCATTTGTTATGATTTTAACGAAACGTCAAGCGGTGACAGCT
The DNA here is from genome assembly GCA_963691665.1 of Clepsis dumicolana. Taxonomy (NCBI): domain Eukaryota; kingdom Metazoa; phylum Arthropoda; class Insecta; order Lepidoptera; family Tortricidae; genus Clepsis; species Clepsis dumicolana. The sequence goes on along the minus strand of OY829507.1, from coordinate 560,148 downwards.
GTCAAATAAATACTGCTTGGGAGTGGTCTGTGCTTGGTTCATTTGTGGGTAGTTGGTATAAGGTCGAAATGACATTTAGTAACTTTGAAAAGAAAAGGGCATTCTTGATCGGGGGGTCGGACTGATCACAAGTTGGTAATGTAATCCGTTTGCATCGGCTTGGTGCTTTGAGTTTTAATGAGAATTGTTAGTGATTTAATGAACTAAGTGCCTGTGCCCCAAGTACAGAGTCTTATTTTGAGTCTTAAATGATATCTTGGCAATAGATCACGTGAATGGGCGCAAGCACAGAACTCTCCAACGTTTCCAATATGGTACTTGCATTTCGCGTTAATAGTAACGAGTTAACTGTGATATCAATTGTAACTAATTTAGACCTCGTATGGTGTTATTATTGAAAAGATTATACCTCATTGAGTTTCTTGCCGGTATCTTCTCAATAGAGGTTATTTCCGAACCGTGCGGTAGAGTCATTGATGTAGGCCTTAATCAAATAAAGACTGGCCTAGAAGTGAAACATGATGTGTCTGCAGTTATTTCTACCACCTCAATCGACCTTGAGGATGAGTAAAGCTCATGACCAAGCTCTACTACGTGTAAAACCCATTTCATCCTGACACAGCTAGCTAGCAAACCAGGTCCGCTGGTGTGTGCGATGTCACGTCACGGTCCCAGTCTCCGAGTTGTATATAAGTATGTATTTATCTATATAAGTATGTTTATCCGTTGTCCAGTGCCCATAGTACAGGCTTTGCCTAGTTTGGGACTAGTTCAATTGGTGTCAATTTGTCCCATGATATTATTATTATTATAAAAAATAAATAACCCCCGACTCAAAAAAACCCAAAAGTAATAAACATTACTTGGTAAATTAAAGTTAAAGGCCAAAAAACAGATTTTACTTTTTATTTTTTCTGCTTGTAGCAGAAAATATACCTAATAACATCGGAACATTGTCAAGTATTTATAAATGAAAATAGCTCCATCTCTTGCCACTAATGCGTAACTGTAGAAGTTCCGTAGTGGGTGAGCCGCTTGATTAAGCTACTCATAGATGGCGCTGAGGAGAGATCTTCCAAATAAAAATATGACACAAGGCATTGAAAAATTCGTTAGGTACACCAACGTTAAGTATAGCTTAATTGGTGGTGCGTGGTACGGATTATCGAGGTTGCTGGTTCAAGTCCAGCTGCTTAACGGATTTTTCTTTGCATTGTCATTGTATGTTGAAGTATTTATAATATTAAATTCAGCTTTGTCGAGAGCAAGACAAATAGCTTCGTAGGAGTTTATTGCTTGGCAGTCGCACCGCCATTTTGAATTTAATTGGGCTCCTAATTTACACGCGAGTTGGGGAGCTAGTTGAAAAACTTTGGACAACGAATCGACGATTGTCAAGAACCTAATTAAAGTATCTGAGTCGTTAAAGTGTTGTTGGAACTTTTGATCTTTGTGTCTGGCTGAAAACCTAATTTTAAGTTTGGGGAGTTTCGAGTGTTTGATAAATGATGAGCACTTTTTAGGGTTCCGTACCTCAAAAGGAAAAGCGGAACCTTTATAAGATCACTATGTTGTCCGTCTGTCGAGATCCTTTTTCTCATTAATGCGTGGAGGTAGCAACATGAAAGTAATATCGAATACTCCTGCAATTTCTTGCAGATGTGAAAAATCAAGCTTCTAAGTCAACACAATCAAAAGATAATTAAAATGGGTGCTTCCGTACAAATGGTATCAAACCCTATAGGGTACTTTCCATTATCCTAGAAACCTGAAATTTGGCATGAGCACAATCAATGAAATAAATGTTAAAATCTCATTTTTTTATGTCTGCCTGTACCTACATGTCAATGACGAATATGAAGTGACCCCACACTGCATAAATAGAGACTTCGTACTGGAATAACACAGCATTTAAACGAAAGCTAACAGACAGACAGACGGACAGACAATCTGACTCACACCATAAGGGCTCCAATTTTCTATTTTATACGTATCGGCCCAAAATCGAAAATTGGAAATCGATCCATAATCTACACAATGCACCTTCAAAAGGCTTACCTGCTCGTAAAGATACAAAATTAAGTCAAGGATGTTGGATACCGAAACAAAAGCCTATCGCGCATCAACGAACCCCGCGATTAATATAAGCGTGGGCCGTAAACAGCGAACTAAACATCCCTTTCGTTTTCCGCGCCCCTTATAAATTAGCCTTTTACCATAAAAAATCAGAGCCGTGGCGTTATCTGCGCCCGCGATACTATTTCACAATGATTAATCAACAACGGTGGTGTTTGCCTTTCGCTTTCCGCTTCTGTCTTCACTAAAACAACTGCAAAACCTACCACCACTTACACACTTCTTACTGTATTGCTGGGTTTGTTTTCAACGCTGTGAGCTCGCTCGTGTTCCACCAGCGTTGCACACGTCACACTTCAATGTGATCGGATAGTGTTTGGCGTGGTGGTACTAGAGTGCCATCCCCGCCTATTGTTATCAAGTTGAAATCAAGCCAGCTTTTTGTGTATTCGCCCCTTTTGCACCTTTGGCTTTAAATGCGAGTGTGAAACTACATTTGGTTTTGAAAAACAAGGGTTTAGTTGTTCTGCGTCGGGACTCGTGAGGACTTTTATGAGGGCCGGTGGAGATATTTTGATATTTGTCTTTGATTCTAATTATACACGGGTAGATTTTATACCGACTGTGTGCCCTACTTCGTTTAATATATTTTTCGATTCACTGTGTTCTGGGTAAGGAAACGGATTGACATTTGAGTTTGAGTTGAGTTGAATGATACTAGCAGATGTGTGTGTGATGACTTATGGATCTGAGACGTGGGTGCAAACGATGGGTCTCATAAGGAAGCTCAAAGTCACTCAGAGGGCGATGGAGAGGGCTATGCTCGGGGTTTCTCTGCGGTATAGAATCAGAAATGATGATATTCGCAGTAGAACGAAGGTTACTGACATAGCCCGAAGAATTGCAAACTTAAGTGGCAGTGGGCGGGGCACATTGCTGGCAGAATTGATGGCTGATGGGGTCAGAAGGTTCTCGAATGGCGTTCAAGGACCGGGAGACGAGCTGTCAGGCCTCCAACAAGATGGTGCGACGACCTAGTAAAGATCGCGGGACCACGGTGGATGCGGAAAGCACAAGACTGGTCAGAGTGGAGAGCCTTGAGGGAGGCCTATGTTCAGCAGTGGACGACTTTCGGCTGACATGATGATGATGATGACACTAGCAGAAGTTTAGATTCTGTATTTTACTTTTGAGACTGCTAAAATTACAAGTCATGATTATCACCAGCCTTTTTTACGTCCCACTGCTGGACTGTTTGGGCTATTGTTCACACGTGGGCCGAGTGCGAATTGGGAACTACACACACCATTCAAGAAACTGCTTCGCAAATTTTCGAATTAGAAATGTTAAATACAAAAGTAAATACTGAAAATGAATGAATACTCTGCCGACCCAGAGAAAGCTGTGCCCTAAGCACGACTTGTCGAATCCTGCGTTACGTTACGGTTATCGTATCGAGATCGAGAAATCTCATACTAAATTTTAGTTCCAAATACTGTTCCAAACGTCATACAAACTCGTTATAGTTTACTATTCGATTTTACGTGACGCAGGATTCGACAAGTCGTGCTTAGGGCACTGTTTAGAAGAAAGCTAAGCGTGACTGCCTTGCGCGTCAAGGATTCCGTATCTGACATTTTTAGGTTATTTTCCTTGACTTTCAGGTGGAAAGTTCCCTCTACTAAGTTTTATTTTTACTTGATACAGACAGACAGACAGACAACGCAATGACCCCATAGGAGTTCCGTGCTTTCATTTCTTTATAACACTTGTCTTAGTGCATCAGAGTTGATAAAATAGATACCTAGTGCGCATGAAAATTCAGGAATAGTAACGGCAGTTTGAAATTGTTCTCTATACAGAACTACGAGCTAAGTGCACCTCGGGCGCTTTTAATTGCTTTTCCAAATGGTGTATTTTCCTCTCATTTTCCGTTCTAAGAATGGCCGCGTCAGGGTTCCTTGAATAAGTGGGTTTTCCACCGATAGCTACTAGTTTAGTCTGAGAGCGTTAGCTGCCAAAGAGACAGACGGGAAATGCCATTGGATTATCTTTGCTAAACTTTTTTGCCGCCACTGCTTGAGGGGACAAGGCAGACAAAATTATTTTTTTAATTGAAACGCAAACGAGAAAGCGGGTCATCTGATGCTAAGCGATCACCGCCACCCATGAGAACCCGCAATCCCAAGAGAGTCACTAGTCCGTTGCCACTCACATAAATACCAAAACTCGCACACAATCAACGAATACAATTACTAGCTTTTATTGATTAACCCGAATTGACCCGAATGAAAACGACTCAATCGACTTTAGGTCACTAATGCTTCGTCCGCGTGACGTGTTTTCTCCCGGCACTTTCGTCAGATTACTGAATGCATCCGTCCGACATGAGTCCGAAAATCTCGGCGCGAAAATGAGACCAATAATGCAGTTTTGTAATGTTCCGGCCTAAAACTGTCTTATCCTGTATAGAAAGGATAGGACCGAGTGCAGTCTTTTTATTACGTTCGCAACTCAATTTTCGTTTTTTTTTTGAGATGTGTCGTTTTTATCCTAAAAGTGCTATAGTATGAGCTCGCAGGGGAACTCAACCTTTACACTAAATGGTATAAAAGCAGTTTTAGATGCTCAAGTCGTTAATAAGGCCATTGCTGCCCCGCCGCTGCGGCAATCGGACCGGTCGTTTTCAATGAAAAATAATTAAACTACATCGACATAACACAAAACAGCCTGCGTCACGAGACGTCTCGAATCAAAACGTTCAAATTGCAGTGCGGTGTAAGCGTTTATCGACAATAACAATTTCCGTGGCGACATAAATCGGGCCTAAACATTAAGGGCGCCATTGACGTTGCGACCGACATTTTTCCCTCGCAAATTCATTTTCCTTATGAATATTATAAATTCCCGTCGAGTTTCCCGCTGGAAAATAACGAAACGGCAATTTAGCCGGCTAAGTATTTTAGTGTGAGCCAGCATAGCGGGCGTTAGCGGGGCTTAGGCCGCGAATAAAAACAAAATGTTTAATACATTACAATTCACAATCGCACACTTTCACCGCTGAGTTTTGCTGGGTGGAGTTATTCGGAGGCTTATAGTGAACCAGCCAGGGCGTTCGCTTACGTATTTTGACAAGCTTTTTTAGTTAAACAAAATTTTGCAAAGTAGTTATATTTGATCCACTTGCAGATAGCCTCAAAAATTTCTAGAAATTTGGACTAGTCTTTTATTTTGAAACACTTACCGTCTGGTTACTCACTTAGTCGCCTTGTTCAGTAAAATAAAGGAATTACGTCCGTCTTGTTTCGCCACTTCTCACTTGAACCATCTATCCTGAACAGTTTTCCAACTCAAATCCAAACTCGCAATCAGCCATCTACAGTTGAACCGCCCCACGATAAATTATATCGTTCCCGTCGACAGCAGATAGTTCGATGCGCACCCGCCACAATTAGCGGCGATGGATCGCTAGATGGCGCTGATTGGCGATCGCGCGATAGGCACGCGAGCGCAGTAGTTTTTATGTTCATTTGTTGGGCGCGAGAAACACCCCCGGCTGGGGCGAGTTGAGGCGGTGGCATCTACAGAACCGTATTGGGATGGAATGAAAGACTCAGAGGCCCGAGTACGAATATTCGAAAGCTGCGTCACGTAAAAACGAATAGTAAACGTTATCGAGTTTGTATGACGTTTGGAACAGCGCCCGCCCGTGAGCGTATTTGGAACAGAAATTTTGTATGAGGTTTCTCGATCTCGATACGATAACCGTAACGTTATGCAGCATTCGTAAAGTCGTGCTCGACCCTCACAAAATTATTACATGTTCTAGCTCCCGACCGCGTTCTGCGTGCGACGTCAGTAACTGTTCAAACACCACCACAAAAGTTGGATATTTTAATCGAGACATTTTCTCACTAAATTTGTGACGTCAAAAACCTACTCGTTCGCTTTACGGCCACGCATTTTATTGCAATTTGCACGACAATTTTTTCAGGGCTGAACTCGGCTTAAGGCTGGGAAGAACTGTGAAACTGACAGCTAAGAGAAGTATTCTCCTACCAGTACACCACAGGTGTATTTTCCTGCCTCTGTGAAGGTAGGCTGTCCCAGGAGCCGGGCAGGTGGCCACAATGCCTCTCGTTACCGCGTCACGCCGCGCTGGAGGCATCGGCTGCAGTGCACTGCATTCAACCGATGTTGGTGCTCCTTGAAAACAAGGTTTACTAACGTTTGCCAAAAAACTTTTGCCAAACTGATTCATTTTCCAAAATGCTTTTTTGTAAAAACTGTAAATATTTTAGGATTTAAAAAAAAACAGACCTCATCATCATCGTCATGTCAACCGAAAGACATCCACTGCTGGACACAGGCCTCCCCCAAGGCTCTCCACTCAGACCGGTCTTGTGCTTTCCGCATCCACCGCCGTCCCGCAATCTCTACCAGGTCGTCGCTTCATCTTGTTGGAGGCCTACTGACAGCTCGTCTCCCGGTCCGTGGACGCCATTCGAGAACCTTCTGACCCCATCGGCCATCAGTTCTGCGAGCAATGTGCCCCGCCCACTGCCACTTAAGTTTCACAATTCTTCGGCATATCCTGATGTTTATATTAATGTAACTGGGTGATTCAATTGCTGGTTTGCCTTATTTGTTTCATAGGAAGGTAACTTACAGCAGGTGTTTATTCTGCTTCTTGTTTCAGATTTCAGACATAATTAGGTACTCGTAACGCACTCAGGGGATTAATTTTCGATAGCGTATTGTTATGTGTAGTAGCGTATTGTTGTGTGTGTTTGTTTTCTGTAATGTCCTTGTACTGTTTTGTGGTTTTTAATAAAGAATATTTGTATTGTTGTATTGTAAAGTACCTACTATGTATAGTGTTACCTGATGAGTTGATGACCGACATTTTAAACGTAAAAAATAATGATTGAAACCATAATTATTAATAGTGTGATGTGGTTTGACACCATTTGGCTGCGTACGTATAATTTCTGACCAACCGAAGTTTTTTGTTAGGTATATTTAAGGGATTTTGTTCAATAAGGAGCACCCTGTCGCTACGTACGGACAGTACCGGCCGGCTTTGGCAAACGGTACCCTATACAAATGCTAATACGGGCGTTTATCGTCCTGCAACCTGTCTCGGGGGATTGACAGAATAGTAGAGCGAAGTTGCAGAAGAGACAGCATAATGGTGGATTTTAATTTATTAATTTATTTACACCGTTTGTAAGATGAGACTGTATTTTTAACCGACTTCAAAAAAAGGAGGAGGTTCTCAATTCGTCGGAATATTTTTTTTAATGTATGTTCCCCTATTACTCGAAGACGGCTCGAATTTCAAAAAATATTTTTTTGTTTGACAGTTCTAGTTGGTCCCGTTGCCACCAAGTCAAGTTCTAATGATGGAATCCCATTGAAATCGACTGCAACCCTCAAATTTTATAGGCACGTGTCCCGTGTTTCATATTATTATTATATTTTTTGAAGCTATTCAAGTAGTTGCGTCTGGTAGTCATAAGATGGTGGTGGTGGTGCGCTATCCGGACTCGACGCTCTAGCAATGTTTAAGGTTATCTATCGTACATACCTTTTGAGTTGTCTGTTATTTCCTAGTAGAATACTGTCTCCTAAAATTGTGTACAGGCGATCGGAAGCAAAACGAACTTCTGCTAGTGACGAGAAATGATAATACCGTTACGCCGGGCCCGGGACTCGGGATTTATGTTGATTCGCGATTTACATCCACCTCTGCCGCGACATTTTTCTCCGCATTGGCGAATATAATTACGAAGGGAACTGATGTCAGGAGTATTTTGCAAAGATTTTGTATTTGAAATGAGACAATAACGAAGAAACGCAAGGTAAACATGTTTTCCGATTTTTTGTCTCGATTTGCAATCTGTTGGATGTCAGGGCGATCGGTTCGGTTTTTTAATTTAGTCATTTCTAAGTGTAGAGACTGTCACGGTGGTTGTAGACGTTTCAAAAATTTGTAAACTTTTTGAAAGAAGAAAGAAAGTTAATGTTTATTACCACAAAAAAAAATCGAAAACAAACAAAACATAATACAGTGCACAATATGCAAGACGCATTTCAAAATTACAGTTTTAAACACATAACATTACTTGTGGCAAAAGGAACCGTCTCAGCATAAGCCGAGGCCACACGGCGAGCCGCGGGCCTCAGCGCTGGTTTTCAGCCGGCCCTTTCGTCTCCGCGCGCATAAACTGTGCCAGGGTGAGAGGGTGACAACAAAATAATAATAATAATGAAAATGTATGCTAAAAGCGTTAATTAAACAATGGCACAGCATCAATTACAAAATTAAAATAGAAGTCAACGACGTCAACCAAGTCTAAGACGTTTAAAGCCTAAATAAATAACGGTTTCTTACAACATTCAAACAACCTTTTACTTTTGCGCTCTCAAACCTTTTTACTATCCAAACTTCTACACAAAACTCCTTCCCCACAATAGTCTTGAGTGAAGTTAGTAAGCAGTATTCGCGAGTGTCCTAACAAGGTTAATCGCGGAGTAATCCCCCTAATGCCGGGGATCCCGGCATCCCGGGATCCGGCGCTGGGCTACTCCGACCCAACTACACATGATTATAATTACTGCATTAGCTTCCTAGTGTGCCCTGTTACCAGGGTTACCAGTGTACACATAGTTGGTGTTTTGCACAAAACTATTATCGGGATAGAAGGAAAGCTATCATCATCATGTCAGCCGAAAGACGTCCACTGCTGGACGGCGACCTCTCCCGCGGCTCTCCACCGAGACCGGTCTTGTGCTTTCCGCATCCACCGCGGTCCCGCGATTTTTACTCGTCTCGTAGTGTCGGTACATAGGTACCTCGCGTGAACAAAACCGGCTGTGAACCTCATTACGCGTTCCAGCAACCTACCGCTTTCCGCGTGCCACGTCACGTTTCAAAACTGGCCAAGAGCGTGTCGGACACGCCCAGGATAGGGTTCCCAAGCCATTACGAAAGAGTCCTGGCATAAAACCCAATTTTATTTTAAAGGTATTTTCATCATATCTTTTCGAAACCAGTGTTAGCTGAGCCCTACTCCTAAGCAAACTGTACGCATTTTCGGGTCATTTTATTTCGCTTACTGACATAGACAAACGTAAATAAATTGGTCAACTATTACTCGTAAACCTGTAAAGTCTACTTGTCTCTGATAGGTTCCCTTTTAAATACACCGTAATTATGCACTACTGCTTTGATTTTTTTCACATTTCCGAATAAAACAGTTTCTCTGGGAGAGGGTCCGATCGGACGGGGGGGGGGGGGACACTTGACTCTAACAAAAAATGAGCGCTTCAGAGCTAAATAATTCGCAAACCAATCCCTTAATCGAAAAATAATGTTCTAAAAACAAAATACCTACCCTGTTGTTCAACAATTGACCTGGTAAAGATCGCGGGATTGCGGTGGATGCGGAAAGCAAAAGACCGGTCTGAGTGGAGAGCCGCGGGGGAGGCCTATGTCCAGCAGTGGATGATTATGATGATTCAACAATTCTGTTCAAACATCACCACAAAAGTTGGAGTAGCATTTCCTCACAAAATTACAATCGTGACGTCAAAATAGCTACCTACCTACGCAAAATGTTCCCATACAAATCGATTAACTCTTTCCTTCTATCCCGCGAAACAGTTCTGTGGTATTTTAGGTAGATGTGACATGTGATTCAAAATGTGTTTAAAATAAGCTTATTTAATTTATTTTCTAATAAATTAATTTAGGAAAGTATTTTAGACCGGAAGATACTAGATACATACAATAAATTCAGCCTATTTATTTGAGACCTAAGTTGCTAATTTCAGACAGAAAAGGCCTTAGGCGTATCTATAATTGCGTTGCCCTCTTTTAATCTCAAGTACTTATCTCGAAATTGGTATCTTAACAAACGCTTATCGAGAATCAGTAAGGAACAGATTCCTTGGAAATTCCAGGTTGTTGACTCTCGTCGTCTCCGTTAGTTTTTTTTAGGGTTCCGTGGGTCGAATGGAAAAACGGATCCCTTGCAGGATCACTCGCCTGTCTGTCTGTCCGTCTGTCACAGCCAATTTGCTCCTCAACTACTGGACCGATTAAATTTAAATTTGGTACACGATAATTATGTAAGTTGCAAAGTATATCGTGTGACATATCAAATGAAAGGGCTTGTTGTGAGAATTTCAAACACTTATTTTATAGTTTTATAGAAGATAAATTACCTAGGTAGTTTCAAGTAAATAATCGAAAATATATCATTTCCTCCCCTTATCTCCTAAAGTACTGGGCCTAAAATTTTGAAAAATTATGAAAAACAGTTCTTAACCTATAAATAACAAAAAAAAACCTATAACAATGGTATTTAAAGTAGGCAGCATAAGAAATTTCTCAATACTCGTACGTATGAACTTCACTTGCAGTTATAATACACTCAAAGGCAAAAAAAAAACTGGTCACTTTGTATGGAATTGTTCATACAAAGTGACCCGTTTTAATAACCAATTTGCGTCGAATATACTAGACCGTTTAAAATAATAGAGTTTAATTTGTGCTTGTCGCACAGGTCTCCCCTTAGAATGAAATGGCTTTGGTTGTACTTATAGTTCCCACCCGTGCCCAATGCCGAATGGGAACTTCACACACAATTAAATGGCGTCGAAGGAGTACGCAGAATTTTCCTCGATGATTTCTTTCACCGAAAAGCTGGTGTTAAATTACCAACGGTAATATAATGACCGTTTTCTTCTGCGCTTTATAATATAAAACCTCGTTTCTCGGATTAAAACTTCAGTAAAAATAAGTACGTTTTAATGTTTTCGTAACGCGGCTTCGGTCTCCATTAAAATAAGGCCCTTAATTGCTAAACACTCACCATAAATTAGGGGCGTTTGAGAATACAACGGAATGCCTGTTTTCTGATGAAATTAACGTCCTCGCTCGGGGAACCTACGGCGAGAGAAATATGTCTCCGCCGGAAAAGAAACACCGAGACACGCAGAAAGGAATTACCTTAAAGAGACCTTTTCTGCTTTGATTCTTTATTTATAATCGCTGCTAAAATTTGGTAGGGTATTTGCTGAGCGCTAAAAGGCTGGCTTTATTGTAGATAAAGTTGCTATCGCTCTTTGCTATCGCTATAATTTGGAGGCGCGCGGAGAGCGCTTCGCCTAACTTTCGTGATAAAGTGTTTTGTTTTAGTTTATTAAAACAAACGCGGTTGGCTTGGTTTCACACGTGATTCAGGGTAAATAGTTTACACGTATTGTGAAAACAATACACAGTCGAATATTTTAATAATATTAGATATAATGAAAACGGGATATTGACCGCGAATACCTTCTAATGCAGTTCTCAATGCGGTTATGTGAGGGCGTGCGTGAGATTGGACATGTATCAGCGTGTAATCAAAAAGTACAAAATACATCTCGATCGCGTTTGTGTTCAAGTGTCAAATAGTATGAGAATTCTTATAAACGAGAACGCGATCGAGACGTATTTCTTGGCCTGGTCGGCGAACTAGGCGCTCTGAATCGTACCTAAACGTATGATCGTGGCCGTACGAATAAATTCAGCGAAGAAATAATTCAGCTGGAAACGCGATCCTCGATCAAAACAGCTGAAAATCGATCCTAAACACCCGAATTTAATTCCCCCAAGCAATCAGCCGTCAGACGTGACCCTAACCGTTTTTAAGCAGGAAAACACGCCTGCATTTTCCTCAAGGAGTCATGAGATGTACCTAATACGCGACAATCTAAATTCAGTTAAAAATCCAGCAAGTCGAACCACATTAGCATACAGAGCGATCGGGTCGGACGGATCGCCCGAACTTGGGCGCTTCACTCCCACGCCCCTCGTTGTACTGTACATACCATATTATTTTTATACTGTACACGCTGCGGCTAATATCTTTTCCTATTTTCAAAAATCTCCTCAAGGCTCACTACTCCGGTGTGGAGAGTAAGACAGCCGGTGTAATTACGGGCACAAGAGGTATTTCATCTTCATAGCTCTCTAGGTTGACAACGCATCTGCAAACCCTCCGGGGTTGCGGGTGTCTATGGGCAGTGGTGATCACTTACCATCAGGTGACCCACTTGCTCGTTTTCCTTCCTCGTCGTATAAAAAAAAACTACTTGTCACTAACTTGAGCTTCAATTCCGTCTTCGATCCTTCGTCATTCTTTTTAGGGTTCCGCACCTCAAAAGGAAAATCGGAACCCTTATAGGATCACTTTGTTGTCCGTCTGTCTATCTGTCTTGTCTGTCTATCAATACCCTTTTTCTCTGGAACGCGTGGAGGTAGCATGCTGAAATTAATATCAAATACATAAGCCTGCAGTCCCTTGAAGCCGTGAAATTACTCTACTTTGCGTTTTTCGCAGTTCGGTAAAAATCAAAGTTCTAAGTAAACGCAATCAAAACATAACAGTAATTAAAAAGATTGTTTCTATACAAATTGCCGTACCGTGAAAACGTATAGGGTACTTCCAGTTATCCTAGAAACTTGAAAATTTGGAATGAAGGTAAGCTCTTATAGCACAACCACTAAGAAAAATCTCAAAATCTTAAACGTTTATGTCTGTCAGTATAATTATGTCATACAGACCAATATAAAACGACCCCACACTGCACAGGTACATTTTGCTTAGGGCTCTGTTAACACCGGACATTTTAAAACACTGGTGAAAAGCGGGATTTTTTTTTTGAGTTGTTACATATTTTATTCCTTTACTCAGAATCCTTTTCACCTACGACTTTTTTGTCATTTTCGCTCATATTTTGTTTCCTAACGCGATGAAAATAAGAAAGCTTTAAAATAATTATGTATTATTAAGGTGCGTTTTTAGCGACCGGTTGCCATAAACAAAAAAGTCAGAACAAAAGATAATTTTTACCCTTCTGAAAGTTCAAGAAGCCTTTCACTGTTTTTTTTAAACATACTTATTTTCAACATACAATGACAATGCAAAGAAAAATTCGTTAAGCAGCTGGACTTGAACCAGCAACCTCGGTAATCCGTACCGTATTTTGGTACGGATTACCGAGGTTGCTGGTTCAAGTCCAGCTGCTTAACGAATTTTCTTTGCATTGTCATTGTATGTTGAATTTCATTCTATGAATGTTTCGTAAAAATAAAAACAAAAATAATCAATAAATCGATTATTTTCATTGATACTTATTTTCCTTTATTTTGCCTGAAGTCAGCTGAATTGTAGTGGCATTTTAGAAAGGTTGTCATAGTCACTCATAGTGCAGTATTCACACATAAACGTGGTGGGGGTAGCAAGTGGCAAAACTACTTTCACAATGCTTTGACAAAATTCGCTGGCTACTAGAAGGCAGTCGTGGCCGAGTGGTTAAGGCGTCTGACTCGAAATCAGATTCCCTCTGGGAGCGTAGGTTCGAATCCTACCGGCTGCGTTACTTTTGTTTAAAAAACCAGGCAAGAGCGTGTCGGACACGCCCAGGATAGGGTCCCGTTGCCGTTACGAAAAAGTCCTTGCATGTAATTACCTAATTTAAATACGTGTTTTTTTTACCGTGTCATTAGTATATACTCGAAACGATTAGTATGTACTTTAAATTGTGGACAGACGGACAAACAGACGGACATGGTGGAACTATAAAGGTTCGTTACTGACTATGTAGGTAATCTCAATATTTCAAAACCATTTTGATAAAATAGCTTAAGCTGAAATACTATATTTACATAATAAAAGCAATTTACAATGACATTAAATCTAAGCTTAAACTAAATAAACTACAACTTAAAACTAAATTAAATCTAAATAAGGCCCCCGTGGCATAGTGCCCAAAAGGCTGGCAGCGTTGCCTCGCTGAATATCGATGCTGATTCTTTGAGCTTAAGTTACGGACTACTTAAATTAAGTCTCCCCTGTCAAAGTAGCTGTTGAATGCAGTGTTCGTATCATTTTTAACCGACTTCAAAAAAGGAGGAGGATATTTTACTTTATGAGAAGGCTTTTATCTAGGCGACGACCGGATGGCCTAGTGGTTAGCGACCCTGACTATGAAGCTTGAGGTCCCGGGTTCTAATCCCGGTCGGGGCAGATGTTTGTATGATGAATACGAATGTTTTCTCTCGGATCTTGGATGTTTAATATGTATATAAGTATGTATTTATTTATATTTGTATGTTTATCCGTTGTCTAGTACCCATAGTACAGGCTTTGCCTAGTTTGGGACTAGGTCAATTGGTGTCAATTTGTCCCATGATATTATTATTATTATTAATTTGTACTCCATCTCCACCTGGGACAATGCCCTGTAGGTAGTCTTTCTATGGTATCTTAAACCTTTTGAATGCAAAAAGTATATTTGGTAGCACCAGCAGAGACTACAACCCAAATTTTACTTTTCAGGCGTATTCAGAGTCCATGAGCACTTAGAACAAAAATATAAAATAAATAAATATCATGGGACAATTTGACACCAATTGACCTAGTCCCAAACTAGGCAAAGCCTGTACTATGGGTACTAGACAACGGATAAACATACTTATATAGATAAATACATACTTATATACATATTAAACATCCAAGACCCGAGAACAAACATTCATATTCATCATACAAACATCTGCCCCGACCGGGATTTGAACCCGGGACCTCAAGCTTCATAGTCAGGGTCTCTAACCACTAGGTTATCCGGTCGTCAAAGATAAGATAAGATTCGGGTGCGGACGAATTTGTATGTACAGCCGAGGAAATTAATTCCTGATCCACCATGGAACCTTTTCACAGTGAACTATGACGTTTATTATGAAAACGTTCCATGGTGGGTGAGGAATTAATTTCCACTACTGTACTACTGACATCATTTTTTTTAGGGTTCCGTACCTCAAAAGGAAAAACGGAACCCTTATCGTCATCACTTTGTTGTCCATCTGTCTGTCTGTCAACTTTTTCTCTGGAATGCGTAGAGGTAACATGCTGAAATTAATATCAAATAAGTACTCAAGCCTGCGGTCCCTTGAAGCTGTGAAAAAATCAACCTTCTAGGTCAACGTAATCAAAAGATACAGTAATTAATTAAAAAGGCTATTTCCGGAGAGTACTTCCAGATGTCCTAGAAACTTGAAATTTGGTATGAGGGTAGCTCTTATAGCACAACCACTCCGAAAAGTCTCAAAATCTTAAATTTTTATGTCTGTCTGTAGATTTCGAGGACCAATATAAGTTGACCCTACACTACGTACATTTTGCTTAGGAGCAGGGCTCTGTTAACACTGGACTTTTAAAACACTGGGGAAAAGCGTTAAAATCTTTCTACGGAACCCTCGTACACGACTCTGACTCACTTGGCCGGTTTTTTTGATATAAAGAAGCGCCATTGACAGCCAAAGTGCTAAATGCTCACAAAGCGTATCACTACAAATTATAATACCTAAGTACCACTGTATACAAGAGATCAACAATAGGTATGCGAAAATTAGGGCAAAAAACTGTTTTCAAAGCTTTCCATTTGATCTACTTAATATTCTTAATAACCGTGATAGCCTAGTGGTTCGGCCTATGGCCTCTGAAGCAGAGGGTCGTGGGTTCGACCTCCGGCTCGCACCTCTGGGCTTTTCGGAATTTGTGTGCGAAATTAAGTTTAAAATTTACCAGGAGCTTTTCGATGAAGGAAAACATTGTGAGGAAACTTGCACACTCCTACGAAGCTGTGTGTGAAGTTCCCAATCCGCATTGGGCCCGTGTAATCGTGATGATGAATACTTAATTAAAAAGTTGTCAATTCCAGACACGATCTACCAACCGAGGGCTAAAAAACGTTGTTCCAATCAAAATAATTAGGTGTGTGTGACCTTTCATTAAAAATGCCAGTGAATGCAAAGTATTCATTATTAATGTTTGAACCTGCGACAATAATTAAAAGCCGCTTTGTTTTCGAAACAATTTACACGGTATTTTTAATCAAACGGCGTAACTTCCTTCAGAAGCTTGTGTATACGTTATTATCAAACGCCATTTTGTAATTTTCTACGTAACTTTTATTGTTCGTCAACAGACGAGACGAGATTTTTTTTTAGAAAAATACTCTTCATGTGAACGTAGACGTGACGTAGAAAAGTACCTTGAGACTCAAGTATATTAAGTACCTATATTATAGTCGAGCCAAGTTTAGCCTGATACCATCATCATCATGTCAGCCGAAAGACGTCCACTGCTGGACATAGGCCTCCCCCAAGGCTCTCAAAGACCCACCATGTTCCCATCGACAGAATAGATATTTTGGCCCCCCTGGAGCAAATAAAAAAAATCTTAAGCCACAATTAGTAGAAGATTTTCTCGTTCGAATTCCTAGTACTTTTTCACGGAAAAAAGCTTTTGCGCTAAGATTTCGAAATATAAAGAAAGCCTTTCCGAGCTAGTGAGGTGGAAAATATCTATACCTATAAAAGAAGACCGTGACTGACTGACTGACTGACAGACAGACAACGCACAGCCTAAACCACTGAACCTAGAGACTTGAAATTTGGCAGACATATACCTTGAGTATCCTAGAGGAGCACTAAGAAGGGATTTTTCGAAATTACCACGGGATAGGGAATAAATGGGATTTACATTTTCGAATCAAAGTGGCTCTATCTCCGCAGCTATAATTATTAGAGATTACAAATTTGGCATGCAAGTAGGTACGGATTACCGAGGTTGCTGGTTCAAGTCCAGCTGCTTAACGAATTTTTCTTTGCATTGTCATTGTATGATGCAAGTAGGTAATAATAACAGCTAATAACGGGTTTCAGGATTTTTCAAAATTCCCACAGGATAAAGGATAAACAGTAATATTTTCATAGTAACTGACTAGCAGATATAGAGACTTGCAAGTTTACAATTATTATTTCTTGAGGATCATAGAGGTGCACTACGAGGGGCGGCTGATAAGTAATCTCCGTGGTCAGAAATATATACAAAAATAATGCTGGCTGGTATGGATTTATATTCGTTTGTTATTCTATTTTAAAAATGTATTACATTCATTTGTCCATTGCATCACGTTTATTTGTCTCCTACAATTGTTTCAAACATGTCGGTAGAAAAAGTGAAAATGGATAAAATCGAGCAGCGTGCGGTGATTAAGTTTTTGACTAAAGAAGGGAATACGCCTTCGAAGATCAGACAGCGTATGTTACGTGTGTTTGGCAGTTCGTTTTCTTCCGAATTTGTTATAAAGTTTTGGTCAATGCAGTTTAAGTTAGGTCGTGAGAGCCTGGAAGATGATCCTCGTAGCGGAAGACCAGTTTCGGCCGTCACCGATGAAAATGTAGCCAGGGTGAAAAAAATTATATTAGAGGACCGACGAGAGAAGCAGTGGGAGATAGCTAGAGATGTGGGCGTCAGTAAAGAGCGAGTCAATGAAATAATTCATGAGCATTTGAACATGTCCAAGGTTAGTGCATGTTGGGTCCCCAGAATGTTGACTGCATTTGACATGGAGAGGCGTGTCAAATGTTGCGAAGAGTTTTTGGACATGAGTAGAGGGAAAGAGGAGGAAATAATTTCTAGAATTGTAACATGTGATGAGACTTGGATTCGACAATGGGACCCGGAAAGTAAGCAAGAGTCGTTACAGTGGAAATTTAAGGATGAGAAGCCGCCTCGGAAATTCAAGGTCTGTCCATCGGCAGGTAAACTTATGGCTACAATCTTTTGGGACACAGAAGGGATTTTGCTCATAGATTATTTACCGAAGAAAACTACAATGAATGCTGATTATTACTCAAACTTACTATATCAACTAAGAGAGACAATAAAAGAAAAACGGCGAGGTAAACTAAGCAAAGGAATTCTGATTTTGCACGATAACGCACCAGTGCATACCGCCCGCACAACGAAGCTAGCAATTAAAGACAATGGCTTCGAAACCATTGACCACCCCTCTTATAGTCCAGATTTAGCCCCCTGTGACTATTTTCTGTTTAGACTTCTCAAGAAAGACCTCAGGGGACGAAGGTTTATGACCGATGACGAAATGAAAGCTGCGGTTACTGACTTTTTTGACGACAAACCGAAAGATTTTTTTTTAATGGTTTAACTTTCAATATTTGAAAAATTTAATAAGTGCATTTTACTAGCAGGGGATTATATAGAAAAATAAAAAAAAAATTAGCCACGACAGTCTTTTGTTTCATTGTTAGGTAGATTACTTTTCAGCCGCCCCTCGTAAGAAGGACTTTTGTCGAAATTCCCACTGGATAGGGAATAAATGGGATTTAAATTTTTGAATTTTTTAATCGATCTAAAGAGTTAAAATGCAAAATTCCCGCGGGATAGAAATAAGCGAACTCAACTTCGGGGCTGATTTAAATTAAAATCACTAATAGAAAGCTACACTGTCACTGATTCATATTTAAGTTTTTTTTTAATAGCTAGGTTAAAACAGTTATTAATATCCGGCGGGAACTTTACAATTTCTCGGGATAAAAGTAGCCTATAACAATCAGAAACAGTGTAGCTTTCTGTTAGTGAAAGATTTTTAATCGGGCTAAATGTAGAATTCGCTTATTTTTATCCCCCGGGAATTTTGCATTTTCCCGAGGAAAAAGTAGGTGCCAATGTCAGTTAAGAACTGTAGCTTTTTATAAGTGAAAGTTTTTTTTATCGATCTGAAGAGTTAAAATTACTTAAAATGAAAAATCCTGCGGGATAGATTCTGCGCTGATTTTAAAAATTCTTCCACTAATAGAAAGCTACATTGTCTCAAATTAACATTTAATTAAAATGAAGCCCTATATTGCTAATAGGTACGTCCGTCCGCGGTCAGTGCTAAAACGCAAAAACGGAGAGTGACATAGTCTACTTTTTATCACGGGATAATATCTCATTCCCACGGGAAACACGTTACAACATCGCCTTTATTTGTGGTTTTGCGATGGATTAAAGTTTTTATATTTTTTATACCTAAATGGAGATAGTTATGGACAGAGGCAACTTTTTGCTACGGGAAAATATCTCATTCCCACGGGAAAACACGTTAGAAATCTTATAACATAACCCATAATGATTGTAATGCTTGCATGCTCGCTTGCATGTTTGCTTGCATGCTTGCTTGCGTGCCTGCTTACATGCCTGCTTGAATGCTTGCTTGATTGCTTCCTGGATGCTTGCTTGCATGTTTTCTTACAAGCTTTAATAATTGCTTGAATGATTGCTTGCGTGCTTGCTTGCATGCTTGCTTGCATCTTGCTTGATGCCTGCTTGCATGCCTGCTTGCGTGCATTATACGTTGCTTGGTATACTTGCTTGCGTGCCAGCTTGCATGCTTGCTTGCAATATTGCTTGCAAGCTTGCAGGTTCGCTTGCACGTTTGCTTGTTTGCTTGCTTGATTGCTTGCTTCTTTGAAATGCTTATGGTTCACGCGAGCGAAGCCGCGGGCAAATGCTAGTTAATTCATATTACTATTATTGAATATTTAATTTATGTACCTACTCAAATCTTTATTCAATAAAAGCAATTTACAATTACATTAAATCTAAGCTAAAACTAATTAAACTAAATTACAATAATGGTTAGTAAAAACACACTTATGACTATGTTAGTCACATAGACAATTATAAATAAAACCCCAAAGCGACACACAAAAGAACGTAAAACACTAAAAAACTAAGAACCACCACCCCGCACCGCACCCGGCTCAAACGTGCCCATCACGCCAGCAGCATTGCCCCGCTGTATGGCTAGCGCGATCTGCTGAACCAGGTACGACCCGGAGCGGGGGTCGCAGCCCCTATCCCGCAGCCTACGGCCCAACTCCCACACCAAAGACTTGGCCTCCATGCCCCAGGGGCCAGCCGTCTCGACCGCAAACGGCACAAAGTCGTGCGTCGGTTCCAAGGCCGAGTATTTAAGGCATTTTCAGCCGCGGATCCAGCTGATTACTATTATTACATTTTTTTGAAGTTTGGTTCTAAGATCCAGGGTCCCCCCTCGTTACGTCCGAGCATAACTAGATAACCTGCGGTAAGAGTCTGGGAGGCAAAAAATCACCAATAAGATTTGATTCGCGTGGCGGTAGAGGTTGCATGACAACGTACATCTACAACACGAATTGTTTCTAGTTTCTAGAATTAGTGTAACTATCTTCCTTAACCATCAACCCTGACAAAGTCGAGGTGATTAGAGGGGCAAAGAGAAACACAGCGATAGACCTTAATTACAGGAATAAAGTTCGCGGCAATACTGCTCTCGGCGATTGTTTGCTTCAACTCAATTAGAATCGCGGCCATTAGCAAGGCCATCGATATTAATTATTAAAAAAACTGACATGACGATTTTTTTAAAGTTAAAAAATAAGACTTTGTGCAATGTATTTATTTCGCGAACCTGCTCACAAAATTTCGCGAGAATCATTTGAGGAGAACAGCCGGACAGCCGGACAGCGGGATAGCGGGACAGCGGGACAGCCGGACGGCGGACTTACCTCTGTTTAGATATCATTTAAAGGTCTATTGGGCCCATCTCCTGATGTCCTTCCCCATAGGGTCATTAGAAGTCAGAATCACAAATAAAAACCCTCACAGTGTCATACGCCGAGCTTCCAGCCCCAGCCGGGCTAACGACAGCTTCGTTACAATACCTTTTATCATGGGAGAATATTTTTTTTAATTTCTCATCATCATCATGTCAGCTGAAAGACGTCCATTGCTGGACATAGGCCTCCCCCAAGGCTCTCCACTCAGACCGGTCTCGTGCTTTCCGCCACCACTGCAGTCCCGCGATTATTACCAGGTCGTCGCTCCATCTTGTTGGAAGCCTACCGACAGCTAGTCTCCCGGTCCGTGGACGCCATTCGAGAACCTTCTGACCCCATCGGCCATCAGTTTTGAGAGTAACGTGCCCCGCCCACTGCCACTTAAGTTTCGCAATTCTTCGGGCTAGATATGACGGTAACCTTAGTTCTACTGCGGATATCATCATTTCTGATTCAGACTTTTAGACTTAGAGTTAGACTACTCAACCCCTGACTGATGTCGTAACGGTTCATCAAAAGTCCGAAAGGAAACCCTGTACTCAAAAAAATATAACACTTATGTTGCCAACACCAATCCTGCAACTTTTCACTTTAAATTACGTCGGCTAAGTACCAGTTGAATCCATAAACAGGCGATATTTTAACATACAATGACAATGCAAAGAAAAATCTGTTAAGCAGCTGAACTTGAACCAGCAACCTCGGTAATCCGTACCACGCTCCATCAATTAAGCCATACTTAACATTAGTGCACCTAACGAATTTTTCAATGCATTGTGTCATATTTTTAATTGGAAGATCTCTCCTCAGCGTCATCTGTGAGCAGCTTAATCAAGCGGCTCACCCACTAAGGAACTTCTACAGTTACGTATTAGTCGCTAGAGACTTAGCTATTTTCTGAATCAATGAAAATAATCGATTTATTGATTATTTTTGCTTTTATTTTTATGAAACATTCATAGTATGAAATTCAATTGAACTTTTAGGCGATATTTTGTCATCGGATGCGCTAATAGCGCCCCAGTAGTATTTACTCTTCGGGAAACTAAACAAAAGCGACCATAACTGTCATTAACGGGATGCTAATTGCTGCCGGCTGATGGCCTCAAAGCGAAACTGTTATTATTAAATGGATGAAAACAGTGAACATTAAATAAATAATAAATAAGGAAATCATAATCATTATCTTAAGCCTTCCTCGACCAATTTGGTGTAGGCCTCCTTCAACTGTCTCCATGTCGCTCTGTTCTGGGCTGTCAGCATCCAGTTCTTCCCTGCCATTTTTCCGATGTCGTCCTTCCAGCGCATCTGAGGTCTTCCGACCGGACTCTTATGTTCATTCTGAAAGCAAAGTCCAGTTTCGCGATGGCTGCCCATCCCAGACGTATTCTCCTGCTGATTTGATGAACAAAACGTTCATATTCATTGTACAAACATCTGCCCCGACCGGGGATCGAATCCGGGACCTCTAGCTTCATAGTCAGATAGTCAGGGTCTCTAACTACTAGGCAATCCGGTCGTCATTACATTAATATACAATGACCTACCAATACCTTGCCAGTTACCAAACTTACGTTCTCCGAAACTGTAAATATTACAAGATTTGTTTCAGGATCATCGTGTAGGTATTTTAACTCTATAGGGTCAATGATATTAGGTATAAATAACAAAAGAGGTAGATGATTATGTTATCAACACATCGAAAATGAAGCGCAGAAGAGGCTACAAATTGCAGCCTCTTCAAATTGTAGCGTGCAAATTTGGACCTTATTCGAGAGCGACTGAGGCCAAAGAGGCTACAATTATTGTAGCCTTTTCTGCGCTTCATTTTCGGCGTGCTGGTGACATTATTATCCACCTCGTTTTATGTAATATCATTGCTCTAACTCATAAACTTCCTTCACCCGTGACACATAGCGTGGACGTATAACTTTCCATTACAGGTGCTCGTCTCGAGCGGCCATTAGGGCATTAGAGGAAGGTTAAAATTGTAATAATCTCCAACGCCCTCTAACGGACGTCGT
Source organism: Clepsis dumicolana (assembly GCA_963691665.1). Classification (NCBI taxonomy): domain Eukaryota; kingdom Metazoa; phylum Arthropoda; class Insecta; order Lepidoptera; family Tortricidae; genus Clepsis; species Clepsis dumicolana. Next base: position 537,540 of record OY829507.1, on the reverse strand, counting down.
AAATAACGCGAACAGGCCGCGTAAGCCTAGGCGTCAAACTGTGGGTACTTGGAGTGGTGGCCACTAAATGCGATGAATGGAGTTTTTTTTTGCTTGTTATTAGGGTTCTGTACCTGAAAAGGAAATACGGAACCCTTATAAGATCACCTTGTTGTCTGTCTGTCTGTCTGTCTCTGTCAAGACTCTTTTTCTCTGGAACGCATGGAGGTAGCAAGCTAAAATTAATATCAAATACTCGAGCCCCTTGAAGGTGTGAAAAAATCAAACTTCTAAGTCAACGCAATCAAAAGATACAGTCGTTAAAAAGATTGTTTCCATACAAATTGCCGTACTGTGAAAAACTAAAGGGTACTTTCATAGTAAAAGTGGTCACCACTGCCTATAGATACCGGCAACCCCGGGGGGTTTGCAGATGTGTTGCCAACCTAGAGGGCTAAGATGAAATGCCTCTTGCGCCCTTAATTACACCGGCCGTCTTACTCTCCACACAGACACGCAATAGTACATGCACTGCTGCTTAGCGGCAGCATTAGCGAGTAAGATGGTGGTAGCAATCCGGATGAACCTCGCGCACGGTCCAACCACCCGCAAATTGTTTTTGCATTCAGGGTTTCAAGTAAGTACCTAAATACTTTTATTTTATTTTATTAGCCTGGTAAAGTATCGCACGGCTGAGCAAATGCCTCCCCCTCCCCCTGCCACACGCCTGGCGTGGCGTGGCGTGGCGTGGCGTGGCGTGGCGTGGCGTGGCGTGGCGTGGCGTGGCGTGGCGTGGCGTGGCGTGGCGTGGCGTGGCGTGGCGTGGCGTGGCGTGGCGTGGCGTAGCGTGGCGTGGCGTGGCGTGGCGCTGTGTGGCGTTTACTGTACAAAAAAACCCGGATAACACACGCCCGGAAACACGGACGAACATGTTTTTCGATTGTCAGCATGTGAGCATATGACGTACCTTTACTTCATTGGTTACATACACTACGATTTGTACAGTCAAGTTCTCCAATATCTATACAGACAACTGTTCAAAAATACACCGACCTTATTGCCAGCTACATAAGGTCCGTGTTTAGATATTTATGAACCGTTGGCTGTACAGATATTGGAGAACTCTACTGTATATTCTAGTTAAATTTCGCCCGCTGTGTTGCCTCGTTATAAATAGCACCCTTTATTATTTATATTTATTATTATTGTTTAAGTTCGAGCGTTGTTCGACTTAACCGCTGCCTATTTACTCGGTACTTATAAATTTTTACAGCCATTTACATGACTAGTTAATAAATTACCTTTATCTACACACATATCATAAGTCCTCTATAATGCGTTCAGAAACCGTAGAAAATGACCAGCATTGCAGTACATCGTCGCCTCCCCCGCCAACCACCACGACCAGCAGGTCCAGCAGTAAAGTAATCGAATTCGATGTCGTAATGACTTTTCGATATCGAATTCGATGTACCGAATTTGACAACCAACGTAATTTACAATCATAGTGAAATAAAACGGATCTCTCACGTATATAAGTCGAGTTCAGTCCGACATGTATTATTAATAATGTGATTTTTTTTTCCAAAAAAAAAACAGTTCACGAAACGTCAGCTCGGTATGTTTGTCTATGATTAAAAAAAACAGTCAAATTCGTGATAGGTATGGGTATGATATTATATGCCTTCGGCTTCTGAACCCATCTTAGAGTACTTATAATATGTGTGTAGATAAAGTGATGTATGCAACTCCACATAATTAGGCCTTAAAATACTCGTGTGATTCTATTATGAAACTCGGCTTCGCCTCGTTTCATAAAAACACACTCATGTTTTAAGGACCCTCATTATGTAGCAGTTGCATAAACTACTATTATATTTCGTATGATTCATCCATTTTTTTTATGACATGTAATTAAATTCTGTCAATAATAAGTCTGGAGCCTATTTTCACCAACATTATAAATTATCAGTTCACAATGACAATTCGGGTGTACTTTAATTTGATCAAAAACGTTTGGCCAACTGATTCATTTCCCAAATGTTTCATTTGGTCAAAATGATTTTTTCCCGAAACTGTAAATATTTCAGGATTTATTTCAGGGCAATCTCATAAAACTCATGGCTTTAGAGGATTATTTTATGTTTTTTTTAACCGACTGCGAAACGCAAAGGAGGGAAATTCTAAGGTTTTTCTTTGAAAAGATTTTCTCGGCTGTCTTATTCTCCACACCGAAACTCAATAGTGCAGGCATTGCTGTTTAGCGGCAGGGTTAGCGAGTACGATGGTAGTAGCGATTTAGAAGCTCCCAGTGGAAGGAAGACTACGGGTTATTTCGAAACATTTTGGGCTAAACTCGACTTATAGTTGTATGTACCTACAGGGTGCGTTTTAATGAGCCGTCAAGAATTGAGTCAGGGGTTGAGTAAGGCTAACTAAACACCCCCTGTAAAGTTTATATTTGAAAAAAAAAAAATATATACAGACATACATTTTCCCATACATTCATTGTCTCTCGCTGGTTGACTATAGAATTGTACCTAGAGGAGAAAAACGCGGGTGGTAGGACCTTGTGCGAGGTCCGTCCGGATCGTTACCACCATCTTACTCGTTAATCCTGCCGCTAAGCAGCAGTGCTTGCACTGTTGTGTTCCGGTGTGGAGAGTAAGACAGCCGGTGTAATTACGGGCACAAGAGGCATTTCATCTTAGCCCTCTAGGTTGGCAACGCATCTGCAAACCCTCCGGAGTTGCGGGTGTCTATGGGCAGTGGTGATCACTTACCATCAGGTGACCCACTTGCTCGCTTGACTTCCTCGTTGTATAAAAAAAAAAACTTTTTTTTTAACTTCACTGCCAGGGGTGCTCACGTAGACTTCTCTAAGTGAGCCAAGGGGTTCAATTCTTAAAGGTTCATTAAAGCAGACCCTGCGTCCGCGAGTGATCAGTTTATTTCACTATTATGGCAATTTTTCTGTTTGGGCAAACGATAGAGGACCATGATCCTAGGCTAAGGCTTAAAAAAAATGTTAATAATGCACGTAATTTTTGACTCTACCAGCTCTTTCGGAAAGACCATGATTGTCAAGAAGAATGCGCCGCAAGAAACTTGGGACAAAGTCGTTTTTCTTAAAAGCAAGTTACAGTAGCTCTTATTTTCAGAAGTCTAGAATCTAGAACATAAATTGTCTCGCACGGCTTGAGTAAGGCCTACAATTGTATTCAAATCTGAGACCTAAACAAACCCACATCAATTACGGTACATCAGCGAAATTAACTTCGTACGCCCAGGGGGACAAAATACATCGAGTTCAGACACCTTTGTGAGTCAGTGGCGTTTGAACAGCCAGCGACATAGTCAGGCATAAACAATGTATGGCTACGTCGGGCGAGCGTGTTGCGTGGAAGAGACCAGCAATAAATAACGGGCCGTAAGCCCGGCCCTGTCGCCCTCGCCCTGGAATACGGATTTAGTTCTAAACTTGAATTAGATAAAGCCTTTAAATGAGTTGTGGAGGTTAATATGACCTTAATACGAGTTTAAAGTTGGAGTGCTATTTCAAAAATAGAAGTTGGAATAAGTTGGTCGGCTTATCAAATAGGTGTGATTTATTTGCGTGCTCAGAGCTGTAACAGGTACTAGTAAAATACAAAAGGATGTGATTTTTAACCCATTGTTGTATGGCAGAACTAAAAAAAAAGGAACTGAATTCCAGTCTCTTTGATTTTATTTTTATATCTACTGAAAATGTTTAGTAAAATAAACAAAAAGTCTGCTATGGAAATTGATGATGGTTTAAAATAAATATAGTTTTAGGCTTCCGTTGCTAATAAATAATAAAAGAAGTAAGGGGTATACCACCAAAAACAAGTGCAAGGGAGCCAAATTCAATAATAAACAAGTAACCGATTTTGATGAAACCCTCTCTAGACAACCTGCTTTTAAAGTGAAAAAAAAAACCGTATTCAAATCAGTTCAATCGTTTTAGAGATAGGGTGCCATAGACAGAGCTCTTTTTGCGTTGAGGGTTAACAAAAGAGGTGAAATCTAAACGGGTTCAAGGGGCTTTCCATCTTATTTTTGTTATTTTTGCTCTTCAGTGTAGTTAGCTATTTGCCGATTAGATTGCTGTTAGCATTTTAGAAGGATTATATTTTTAATAAACTCACCGAAACATGAATACACATTAAATACCAATTCTGGTGTAAGGGTGGGCACGCGACCCGGAGTGTCGAGGTTCCGGGTTCGATTCCCGGGGTTGGTATTTTTCTGGTTTTTTTCTGTGTATTCATGTTTCGGTTTATTAAAAACATAATTGATACTCACGGGAAGACCGTAAAAATAAAAAAATATTTGGAAAAAATAATAAAAAATACAAAAAGATTTTCCAATTGAGATCATGATTTTAGAAGGATAATTATTATAATCATGTTTTATCTTTTGTTTCAACCTAAAGGGTTGTTCTGTCGAATATTTATAACAGGTCAAAAGCAACAGTAAATAATTCCACTCTAGACTGTTTGATTCTCTTCTAGCCACGTCACTCAGGAATTCCTAGCTACATTATTACTAGCGAGAACTTCCAAGATAATCCGTTACAAACTGTCACTCCATTATCCCCTAATTCTCTAGGGAATACCTCAATATTCTGTAACGCTGCTATTTATATCTTTAGCTCGTTACAAACGTGAGGGAAAAATGCTAAAAGTTCCGCAGTCGGTAGGATTCGAACCTACGCTCCCAGAGGGAATCTGATTTCTAGTCAGACGCCTTAACCGCTCGGCCACGACTGCTGCTAATGGGAGTTTGCAAATATCGAGTCTCTATAACTGATAAAATTTAAATAGAACAGTGATGTAGTGTTACATTAATCATACCTCACATTTATATTTTGATGGTATAGGGAGACTAGAATAAAAATAAATTAAATTGGGTACGTAATAATTGTTCTTACGTGATAAAAAAATTTAGAGTCACACATTAAAAGAAGGATGGACTCATTAGCCTATGGAACCGATAGGCCAATGGGTAGGTTATTTTAAGCTCTAAAACTTTTTAGGTTTGCGTCGATATAAATTCCTGTGTGGCAGATTGTGTAGATTTTGTTAATAGTCAATGCTTTTGTGTCATGATATTTTAGTTTTTTAATGTTCCACATGATAGCTTTTTTTTTGTGGTACCTCCCCTACACATAAAGTGGGGATGACTCTGTTTTCTCGCGTACCTTATGGTGTGAGTTGTCTACAGGACTTTCAAAAATTGGGGGGGAGGGGGGTGCGAAGACCTGTTTATATCCGCGGAATCTGTTTAAAAAGGAGTCATGTTTTTTTTGCCACGATAATGCCAAGATTTAGTCGTTTTCTTATGTGTATTAAAATAAAAAGACGTCTTTAAAAGCCATTGTACATGAAACGCGCGGACGCGGACATGACACACGCAGTAAAAATTAAACGGATTTATCTTGCCACAACTTTTTGCCCAATAAACATATAAATAAACAAACCATCCCGATGATGTTTCGCTTATTATTATTGGTTCCTAGGCTATTGTCCATATAAATCTGCCCATCTCCGTTTTAATAGTGACGTTTCAACCCCCTGACAGTGACATCCGAACAACTTTAGGGCAATAAATAACAGTTAACATAGCCAGTATGAACTACACACCCTTCAAATAGTAAATGAACAATACAATACGAGGGCTGTTTGATAAGTACCCGTTTATGGAAAAAAAAAACATTATTTTTTTGTATATATGCATTTATCAATGAAAATAATCGATTTATTGATTATTTTTGTTTTTATTTTTATGAAACATTCATAGAATGAAATTCAACATACAATGACAATGTAAAGAAAAATTCGTTAAGCAGCTGGACTTGAACCAGCAACCTCGGTAATCCGTACCACGCTCCACCAATTAAGCTATACTTAACGTTGGTGTACCTAACGAATTTTTCAATGCCTTGTGTCATATTTTATTTGGAAGATCTCTCCTCAGCGCCATCTATGAGTAGCTTAATCAAGCGGCTCACCCACTACGGAACTTCTACAGTTACGCATTAGTGGCAAGAGATGGAGCTATTTTCTGAATCAATGAAAATAATCGATTTATTGATTATTTTTGTTTTTATTTTTATGAAACATTCATAGAATGAAATTCAACATACAATGACAATGCAAAGAAAAATTCGTTAAGCAGCTCGACTTGAACCAGCAACCTCGGTAATCCGTACTACGCTCCACCAATTAAGCTATACTTAACGTTGGTGTACCTAACGAATTTGAGGAGAGATCATCCAAATAAAATATGACACAAGGCATTGAAAAATTCGTTAGGTACACCAACGTTAAGTATAGCTTAATTGGTGGAGCGTGGTACGGATTACCGAGGTTGCTGGTTCAAGTCCAGCTGCTTAACGAATTTTTCTTTGCATTGTCATTGTATGTTATATGCATTTATTTTTCTACGTAGTCACCTTTTAACTCTATACATTTGTTCCACCTATACTCAAGCTTCAATAAACCATCCAAAAAGTATGATTTTGGAAAGTCATTAAAATAGGCCTCTGTGGCGGCAATGACTTCGTCATTTGATCCAAATCGCTTGCCACCGAGCCATTTTTTTAGGTTGGGAAACAAAAAGAAATCGCATGGGGCCAAATTTGGAGAATACAGGGGGTGAGACAATAGTTCGTAGCGTAACTGTGCTAATTTAGCCGTCACAACTCTGGACGAATGAGCCGGGGCGTTGTCGTGATGAAACAGTACTTTTTTTCTTTTTTAAATGGGGTCGTTCGTCCTTCAACACGGCGTCAAATTCATCCAATAAATTGGCATAGTACTGTCCTGTTATTGTTTTTCCCTTTTCTAAATAGTCAATATGTATAATACCCTGCGAATCCCAAAAAACGGTCGCCATGACCTTTCCAGCCGATGGGACGGTTTTTGCTTTCTTTGGAGCAGGTTCACCCGGTAAAATCCACTGCTTCGACTGCTCTTTCATTTCCGGGGTGTAGTGGTGTACCCACGTTTCGTCCACGGTCACGAAACGACGCAGAAACTCCTTCGGGTTACGTTTGAACACGTCCAAACACTGCTCCGAAGTAGTCAGTCGGTTCCGTTTTTGCTCCTCCGTGAGTAAACGCGGCACCCACCTCGCCGATACTTTCTTCATACCCAATTTTTCTTCTAATATGTGTTGTACCCTCTCGATTGAAACGTTTACAGCATCAACGATTTTTCGAAGTTTAATTCGGCGGTCGGCTAAAACGATATTTTCAATTTTCTTAACCATATCGTCTGTAGTCACCTCAACTGGCCGGCCTGGGCGATCCTCATCAAAGACGGTTGTTCCCCCCGCTTAAACTCGTTATACCAATATCTGACGGTTGTCATAGAAGGAGCACATTCATGGTAAACCGCTTGCATTCTTACTTTTATTTCATCACATGTTTTTCCTTTCAAAAATAAGAATCTAATTACAGACCGATACTGTTCTTTCTCCATTTTAACAATTTTAAGTTCACGCCTTCACTGAATCGTTGTCAAATGAGAAAAAAAAACAAAAGAATGCCATTTTTTTTTTAATTTTCCCGCCTCTGAAAAATGGCTTAAACAGGTGGTATACTTATTTGCGGCCAGTGATATTAATATATTTAGAAAAACGGGTACTTATCAAACAGCCCTCGTACAACACAAATATTCTTTATTGAAAACCACAAAACAGTACAAGGAGATTACAGAAAAACAGGTATAGTAAACGTATGCATCACAAATTATTTTATCTAACTAGTATTTAGCATTGCCATTGCTCCCAGAAGTACTATAAAACAAAGTGTCAAACACCCCATCATGTCATCAAGATACACGCACCTCTCTGCTTCCCGGATCCAAAAGATTTCGCAGTCGGTAGGATTCGAACCTACGCTCCCAGAGGGAATCTGATTTCTAGTCAGACGCCTTAACCGCTCGGCCACGACTGCTGCTTACGAATGCAATTGAAATCGGCGTATGTACTCACAAAACAAAGAATACGTACAAAGTTGAAAACCTTATACCCGTATCTACATACTACAAATACGTCAGTCTGTCAATTAAGCGAAACTTTACTCTATTATAACGCTATAAGAACTTTCACGTGTGAATAATTATAGTTGTTGTGATACGTCTCAAAACGTGACTCAGCTCTCAGCTGTAAACATGTAGGTCAACCGGTTGATAGAAAGTATTAAGACGAATTTCTAAGAATGTCGAATTATGATAACTAAAGCGGGTTTCAAAAGCAATCATTGTGTAGAATATCTACCTACTGGTATCGCACTTGGGTCTTTATAATAATTATGTGTTAAGGATTTTAACATATAAGACGCCACTTGTGCTATTCATGCTCGGCTCATTTTAGATTCTTAATTATTTTAGATAAAGATTTTTTTTTTAAATATCATGGGACATATTAACACCAATTGAACTAGTCCCAAACTAGGCAAAGCCTGTACTATGGGTACTAGACAACGGACAAACGTACTTATATAGATAAATACATACTTATATACATATTAAACATCCAAGACCCGAGAACAAACATTCGTATTCATCATACAAACATCTGACCCGACCGGGATTCAAACCCGGGACCCTGAAGCTTCATAGTAAGGGTCTCTAACCACTAGGCTATTCCGTCGTTCAAATTTTCAAGCCATAATTAAAAACTATTATGTCTTAAGTACCTGAAAGATGTAAATCCTTTGGGGATATTTATATACCTGAACAGTTGCGTGCAACCTATAGGCTTCATAATATATTATTAGCTAACATAATGCTCGTTTGCTGCATTCTGCATCTCTCTCGTCAAACGGTTAAAAGTTGTGCAGGCAAGAGATGGTGAACGCGATAGCGAGCAAGCGCGTTAGACAATAAGGACTCTGGTTTATAATAATAAAACACAATGTTATTTTAACTTCTAATTATAATAATAATTAAGAATGTTCTTCTTGTCTATGAAATGGAAAGTATTTTCTAACAAAATACAACAATTATTTCTTGTTTTGACTGTTATGTGGTGTTCAATAAAGAGTTATTGTATTGTATTGTATTGTAAAATAGCCAGTCTCTCCAGAATTTCATTCCGTCGAAAAACAGCCAATGAATGTGAGATCAAATGAAGGAACAAGATGTTTTTGAAATAAAGTTTAATAAAAGTAAAAAATATATTATTACACTAATCGGTAAGACAGCCCAATCGAATCTCAATCATACACTCACTCTCACCTTTCATTCACAAAATCTCTTCCAGTCATTCTATCGGCTCATTTACACCAATCATTCATCCCCAGTATCACCGTCTCATTCCCACATGAATGCTCATCACCACTTAGCAGCGACCAATCAGGTGCTACGGAAAAATTCAATTTATGAACTGTGGCCAACCGGCGGTGTTTGCCGACGCTGATTGTGCGGTGTTTGCGCTCGCGCCTGTCGGACACCGCCAACCAATCAGCAGTTTAATTAATTTGTTTTTAAGTGGCCAGTGTTGCTGCTGTAAAAAAAAAAGGCGGAAAGTGGTCGAGTTGTCAATTGTTTCATAAGTGTTGATATAAACATTAGGATATGCTCTTTAGGACATTTTGAACACATGAATGGTGGGTCGTGCGCGTGGCTCATATCACATCGCTGGCACTAATCAGTGCCACAAAATCGGTAACAAAAACAGAATAACGAACGGCCCTTCCATATGCTACGAGTCTGACCCTGTTATTCATAAACCTATATTAACTAAAATGCCGTTAAAGTTCGTTTGTCCTTTTTCATCACATTGACTTTTTTATTTTTATTTAAGAGAGGGCAAACGAGCAGGCGAGTCACCTGATGTAAAGCAATCACCGCCGCCCATGGACACCCGCAACACGAGGGGAATCACGGGTGCGTTGCCAGCCTTTTAAGGAATAGGTAGGCTCGTTTTTAAAAAAATCCTAAGTTGTATCGCTCCGGGAATGTTGCCGTTAGAAAGAAGAAGAAAAAACCTATTTTAGCTAATGGAGGCTTGAGTGACGTTTATGAATAAGGTCATATGAATATAATTCCATGTTTATTAGAAATTTAGGTCATATGCCATGATTTTTAAAAATACTTTGACTTTGACTTTTGACTTTTTATGTATGAGTGTAATCATGTCAGTGTCATGTTATATTGTCATATTTTCGTGCTCTGATGTATAGGCGTTTATGCTTCCATACTTGTATCTTTATAGTTCGCTGTGTGGTACCCACTATGTGGCAACAAAAAATTATTATCAATATCATCATTAAATCCATCAGGCCCACCCGTCCCGATTTTAGTTGCAAAGTCCACCAAATAAATACCATCCAGCAGCTTCCAAGTTATAATTCCCACAGCACCCAAATTCACCATGTTCTCATGCAACGTTTGAGTCAAAGATAAGGGTTCTTCGGTTCGTCTTGGGCGCGTAGCTGCTCGCAAATTTATCACCCCACTACAGCCAGAACCAGAAACTACACACACACACTACGCTTTGAAACCCGACACATCTCAGAGGCAGGGGCCCGAATATTCTAATCCTACGTAACGCAATTGAGTAGCGACGTTATCGTATCGTCATCGAGAAACTTCTTTATAAGTATGTTATAAGTCTATTCTATACTACAATACAATCATCATCACCAGGCTTTTTTTACGTCCCACTGCTGGGGACAGACCTCCTCTCAGAATGAGAGGGCTTGGGCTACAGTTCCCACGCGGCCCCAGTGCGGATTGGGAACTCCACACACAGCATTGAATTGCTTCGCAGGAGTCTGCAGGTTTCCTCACAATGTTTTCTCTCACCGAAAAGCTCATGATAAATTACAAACGTAATTCCACACATAAATTCTGAAAAACTCAAGAGGTGCGTGCCGGGGTTTGAACCTACGACAGAGGCTAGGCCACTAGGCTATCACGGCTTCCCACTATTACAACACAATACAATTTTTAAAATATGGCTCCATCGATACAATCGACGATTTCGCCAATGTCGGGTATGAAGACACTGTCAGTGCTTAAGACATTGTTCGGTAATGTTAAAGTTGTGGTTATTAAGGTTAGGCTTTAAAAACCCAACTCCCCGCCCCCCCTTCGCCTCGCCGGATACTAGCCAACGGCTAACTATTTAAGGAAATAAAATAGTTAACTGTTGTTGCCCAGGGTGCACCAGCCCAAACGCTACTCTTCCCCATATGACTCTTAAGAGGGAGCCGTAACGCTCGAGCACACGAGGTTATCCGACATGCACCCCAAAGTCTATAGTCTGGCAAAAGAAAGTTGAACCTCGTAGTTATTTTACTGGCAACACTCTGTCTCTATGTGTGTCTATCTGAGGTGTCATGTCAAAGGGCTGGCAGTTTTCTCTCTCAAAGAATCAGCATCGCTATTCAGCGAGGCAACGCTGCCAGCCTTTTGGGCACTACGCCACGGGGGCCTTATTTAGATTTAATTTAGTTTTAAGTTGTAGTTTATTTAGTTTAAGCTTAGATTTAATGTCATTGTAAATCGCTTTTATTATGTAAATAAAGTTAATTCAATTGAAATTCATCTGAGAAAATTGCGTCTGTGTGAGTGACCCTGTGTTACCCTGTCAAGATTTTTTGAAATTGCCGCATTTCTCCTGGTTCAGCTTTCGTTGGCCAGACTCTACATGTCATTCCAAAATAAATAATGTCACACAACAACAAGAATGTCAAAATTAGTCAAATAACCCGCCCCGCGCCATTCCAGGCGCAAAGGTGCCCAGAGGGTCGAGCACGACTTTACGAATGCTGCGTAACGTTACGGTTATCGTATCGAGATCGAGAAACCTCATACTAAATTTTAGTTCCAAATACGCTCACGAGTGGGCGCTGTTCCAAACGTCATACAAACTTGACAACGTTTACTATTCGATTTTACGTGACGCAGGTTTCGAATAAGTCGTGCTCGACCCACAGAACGCTCACCGCGTTACCCCTTTGAACCGCGATGGACAGCCTTCGCACCAGAAACGACCCGTAGCGAGGGTCAAGACCCCTCTCACGAAGACGGCGCCCCACTTCTTCAAAGAAACGGACTATACTAAGAAAGAAAAGTCTATACTAAGTATTTCGCAACAATACATTTGACAATAATGTGTACTTTGTATTGTCTATAGTTTTGTTGCCGCAGCTGAATGTTATTTGTGCAGGCGCCGATTAGATTGACGACTTTATTACGTGACGACATCGGTATGTACTTGTTATAGCTACGGTAAATAGAGAAAGTACTCGTAACGTGATGGCGATCTTGTTTTGGTTGTCAGTGCCCTAAGCGCGACTTGTCGAATCCTGCGTCACGTAAAATCGAATAGTAAACTATAACGAGTTTATATGACGTTTGGAACAGCGCCCGCCCGTGAGCGTATTTGGAACTAAAATTTAGTATTAGATTTCTCGATCTCGATACGATAACCGTAACGTAACGCAGGATTCGACAAGTCGTGCTTAGGGCGCTGCTGACGGTTTGCGTAGATGATTTGAAATACTCGATTACGGAGTAGATAATTTTATAATTTATCATTATCAGTTGTTATCTAATTAGTGATTAGATGTAATAGCCTCCGTGTTTAAGCACCAATTTTATTTCATTTATTTCATTATCAAGTAGTTATATTTTGCAAGGCTTTATTGGAACTAAAGAGTACTTATTTTAAAGGCATAGTAATAAACATAATCGTGTACAGTCAGGAACAGAAGTAGCTAAGTAACCGAAGCGGTCATAGTGATCTAAACATAGAGATAATTATAAGAGCTTGCTTAGCTACTTCTGCTGCTGACTGTACATGTTTAGTAAATCAAAACTTGTGATTATAATTATAATTTCAAATTATTTTTAAATACACTCAATGCAAAGACTTCCATCATTTTGGCAAACTTCCGTACAGCAGTCGTGGCCGAGCGGTTAAGGCGTCTGACTAGAAATCAGATTCCCTCTGGGAGCGTAGGTTCGAATCCTACCGACTGCGGAGCTTTTTGCTTTATTAACCGATTTCAAAAAAAGGAGGAGGTTCTCAATTCGTCCGTACACATTTTTTTATTCTTGTATAACTAAGCTTACCTTAGTTTCAAAAAAAAAATTAAATTTAAAATTGGAACCGGTAATTGAGCAGCGATTAATACCGGTGTTTGATTATTAATTTGGTGAAACGCTTATCGCCGATATTAATTATCTCGGTAATAAACGATATTGCTCGCGCCCGGCGATATCGAAATTGCTGCTTGTTTATTTTTTCAATGAATTACTGGCGGGAACATAAAATATCGATTTATCTATTGTACCTACTTTGTAATCAAACAGTGTGATAAATTGATTTTGTCATGTAGTTAATGGGTTATTAATATTTAAATAGTTTTATGTACACACATTATGATTATTACAAGTCCTTTATAATGTGTTCAGAAACCATAGGTAGGCACCTATTTAATGATTACCATAACGACAATCGTTTTTATCTCCAAAAACCAATACAATACAAAAATTTGCCTCAATTGAAACAAAAATAGTCGATACGAAACGTCAGCTCGGTATGTTTGTCTATGATTTAAATAAACAAATAATCAAATTCGTGACAGGTTTGTTATGCTTTCGGCTTCTGAACCCATCTTAGAGGACTTATAATATACATAATAATATGTATAAAGTAACATATAAAGTAATGTAGGTATGCAACTCCACAAAGGTAATTACGTAGGTTAGGCCTTAAGACACTCGTGTGATATCCAGTGATCGGGGTTTTGGATGCAACACCGCGGGATATCAAGTAAAAATGGTAATATGGATACGCCACTAAGCCCGCGATACCGATTAAATTAAACTGTTAGAAAAAAATGCTAATGGTTTAATGCCTGTAAATGGGTTTAGATGTCAAAGGAAATAGGTTAACATTAGAGAACATTGAAAAAATAATGGTTTGTTATTTTAATTTTATAAATCTGAACAAAAGTAATAAAAAATAATGTACTTACCAAATATTCAAAATAAATGATTTTAAAAAATATAAAAATTAAAATTAAAAATGACTTTAATATAATTTAATAATCACATATTTATTAAAAACCTTGACCCGTAATAGCAATTGATTGATAATGATAATTAATATGTAATCCTTACTATCGTAACTCCTAACTAATATTATAAATGCGAAAGTAACTCTATATCTCTGTCTGTCTGTTTGTTACCTCTTCACGGGAAAACCGCTGCTCCAATCTAGATGAAATTTGGTAAGAAGATAGTTTGAATATTGAGGAATAACATAGGCTACTTTTTATTCGGGAAAATTGTATGGTTCCCGCGGGATAGCGATAGCCGAAATCTACGCGGACGAAGTCGCGGGCAACAGCTAGTTTAATAATATAACAAATAACTGTCTTTTATCTAACCACGCGAATTCCGCGCCAGATCCATACTAGCGTAATGATTGAGGTCATTCACCTCACGTGGCATCCAAAACCCCGATCACTGGTGATATCACTATGAAACTCGGCTTATCACACTCGTCTTTTAAAATACCCTCATTATGTAACAGTTGGCTAATTTACTATAGGTGTAGCAGCTCTACATTCTCAGTCACTGCAAAAAGTGATAAAAACAAGCTAATATTTGAATACATGGAAAAAATTCGGCCTTTCCTCTATGCCCAGCCGTGGTGTAGGGGAAAAGCACACGACCCGGAGTGTCGAGGATCCGGGTTCGATTCCCGGGGTTGGCATTTTTCTGGTTTTTTTCTGTGTATTCATGTTTCAGTGAGTTTATAAAAAATATAGCTCTACATTCTATCTCCTATTTTAAATTTCGTACAAATTTCTTATTTGTAAACATGTAGCATTGTTTTTTCCTACGTTTTATACACATTGACTTTCATAAGCGAAGCTCGATCGACCTGAAACTAATTCATTTATATATTAATTGTGTTTTAACTGAAGCCCAAGCCCTCTCCTTCTGAGAGGAGGCCTGTACCCAGCACTGATACGTACAAAAATGCTGATGATGATGTATTTTAACATCTGTCTTTGTGTAGGTTTCAGTATACAAAGTAAGTAAATAATTATCGCTGTAATAAAATTTATATTGTTTCGCTTTTGTTGCACCTGTTCCGAACAATGGGCCTTAATTAAGAAAGCAGCCCGTTGAACCTCTTGGTGAATTTCGTAAGGCATCTTGTAGCTGAGGTGTCCGAGTGGTTAAGGAGTTGGACTTGAAATCCAATGGGTTCTGCCCGCGCAGGTTCGAATCCTGTCCTCAGCGGTTGAAATAGTTCTTTTTGACATAAGTGCGGAAAGTATGTCATTTTGCACTACTCCTGAGCTGTCTAATCCCGAGCTGTGAGGCGAGGGTCGAGACTCTGGATAAGTGGACACTTCCGCACGTGTACTAAATGACGTTTTTTGATACATTTGCGATAAAATGACAATGAAACCAAAGGCAGTGAGCCAGCGCGAGCTTCCCTAATACCACCCGCTGGGGCCGACTCCGCCGCCTTCCTTCACCAGAGCCATGAAAAAGTAAAAAGCACTAGTGCAAAAAATCCAACTTTCCGCTCGATACGTAGCCACAAAAAGTATCACTTTTTCGGCAACTGTATGCCGTATGTATACGTTTGCCGAGTCGCGATCTCCACTCAAGGACGTTACGTCAAACAGTGCTTTAATCTAAACACCTACTATATTAATGGAACAGGTGCTATATTGAGCATACAATTCATTTGAGTAATGCGATAATTTCATATAGATGTGTGTAGCTGAGGTGTCCGAGTGGTTAAGGAGTTGGACTTGAAATCCAATGGGTTCTGCCCGCGCAGGTTCGAATCCTGTCCTCAGCGGTTGAAAAACCTTTTTTTTACAACATTTATTTTAAAAATGCTTGATTGAATCAGGAATATTAATGAACTAAAATTATTAATTTGATCACCCGCGACCAAGAGTGTAAAATATTATAGCTACGTATGTATGCTACCAGTTATTCTACCCACTTTACTAATTTCTCTACTTAGTAGGTAATCTACCTCTACTATACAGGTTGCGTTTTAATGAACCGTCAAGACTTCAGCCAGGGGTTGAGTATTGAAAATAGAAATTAAAAAAATCGTTCTCTCATAGAATTGCCAACCAGCAGAGGCAATGAATGTTTGGGAGAACTTTTTTTTTCAAATTAAAAACCTTACAGGGGTGTTCAGGTAGCCTTACTTAACCCTGACTGAAGTCTTGATGGTTTTTTCAAGCGAATACTCAAAAAACAAGACTCAAGAAAGACTCAATTTGAATTCAATTGTTTTATATTTTATATCAATTAACAATTGATGACGATCTTTTTGTGAATGATGTATATTATGTATTTTGACATGTCAAATAAGGAAACGTGTCTCCTTGTCCGGAACAACCTACTCTGCTTCACTCAGCGTAGTGACGCCAGTGCAAGACACACCCGAACACAATACAGGGACCTTTTGTGTCAGCCTCCTTGCCACACTTCTATATATAGGAAAAACTGTTATAATATGTGTATAGTACTCTATAATAAATTGCCTGTAGATATTAAACTAGAAAGTAAGATGTTATTTAAAAGTAAACTGACTAAATGGCTGCACGAAAATTGTTTTTATATAAAGAATATCTGATGCGCTAAAAGCTAAATCGCTAATAATAAAATGAATATTTGACATTGTTAATACATTTGACTATCATTAAATTAGAAATATGTTAACCGAGGCAAAAGTGACTGATGTAATTTTGCACACCTGCATGCAGGTTGGATACGCAAGAACTGTTCTAGATTTAAGATCTTTGTAACCGTGTTCCAGCAAATAAATTATTTTGAATTTGAATTTGAAATAATATGTGTAATTTTCAAATTGAAATAATTAAATTTATCTATCTAAGTAACTAGAGCGACTATTAGCAATAGCAAGCTAAACTGTCGTTTTGGTGTTTTAAGAATGGGAGAATCAAAGGATGAAAAAAAAGTGCGAGTTCCAAATAAAATTACAACAATAGAACAATAGGTCTTAATTAAACGCACAATTTTATTCAGTTTAAAGTCGCTGTATATTTTAACAGGTTGCTTGTAGCTGAGGTGTCCGAGTGGTTAAGGAGTTGGACTTGAAATCCAATGGGTTCTGCCCGCGCAGGTTCGAATCCTGTCCTCAGCGGTCTAAAAAACCTTTTTGATAATAATTTAAACTTAAGATGAATTTACTTGATGAAATGTCACTTTAAACTGATGTGATGACAATTTAATCGTTAGGTATGTTCGAAAAAAAATCAATTTTTTTATGCGATAAGAAAGGTAAACGAGCAAGTGGGTCACCTGACGGAAAGTGAACACCACTGCCCATAGAGACCTGCAAACCCGGGGGTTTTGCAGATGCGTCGCCAACCTAGAGAGCTAAGATAAAATGCCTCTTGTTCCCGTAATTACACCGGCTGTCTTACTCACCACACCAGGACACAACAGTGCAACCACTGCTGCTTAGCGGCAAGATTAGCGAGTAAGATGGTGGTAGCAATCCGGACGGACCTCGCACAAGATCCTACCACCCGCAATAAGTAATGAATAACATGTGTGTTTCATGTTTTGTTTCGTGACTTTTAAGAGATTCTATTGATTTAAAATGACAATTAGGTATCAATACTTCCACAGACAGAATAAATCTGAAGTTGTTTTGTTATGAATATAACAGAAACTGAATAGAATGACAAGCAAGCTTACACATTTCGCAAAGACAGGCAGCCGACTGCTTTTTGTGGAGACGTTTCAATGAGAGACAGTTTTGAGCTATTAGGTAACAACATGATATCTTTTACTATACACTTACACTGTAGGAATAACATTACAAACGTTTTTAGGGTTCCGTACCTCAAAAGGAAAAAACGGAACCCTTATAGGATCACTTTGTTGTCCGTCTGTCTGTCATCATCATTTGAAACTCTATAAAGTTATCTAAACTGACGAGCAAAAATAAAGGCACTAAAAACAATTAATTTGCTTACAATCAACAACTACGTCTATGTGACAAATCAAAAATGTTTTCATGCTACACCTTCCCCTCCACCAGTATCAACACATAATATGTATATCACCTTACTATCACCACTCTGTATTGAAATATAATATAACCAGTAGGTAGGGGTAAATATCTAAAGTCAACGGAAAACAAGGATAATGTTCATTTTTAGGGTTCCGTACCTCAAAAGAAAAAACGGAACCCTTATAGGATCACTTTGTTGTCCGTTTGTCTGTCTGTCTGTCTGTCAAGACTCTTTTTCTCTGGAACGCGTGGAGGTAGGATGCTGAAATTAATATCAAATACTCAAACCTGCGGTCCCTTGAAGCTGTGAAAAAATTGACCTTCTAAGTCAACGCAATCAAAAGATACAGTAATTAAAAAGGCCATTTCCATACAAATTGTAGATTTCCAAAAACCTAAAGGGTACTTCCAGATGTCCTAGAAACTTGAAATTTGGTATGAAGGTAGCTCTTATAGTTTATAGTTTATTTTTTATGTCTGTCTCTAGATTTGGAGGACCAATATAAGTTGACCCCACACTGCGTACATTTTGCTTAGGAGCAGGGTTCTGCTTACACTGGACTTCTTAAAACATTGGGGAAACGCGTTAAAATCTTTCTACAGAACCCTCGTGCTTTCCGCCGACCGACTCACCGACTCGCACTTGGCCGGTTTTTTTTTTCATCTTAAACAAATCGAACCAGCCACAAAACTGACTGAATTAATACAAGTCGGAATAAACAAGTGAAGTTCCCGCGTAGTTTACATAAATCATTTATTCAGCGGCTAAATGAAGATGATTTCTTTAATTTGACCATAATTAACACAAGCCGAGATAGATCGATGAAAAAGCAATTTGCGGAGCAATTAGGAAAAAGCCGAGAATGCGCAGAGAATCATTTGCGAATGAATTATTTATGACAATTTCAGATGCCTTTTAAGAATGCAATTACATTAAGGGAAATTAAGAGCAATCGGTTTAGTGGAAGCCATTTTGAGATTTTAAAATCTATCTTCAATTACGGAAGCGTTTGTAAAATTATTAGTCAGGTAAACAGAAATTAAAAAAATCGTTCTCTCTTAGAATTGTCAACCAGAAGAGGCAATGAATGTTTGGGAGAATGTTTTTTTTTTATTCAAAGTAAAAATCTTACAGGGGTGTCCAATTAGACTTGCTCCACTCCTGGCTGAAGTTTTGACTGTTAGTTATAACCTAAGCAACTTAGAAAAGTTGAAAAACCTCCGATATTGTCATTTCAAAGTTCAATATTTCAAAAATGAGTACACCGATTTTAATGAAACTCAGCTGAGAACCATTTCGATTAAGCTAAAATAGAAAATTAAAATAAACATCATGAGACAATTTTATTGACACCAATTAACTTAGTCCCAAACTAGGCAAAGCCTGTACTATGGGTACTAGATAACGGATAAACATACTTATAACCTAAATAAATACATGCTAGTCTACATATTAAACATCCAAGACCCGAGAGCAAACATTCATATTCATCATACAAACATCTGCCCCAACCAGGGATCTAACCCGGGACTTCAAGCTTCATAGTCAGTGTCTCTAACCACTAGGCTATCCGGTCGTCGCCCTATGAAATCTTTCGATTAAAAAAAACCGCCTCGAAATCAGTCCCTCCGTTTGGGAGCTATAATGCCATACAGGTACTCAGGTCAAACTTGTAACACCCCTCTTTTTTCTCGGGGGTAGAAAACGAAGCTTGTACATTTTAGACATCCCATGTCAACTTCAAACCAATACCACCCAATACGCCAACTCATCAGTCGCGAACGCTCTAAACGCGGCGCACATGCGGATTGTATTAACTGGCGCAATCAGCGCGACCTCGTTACGTATAACTCGATCACCGGTCGTTCACTAATCACTCGTTCATTTACATATATTCATTTGTTTTGCGTCGGCGAATTTGCCACTTGATTGTCCCGCGCGCGGAAATCTTATGACGGGAGACGGCTAGCCTAGCCTCCGCGCTTCCGAAGGTGATTAGTAGAGATCCCGGTATCCCTTCATTGGGTCAAAAAACCTTTGCCAAACTAATTCATTATGTTTTTAATAAACTCACCGAAACATGAATACACAGAAAAAAACCAGAAAAATACCAACCCTGGTAATCGAAAAAAAAAAAGATTGAAAGATTGGAAAAGATTTTCCAATTGAGATCATAAACTAATTCATTTCCCAAGATGCTTCTTTTTCTGAAACTGTAAATCAAAAATCTGTGTTGTGTGTCAAAAATTACACCAGATGCTTTGATTTTTAACATGAAACTACGTGAGATTCAATCATAGTGAAATAAGCGCATCACTCACGTATGTCAGCCGAGTATAGGTCGACTTGTTTCGGATAACCCGTAGTCCTTTCTCTGGGAGCACACGCTTTGACGGTAGCTATACGTGAGTGTTCCGTTTATTTCACTATAGAGGCTCTGGTAATTTCAGGTGTAGTATAACTAAATTAAACTATCGGACGACGTCGACCAATCATATTCAGGTTAAAGACATTTATTTCTCAAAAGAACACTTCAAAAAAGTTCACTTACAAAAAAACAATATCTGTGCAAGACCGCGTCAAGCTTTAAACTTGTTAGCACACATACACACACACACACACACTAGTTACACCCATTTGTTAGCACCTGGTTAATTGTTAGATGCACATATATATTATGCCATCGATCTGTCGATTTTCGTGTTAACACGCTAAAAGCTACTCTCGTCATAAGTGCTCCACTTAGCGGTTTAAGCGGTCGCCCTGTATGTGTCAAATTTGATTAATGCAACTATGTTTTTATTTGTTTTAGTTGTTAATTGTGATTGTTGCTGTGGGAATTGATTGTTCTGCTGGTTATGAAAAGTGTTAACAATTTTATCTGTGCGATATCGTAAGTCCTCTATAATGCTTTCGGAAACCGTCTAATCAGTTTTCATCTTGAATAACCAACACAATATAAGTACATTTTTTTTTAAGTATACTAGACAATCTCGTTACCTAATTATTTGGGGGTAATGTTTGTCATAACCTGTCACTATAGATTAGATTAGATTAGATTCATTTATTTCGAATTGAAAATTACACATATTATTTGACATGTCAAAATATACTTCATTCACAAAAAGATCGTCATCAATTAAATAATAATAAAAAATATATAGAATATAAAACAATTGAATTCAAAGTGGGACAATGTCAATAACAGAACTAGAAATAAAATAAAACGTAATTAAATGTCAAAATAATAATAACAATATTAAGTCACAGAATGTGAGAATGTCAATAATTATAATTATACTAAAACAAAGGTACAAACTATGGTACAGAAAGAAAAAAAAAAACAAAAAAACACATTTCAATGTCAAATAGTTTCGCTGTACTCTTTCACAGAATACAGCGATTTATTTAAAAGAAGTTTATTTAGTTGGCGTCCAAACGTTTCATCCGAAGATTCGTTTTTTAGGTCAGCGGGTAGTTTTTCGTACAGTCTAGGGCCAATGACGCGCGGGTTTTTGTCGAGCAGCGCCAACCGCCGTGGCACCGCTTGCAATCGCCCGGTCTGACGGGTTATTCTACCCGGAATATTGACGCGTTTAAATGAATTAATGTTACGGCGAGTTAACATTAAAATGTCGTACACATATTGAGAGTAGTGCGTCAATATTCCAAATGTTTTAAATAGATCCCTGCACGAATCCCGTGGTTTGACATATAGTATGGCCATAACCGCTGTGCACTCCCTGAGGTATGCGCGGGGAGGTGGGAGCCGGGGAAAAAATAGCATGAGTTCACATGAGATCAACACACGTCGGACAAATCTTACGATATCAGTTTACATTTCTAAGGCAAGACTTGTGGCGGAACGGTGGTCTGAGGCTCTTTAGTAAATAAAAATGTATTAGTTGTATTATCTTATTAGTTGATAAAAATGTAACCTGCATTATACTCGATATTGTATTAAAATACCTAGGCAGTTGACGAATAAGAACTAGACTTATAATTCAAATCAGGATTTGTTTTATTGAATAATTATTTTTAATCGCTTTTGAATTCAAAGCTTTCTCTGTCTGCGTTTCTTTTCTTAAAATATTCAGCCACTTTAAAAATTACCTAGATAATTAATTAATTAGATAACGCACGACCCACCTTTGAATTTTTATCTCATGTGCGTCTGACATTGACGGTCCAGTACAAATGACACTACCCGCCGCCACGAGCGTTGACGGCGGACTGACAGAGCGCGTCCCCCCCGTCTCCCCGCGCGCATACCTCGGTGCCCTAAGCACGACTTGTCGAATCGAAGCCGAACGTTACGGTTATCGTATCGAGATCGAGAAATCTCATACTAAATTTTAGTTCCAAATACGCTCACGGGCGGGCGCTGTTCCAAACGTCATACAAACTCGTTATAGTTTACTATTCAATTTTACGTGACGCAGGATTCGACAAGTCGTATTTAGGGCACAGGGAGTGCACAGCGGTTATGGCCATACTATAGTCATAACTCTCTTTTTCTCTAAAACCGTAAAAATTCCATGAATTTCAGGTTAGGTTAGGTTTGTTTTATAATAATCCTGAACAATTATTAGTTTCTGAAAAAAAAAAGAGTTATGACTAGTGATGAATTTTGACAAGCATTACATTATGATTTTGAACTGTAGGTATGGGAGAAATTATGAACACAATAATATTGTTTGATAGCTTTTTTTATTTATTGATAACAAGTACTCGCCTTTCATGACAAACGAAAAATTATGTTTTAGGCCTATACCTACATAAAGCAGTCTAATGTTTAATAATTAAGTTATTAATAAACTCGATTCCCCAACCTTAACAACACGTACCTACATGTACCTATATAATTAAGAGTGTAATGCAATTCAAATTAACTCCCTTTATATACTCGTAATTAAGCCCTTTGCCTTTTTGTTAATTCTACAACGAACACGACGTTAAATCTCATTAATCGTTAATTAATGATTACACGGAAACACGTACTCTGTTCGTCAGACGTAGCTTCCTGCTTACGTACTTTGTCGCATTAACGTATTTAAACAATTTTCTATGACGCTCCGTACGAGTCTGTAAAGCGAGAGGGTACAAAAGTGGACAGCGATTTCCGACGTTGATTACGGCTCACAATGCCCGAATTACGCATAAGCGTATTTATTACATGCCGAGTTTAGGATTCCGTGCCTCAAAAATAGAAAACGGAACCCTTATAAGATGTTTTTGTTGTCCGTATGTCTGTCTGTCTTTCAAGACCATTTTTCTTCGGAACGCTTAGAGGTAGCAAGCTAAAAGTAATATTAAATAATCAAACCTGCAATGTCTTGAAGCTGTGAAAAAAACAAATTTCTAAGTCAACGCAATCAAAAGATACAGTCATTAAAGTTGATGTTTCCATTGCCGTGGAATCAAAGCCTATAGGGTACTTCCAGTTGTCCTAGAGACTTTAAATTTGGTAAAAATGTAGCTTTTTAACCGACTTCAAAAAAAGGAGGAGGTTTTACGTTCCACTGTTTTTTTTTTATGTATGTACATCGATTACTCCGTTAATTGTAGACCTATTTTTATTTTTATTTGAAAGGGTATACTCCTGAGGTGGTCCCATTGTCATCAAGTCATGATCTGATGATGGGATCCCAGGGAAACCGAGGGCAACCCTCAAATTTTACAGGCACGTACTATGTGTTTCATATATTTTCTAAGGTTATTCAAGTATTTGCGTCTGGTAGTCATCATCTCATGATGATGAGCTGATGATGGAAGGTACAACTCCTTAGCGGTTAAGAGTTGGAGGATAATTCTGAAAATGTTAAATTAACGTAAAATTGTGAAATAAAAATCTTATAACAAAAAAGTAAAACCGCCTTAAAAAAAAAACCTTAGAAAAAAAACGTAAAATAACCATCTAAAATAATGATAAATAAATAAAATAAAATAAAATAAAATGCGTTTATTTCGGACAACAGAAACTAAAGCCTAAAGTTTTATGGCCTAGCACTAAGCAGCAGAAATATGAAGTCGGTGCGGTGCGAGCGGAATATTCTTTGAATGAAGCACCGACTTCATATTTCTGCTGCTTAGTGCTAGGCCATAAAACTTTAGGCTTTAGTTTCTCTTGTCCGAAATAAACGTAAAGGTTTTTTTTTTGCAGGCGGTTTTCCAACACAACCACTCAGATCCATCTAAAAATCTTACATTTTTATGTCAGTCTGTATAATGTTAGTGACCAATACGAAATACCCAAAAATTGCGTAGGTACATTTTACTTAAGAGCAGTGCCCTAAGCACGACTTGTCGAATCCTGCATTACGTTACGGTTATCGTATCGAGGTCGAGAAATCTCATACTAAATTTTAGTTCCAAATACGCTCACGGGCGGGCGCTGTTCCAAACGTCATACAAACTCGTTATAGTTTACCATTCGATTTTACGTGACGCAGGATTCGACAAGTCGTGCTTAGGGCACAGGGCTCTGCTAACACTATACATCTTACTTAGGTACATGCAACAAAGCGGGAAAATCTTCCAAGACTCAATTCCCGTGATAGAAAAACTATTTACATACCTACAATTTTGTACGGAACCCTCGATGGGCGAGTTCGACTCGCACTTGGTCGGTTTTTAATTGTCCCTGTCGCTAATTGAGGGTTTTCATTAAGTCTTCCCTCTTTCAATGTAAAGGCTGGGAAAGGCTGTGCATCCACCAGAGTCGGGTGCGGTAGCCAAGCAGTGCGCGAGAAAAAACCGGCCAAGTGCGAGTTGGACTCGCGCACAGGGGTTCCGTAGAAAGATTTTAACGCTTTTCCCCAGTGTTTTAAGAAGTCCAGTGGTAGCAGAGCCCTGCTCCTAAGCAAAATGTGCGCAGTGAGGGGTTAACTTATATTGGTCTGCGAAATCTACAGACAGACATAAAAATTTAAGATTTTGAGACTTTTCGGAGTGGTTGTGCTATAAGAGCTACCTTCGTAACAAATTTCAAGTTTCTAGGACAACTGGAAGTACCCTTTAGGTTTTCAAAATACCGCAATTTGTATGGAAACGATTTTTTTAATGTCTGTATATTTTGATTGCGTTAACATTTTTTCACAGCTTTCAGGGACCGCAGATTTGAGTATTCGATATTAATTACAGCGTGCTACTTCCACGCGTTCTAGAGAAAAAGGGTCTTGACAGACAGACAAACAAACAGACAGACAGACAGACAGACGGACGGACAATAAAGTGATCCTATAAGGGTTCCGTTTTTTCCTTTTGAGGTACGGAACCCTAAAAATGGGATTCTCATAACAAGCTCCTTTCATTTAACATGTCACGCAATAATTATGTTTGCCACACTTAAAAAAAATTACCTCCAAAAGTGGCCCTAAAGTATAAAAT
Source organism: Clepsis dumicolana (assembly GCA_963691665.1). Taxonomy (NCBI): domain Eukaryota; kingdom Metazoa; phylum Arthropoda; class Insecta; order Lepidoptera; family Tortricidae; genus Clepsis; species Clepsis dumicolana. The sequence goes on along the minus strand of OY829507.1, from coordinate 512,087 downwards.
TAATTTACTTACGTACATGTCCGTCTTTGGGTCATCGACTTTTGCATATTATTAATTTTAATAGTAATGTTATGTGTATGTCGGTACATATGTCGGTAATCGGTATTTATCATCAAATTTGACTTAATTTATCACTTAACGGAACCTTTTGATTTAAAAACTAACCTTACCTACCCTACAACCTGTACAACAAACTTATCCAAATTTTAGCAGAAAATTGCTTTCCATGAAATGAAAAAGCGATGAAATGAAACAGTTATGTTTGTCGACGATTCAAGGTACTCCGTTATGTACAAGAGTGATCTTATAAGGTTTCCCTTTTTTCTCCTTTTGAGTTACGCCAATTTAAGGATGATTGGCATAAAAATTGTGTAAAAAATCCACAATTACGTAAGGGTGGTTATCAATTTCATAAATATAAAAAGATTTTTCGACCGCTGAGGATATGATTCGAACCTGCGCGGGCAGAGCCCATTGGATTTAAAGTCCAACTCCTTAACCACTCGGACACCTCAGCTACAAGCAACCTGTTAAAATATACCGCGACTTTAAACTGAACAAAATCGTGCGTTTAATAAGACCTATTGTTCTATTCTTGTAATGTTACTTGCGACTCGCATTTTTGTTTCATCCTTTGATTCTCCCATTATCAAAACACCAAAACAACCGCTTCATTTGCTACCAGTTTCTCTATATACAGAAGTAGAGTCTGTGCTGAGTAGAGAACTAAAGCGGGTAGAATAACTGACCCCCTAGCATGGTAAACTGTATCCACGACAAAATCATTCGTCACTTTCTAACAAATATGCAAGTGCGAGAGGGACAAATGCTGTATGTCGTGGATAAACGTTAGCGTGCTAGGCTGGTAGCATGTTAAACAGTTGTTATGGTGCTTTGAGAATGGGCTCGTTGAGAGTTTCAGCGAATAGTGTAGTGGTTGTGGTGATGGTTGGGTCAGTAGGGCTAGCACGACTGGCCGCGACTTTGTTTGTCGCGTATTACCCGTCCCGTTACATTCTGAGTGACAGAAAAGGACGAGCTCTTGTTCTCGCGCGAGATAAACAGAAGTCGCACTGTGAGTTGTGCTAAGCCTAGGGACTGTGTGACATAATTATTATGTACTATGTTAAAACTCTTGTAGCAGTAGAGGCGGAGTTGTTGCCTGGAAATATACATTTGTCGCTTACATGTAGCTATCTTTCACGTGTGGCCACGGGTGATCAAATTCATATTTTAGCTCATGAATATGAGCCTCCGCAAAGTACCTAACGCCTGATTCAATCAAGCGTTTTTAAATGATGTACAAAAAAAGGTCTATGGGCAGTGGTGACCACTTTCCGTCAGGTGACCCACTTGCTCGTTTGCCTTCCTTATCGTATAAAAAAATTTAATTATTTTCGAATGTACCTAACGATTAAATTGTCATCACATCAGTTTAAGGTGACATTTCATCAAGTAAATTCATCTTAAGTTTAAATTATTATCAAAAAGGTTTTTCAACCGCTGAGGACAGGATTCGAACCTGCGCGGGCAGAACCCATTGGATTTCAAGTCCAACTCCTTAACCACTCGGACACCTCAGCTACACACATCTGTATGAGATTATCGCAATACTCAAATGAATTCAATGCTTAATTATGGCACCATTGTTCTAAATAAAAAGAGTGTATTGCTTTCAGGGTTCTGTAAGTGCGTAATTTACATTAAATACTATTTGGAGAGCTGCAACGAATTGAAACGAACACAAAGATGATCATAATAATGGTTTCATTACTTTTCGAGGTTACGACACTCAAATAAATCGATTGGTACCTATGAAATTACCGTGACATTCAATCATAGTGAAGTAAACGGATCACTCACGTATGTCAGTTGAGTATAGCCTGATATTATGTTTCGGACTAATCCGTAGTCCTTCCTTGTTGTCTTGCCACCGCTCATGTGCTCCCAGAGGTAGGACTACGGATTAGTTCGAAACCATGTCGGGCTATACTCGACTGACATACGTGAGTGATCCGTTTATTTCACTAAAATCGATTGGTATTTGGATTGGAGCAAAGCCTACAAAACTAAGTAACTTTGCTTAATCTGGTAGCTGATGAGCTGCTTTTAATCAGCCTTGTTTTGGCGTTGGTTTTCGGTACATTCTGTATTATAATTAGGGGTGTTGCGGATATTCGGACTTCTGCATTAAAATCAACGTCTACATCCGCAACAAAATAATACGGAGCACAGGGCGTAACGTAAAACCGAATAGTAAACGTTGCCGAGTTTGTATGACGTTTGGAACAGCGCTCGCCCGTGAGCGTATTTGGAACTAAAATTTTGTATGAGGTTTCTCGATCTCGATACGATAACCGTAACGATACGCAGCATTCGTAAAGTCGTGCTCGACCCTCAGGAACGGCTTAGCAGCGGCGTGTGCGACGCACGTGATAAGTATCACCATTAACCAATAGAAATGTTCATTTCGTTTCTATGATTCGCCGATCAACCGCCCTCGCCTTGGTAACAAGAGGAATAAAGGCTACTTTTTGTTCGGAATAATTGCAATATTCCTTCAGGAATTTCGGGATTGCGATAATCATACCACAGGTATGTCTAGAATAGTTCGTTAGTAACTTAAATGGAGTGAGAAATTTGACTTTTCATCTCTCTACCATTAACATACACGTTTGAAGTGGTCACCACTGCCGCGCTCAGATATATTAATAGTTCGTTAGTAAGTTAATTAATGTCTCTGAGTGTGGAAGTCAATTTTTTCTTGCTCTATCAGTTGAGCTCACGCTTGAAGCTGTCTGTTTCAACATTTCTCCCAAGTCTCACAGTAGTTTTAAAAGTGTATCAAATTTTTCGTTTCAAATAGAACTTTTTAAATTAATAAAAGTATTCCCCCTCATTATTTGAGCACCGTTAATGAGCCCGTTTGAAGTTTTGTTTGAGTTGCAGACAGACGGCCAGTGTACCTGTAATTGGTACAAGCCGGTGGTCAGGCAATTGCCTTAATAATTATGCCTGATTCCGTAATCTATGGCTCTTGATGTAGAGATAAACTATGATAACCCGCCCTCCAAAATTGAAAACGCGTCAATGTATTTGTGAAAGTATTTATGAAGCACCACCAAGAAGCGAAGAAGAAGAAGCGTATGTGTGCGTGCTGAGACAGCCGTCAAACAAAAACAATTTGCGAAGAAGAAGCGTATGTGTGCGTGCTGAGACAGCCGTCAAACAAAAACAATTTGCGAAGAAAAAGAAGAAGCGTATGAGTGCGTACTGAGACAGCCGTCAAACAAAAACAATTTGCGAAGAAGCGTATGTGTGCGTACTGAGACAGCCGTCAAACAAAAACAATTTGCGAAGAAGCGTATGTGTGCGTACTGAGACAGCCGTCAAACAAAAACAATTTTTATTAATTCATGTTACTTATGTATGTGGTTTTAGGCAAAAAAACTGAAATTTCAATTCACAGTGCTTGATGTTTGCGCTAGAAACTCGACCAGTTTATTTGAACACTAAATATTTAAATATTAGTATTCGCACACTACAAATATAAATACTGTCGCGCACAATTTGTATTTACGTATATAAAACAACATTTAAACGAAAAACATGGCGCCTGCATTGCATTAACAAATCAGAGGCCCGAGTACGAAAATTCGAATCCTGCGTAACGTAATCGTATCGAAATCGAGAAACTTCATACTAATTTTAGCTTCTAATACGCTCACGGGCGGGCGCTGTTCCAAACGTCATTCAAATTTATCGATAGCGTTACTACTCGATTACGTTACGCAGGTTTCGACTATTCGTACTCGGGCTTCAGCACAATTCACATCACGACGAAATTTAATCCGAGTGGGATTTTCTTATCATTTACTTTACGTCCGTCATCTGGCTCGTGATTATTTTAATATTTTAAGAGAAATGAGTTCAGCAACTATAAAAAGCAACAAGCTCATTTCTTTCGCCGGCTTTTCTCTAACAACGAGATTATATTTAATACACCGCCGCCATTTTGCGACCATTTCCAATTACCTGCGGCGTCGCAAGACGAAGCGACAGAAACAAAAACTTAACAAATGTCTTTTCTAAACAATAGTATTCAAGTTATTTTCGTCCGAAGAGAATACGAATTTCTCCCTCATTTGTTTTCTAGACGTGAGCTGTACTTAGGTAAACAACTTATGGGTAGGTAGGTACGATTTCTGTTTCTTGATGTAAGATCGAACAATTTTTTTTGTCTCCAGGGCGTGGACATTCCATCCCACGCTGAGACGAAAGCCAGCTGTGGAGTCAACATTAACATCAATTCTTACCTCATGCTCATTCATTTAATTGTTTCAGAAATGCTTAATTATCCTGAGCAAAGTTTAAAGAAACATTTAAATTGTCTTTCTTTCTTTAAATGGACATTTCGAACTCCGTTATTGGCATCGTTTTCAAAATGTTATTTTCTACTGCAGCCTATGTCGAAACCTCGTTCGGTAGGTTCGGTACTTTTCTTTACAAAATGACAACTGGTTTAAAACTTCCAGGCTGACGGAACCCTGAATAACCCTAGTTAGGGAATTAACATCCTTAAACCCATCGATATATTATAAGACATTAAAGATAGGCCACTCCCGCAATTATCGTATTTCAACTACTATTTAAAAAAATCCTTACACGACAGCTCCCCACAATATCCTTTAGACCCCATACATAATTTTATAAACTACACATTATTACTGAATTGCTGTTCAGCGCTGACAGAATGCTGCCCTCACTCATTAGCTGTCATTAGACTGACATAATGTTGAACATGAAGGGATACTAAGTCAACGAATCTAATGCTTGTAGAGTCGAAGAATTAATTCCTGACCCGCCATAGAACATTTTCATAGTAAACGTCATAACTATTTTCCTTGTCAAGCTATGCGATGTCACTATGACGTCTACTGTGAAAAGGTTCCATAGTGGGTCAGGAATTAATTTCCACGACCGTACCTACATCAATGCTTAAACTGCAATGCATAATACATCTTCCGGCTCTCATTCCAACTCTGACTGTAGTTTCTTTTAAGATAGCACTTAAGCCCTAAAAACCATCAAACTCAGACTCAAACTCCCAGCCAACAGTAAACCAAGATTAATACCAACCGCGCCGAAGTCATTTAAAAAACGGGAACCCCGGGATCGACGGCTCAGCCCGGGATAACCAACTTTAATTACCATTAACCCTTGCCGAATCCAAACTGAGATAACTGTAGTCGATTCTTTAAACTTTGGCAATCGCTTTGGGAGACAATCTGTGCCAATTATCTTGAGCTTAGCTTGGAGCCGTTAGTTGAACGGATTCACTTTTAATTACTCTAAACTGTATACCGATGTGAAGTGCTAACGTAAACACCCTACTTCATGGACTGGTTTAGACTGTGCGGCTGGTGAGGTTGAGACTACATTGGACGCAAGAAACTTCCAGGAAAGAGCTATTTGAACAAAAACTAACCAGCAACTTGGATTCCTCAGTAAAACAGAGTCACTTAAAATGACTGCCAAGACGAATGCGCAGCAAGGAAAGCAGGCTGTTTTGATTTACGTATGCTCCACTGTTCGTATATAGCTACATAATAATAATGTTCGATCCCATATTTAACACACATAGTTTTTCGACAATGCAAATCAGGTCGTCTCCGCAGGAGGGAACTCTTTAATGTTCTTAAAAAATTGGTATGGATGTTTATGTTAAATTACTTGTATAAACTAGCTGAAAACTTGATGAAAAAAAAAATAACTGGGCCGTCGTGACAATGATCATAGATGCCTATAGACCTTGACATCATCATGGGCTTTATAGTCCAGTGCAGAATTTACAAGCAGTGTGAAGAGAAAATGCAGTAGGTACTTTTGATGGTTGTGTAAGCCGGAAGTGACATAATTCGGCCTTAGCCAGAAGGAAAGATAGGAGACACGCGGAGAACCAGAACCGACACAATCTTAGCCTTCCATTGAGCCTGGATAAGTCGATCGTCACGACTCCGGAGCCGTGTCGTCCCCGCCCCTCGTACACTATAAAACCCAGCAGAGTGCCAACGGGACTCAACTCCACCAACAAACGATGTGATCGCGATCAACTTGTTATTTAGAACTTACGATTTAAGAGCAGAGTTATTGCAGGCCTTTCTCGAGGATTAGGCCAAGTTTGCGCGTTAGCTATAATAAATGCTGGGCCATAAGTAAAACTATTAGATCTAACTTAGTTAATAACTTGACCTTAAGCGGGGTTAATTTATTGCGAGATTAAGTTGCGAAGGGAAATTTAATACGGGAGAATACTCGTAAAGATCTCGTAAGAATTACAGTACAATACAATACAGGAACTCTTCGTAATAAACAAAACAGAAAAAAAGGTACGAAGAAAACGCAAGGTAGCAATGGGCGGCCTCATCGCTACAGAGCGATCTCTACCAGCACCAGTTCTAGCAGCAGAATCGACAGCATTTAATATTATTGAAAACCGAAAGTTAATACAGGAATCGAAAGGGTTTTGTTTCCTGAGGGTCGAGCACGGCTTTTCGAAACCTGCGTCACGTAAAATCGAATAGTAAACGTTGTCGAGTTTGTATGACGTTTGGAACAGCGCCCGCCCGTGAGCGTATTTGGAACTAAAATTTAGTATGAGGTTTCTCGATCTCTACTCGATACGATAACCGCAACGTTACGCAGCATTCGTAAAATCGTGCTCGACCCTCTGGATACCCCAATTTTATTTTATAAAAACAGTTTACTTCTTGTACGAAATACAAGAGGATAAAATAAAAAGAACAATGTTACCGAAACAGCCGACGAATGGCCGAAATTTCTTTTACCCTTTACAAGAAAAATAAATGCTAGAAACGCTTCTGATTTTCCTATAGTAAAAAAAACCTTAGAAAAATAACGTAAAATAATGATAAATAAATAAAATAAAATAAAATGCGTTTATTTCGGACAACAGAAACTAAAGCCTAAAGTTTTATGGCCTAGCACTAAGCAGCAGATATATGAAGTCGGTGCGGTGCGAGCGGAATACTCTTTGAATGAAGCACCGACTTCATATATCTGCTGCTTAGTGCTAGGCCATAAAACTTTAGGCTTTAGTTTCTGTTGTCCGAAATAAACGCATTTTATTTTATTTTAAGGTTTTCAAAGGTTTTTTTTTGAAGGCGGTTTTACTTTTGTGTTAAAAGATTTTTATTTCACAATTTTACGTTGATTTAACATTTTCAGAATTATCCTCCAACTCCTAACCGTTAAGGAGTTCTACCTTCCATCATCAGCTCATCAACTTGAGATGATGACTACCGGACGCAAATACTTGAATAGCCTTAAAAAAATATATGAAACACATGATACGTGCCTACAAAATTTGAGGGTTGCCCTCGATTTCCCTGAGGTCCCATCATCAGATGATTTGGTGACAGTGGGACCACCTCAGGAGTATACACTTTCGAATAATGATTTAACATTTTCAGAATTATCCTCCAACTCCTAACCGCTAAGGAATTGTACCTTCCATCATAAGCTCATTATCATAAGATGATGACTACCAGACGCAAATACTTGAATAACCTTAGAAAACATATGAAACATATAGTACGTGCCTGTAAAATTTCAGGGTTGCCCTCGATTTCCCTAGGATCCCATCATCAGATCATGACTTGGTGACAATGGGACCACCTCAGGAGTATACCCTTTCGAATAAAAACAGAATTTTGAAAATCGGTCTACAATTGACGGAGTAATAGATGAACATACATTAAAAAAAAATACATACAGTGGAACGTAGAACCTCCTCCTTTTTTGAAGTCGGTTAATAAAATTGAGACATCGACGCAAACGCGATTTGAGACGCTTTTCTTGTGTCAAAAAATACATAATACGGATTTCGATGAAACTTCATGTAATGTAGTTCATCCCTCAAAATACACATAGGCTACTTTTTATCCCGTAAAAGGCACAATTCCCGCGGGATAACGATAAACTAATTATATGCAGACGAAGCCGGCGGTAACAGCTTGTACCTACTAAACAAAAGTCATCTTGAAATTAATTTGTTTCGATTGGCCAATGCTAAGAAAATTTACATTATTCATGTAACAGCCCGGGAATATAACATTCAACGGCACTGAAGTTGGTTTATCCGGGTAAACCAAATGCCATCTGTGTAAACACAGACGCCACTTCGAGAGGCCGATACCAAAACAGATAAGACAAGGCACTTCACAAACATCACTATTATCATCATCATTATGCCAGCCGAAAGACGTCCACTGCTGGACGGCGGCCTCCCCCAAGGCTCTCCACTCAGACTGGTCCTGTGCTTTCCGCATCTACCGCGGTCCCGTAATCTTTACCACCACCGATCCATCGATCTTCACCATTATCACCCAGCCTGTTTAGGGTTCCGCACCTCAAAAGGAAAAACGGAACCCTTTGGTTTGTAGGTTTTGTTTGGTTAGGTTTATAGGATCACTTTATGGTCCGTCTGTCTCTCAAAACCCTTTTTCCTCTAGAACGTGTGGAGGTAGCATGCTGAAATTAATATCAAATACTCAACCCTGTAGTCTCTTGAAGTTGTGAAAAGCATTAAAAAGGTTTTTTCCATACAAATTGCCGTACTGTAAAAACCTAAAGGGTACTTCCAGTTGTCCTAGAAACTTGAAATTTGGTATGAAGGTAGCTCATACAGCGCAACCACTCAGAAAATTCTCATAATCTTAAATGTTTATGTCTGTTTGTAGATTTCATGAACCAATATAAGTCGACCCCACACTGCGTACATTTTGCTTAGGAGCAGGGCTCTGCTATCAAAACACTGGGGAAAGCGTTTAAATCTTTCTACGGAGCTCTCGGGCGCGAGTGCGACTCGCACTTGTCCGGTTTTTTATGTCTATCTGTATAATTACGACGGTGTAAAAACGTGTGCGCACTTATCTCCCCACACGTGTTGGCTACAAGCATAGCAAAGTAAAGTGTGAGCCATCAATACCCACTTATCGGCGCCCGCGCTGGTTAGCTGGCCCTTCGCGGCTGCTGGAAAGCGGTTGATCATACAAACTGTAGAACGTAATAACTAGTGTCTCTGTCAGCTGTTATTGTAGACCTCGCGACCTCATTTTTGAACGTTTTTCGTTTTTTTTTCTTAAGAAAGGAATCCAAAAACGAATAGACTAAAAGAGTCTATAATCGAACCTTCCTTACAACATTTTTCAAGAAAACGAATCGTCATAAAAAATCTATTTATTTAGCGAACCTTTTTACAAGAGAAATATACGAAAGAAAAAAAAGCTGAAGCAGACGCTACGCTCACTTCGTTCGCTCGGTCAAAAATTAAAACTGATCTCGCGCGCTCACTTTTGAACAAAAATTTTTCGACCTCTTTTTTACGCCAGTGGGTCAGCCAGATTTTAAACGAAAGCAATTTAGTTCTAACGGTAGTTACATGTTAAAAATGTCTGATGATTTTAATTTATTGGAATTATTCTGTGAGATTGTTGGTTGTTTTGAAGATGAAGTTTGAGTTAGATGAAATATACAATACAATACAAATATTCTTTATTGAAAACCACAAAATAGTACAAAGAGATTACAGAAAACAGGTATGGTGGACAATAGGCGATCTTATCGCTTAAAAGCGATCTCTAAATATGAGAAGGAAATTAAAAAAAATACTTTGTATGGTAACCGGATCCTCCACCGCATGCAGGGCCCTTCGAAGATATTTTTCACCGTTATGGTGAATCAGTCACAACGCTCTCCCAAAGGCCTGTTGGAGTGCCGATAGCAACCGAGCAAACAGAGGGCAGGGTGATGAATTCATACTAATTTGGCATTGGTTGACACCGTATTTTAGTGTCACTGTCACTTCATAATTAATTGCGTCATATTTGTTGGTCTTGTACTGATTGAAACTTACGCGATTAGATGTATTCAGAACGGGATATTGATCTTAATAGGTTTGTCGAGCTTCTGATATTTCGACGCAGTTACATGCATCATGGTCACTGGTAGACCAACGACAGGCAGGTGATGCTAATGTTGCTTAGACCGGGCTTTTTCTACCAGCATTCTTGTTCCCGGTAATTTAAAAAACATTATCCATACCAAATTTCAACTCGTAGCTATTAATTGTTGAACCGTTCCCTTCTGGGGAGACGATCCTGGTCAGGCCACCAAAATTGCACTACCACGTACTATAAATTGTCACCAGACTTACATACGTAATTATGCCAAATTTCAGCTCAATTCAATACGAACAAGTGGTAGAATATCCAAACTTAACCAAATAAGAAACGTTGGAAAACCCCCGGCATTTTCATTTCAAAGTTCACTATCTCATAAACGGCTAAACCGATTTTTTTTGAAATTTAGCTAACGGCCTACTCGATTAAATTAACCTTCGACTAAAATAATTTTCATCCAAGTCGGTACACCCGTTTAAGAGCTACGGTCCTACAGACAGATAACCACACATGGCGGTCAAACTTGTAACACCCCTTCTTTTGCGTCAGGGTTAAAAACTGAATTTTCATAACCCAGCCTGTCTACTGAACGCGTGTAACGAAGGTCACCATCCGAAATAAATATCTGACTTGTTTCGAGTCGACACGATGGAACAAAGCAGTCACTCGGCTAATCCGCTGCGAGTATCAGCGGAACTTGGAAAACTGTTCCGATTTATTCTCGCTCGGGTGACAATGGCGCGACGCAGTAACAGGACAACCCTTGAGGTTTTTTTGGGGATGGTATTTGTTCATCAGATTGAGACAGCGCTGTCCGCCAGAGCATTTTTGATAACAGAGAGGTCTAGAGTTTGTGACTAGACAAAAAAGCGATAGAAACTTAAATAGACTTATATTATAGCTAGCTGTTGCCCGCGACTTCGTCCTCTTAGATTTCGGTTATCGCTATCCCGCGGGAACTTTACAATTTTCCCGAATAAAAAGTAGCCTATGTTATTCCTCTATATTCAAACTATCTTCTTACCAAATTTCATCTAGATTGGTGCAGCGGTTTTCCCGTGAAGAGGTAACAAACAGACAGACAGAGGGACAGAGAGACAGAGTTACTTTCGCATTTATAATATTAGTTAGGATTAGGATTAGGAAGTTAGGATACTAGCGTATAGACAGGCTTTTCGTTACCTAACCTACTCTGTTTTTGTTACCAATTTTGTGGCACTGTTGTGGCTTGTTTCGCCGTTCCGTGTTCAAAATGTTTCAAAAGGCATGTCCTGATGTTTATATCAACGGTTAAGACAATAAAGATTGTGTAACAGTTGCATAAACTACTATTTCGAAAGACACGTAACAAAAGTAGGTACTTGACTATGTTACCTGGATGTTGTTTCTTTTCTTAACATTAAAATTTTCTCTATCCTCTAACCAAATGTATGGCCACCCCTCCTCACTGCAAGAGGTGAGCTTATTGCAACAAATCAAAAGTTGTCGTCCGTGCATACACCAGCGCACATACGTCACTGCGCCTGCGCGGAATGGACTCTCCGAGGGATACCGTCATGCTTTACATTTATGGAGGAAATAGGTACTTTTTAGACAATACGACTTTACTCTAAGGCAACAGTTTTAAATGATTCGCGGCTAATTGCATTGGACATATTGAAAACGGTATATTGACTGCGATTACCTTACGTAGGTTTGATGAGCTTCCGATATTTCGACGCAGTTACATGCATCATGATCACGGGCAAACTGACGAAACGAGGGTAGATACTAATGTTGCGCCGACCGGGCTCTGTCTACCCGCATTTTTGCGCGCTGACTGCAATATCGCGGTCGATATCCCGTTTTCATTATGTTTGCTATAAGGTGTTTATTGTCATCATCACCAGCCAATTTACGTTCCACTGCTGGGCACAGGCCTTCTCTCAGTGTTGGGCTATAGTTCTCACAACACACGATTGAAATTCTCCGCAGGATGTCAGGCGGAAGATGTCCACTGGACATAAGCCTTCCCCAAGGATCTCCACGACGACCAGTCTTGTGCTATCCACAGCCAATGGCTTCCCGCGCCATCATTATGCCAGACTAAAACAACAGACTAAAAAATTATAAAATTAAAAATAAAAGTGGGTCCCCCATACAAGAATCGCACAAAATGTATTTAGTGTTGAATACACTTTACTGTGCGACCCTGTACAATCGATTGTTACTTGATTTTCGAAAAAAAAATACTTACTTTGTGCCAAGTCTCTTGCGATTCTTCTTGGCAGTCATGGTCTTTCCGAAAGCGCTGGTAAACTCAAAAAAATTACGTGTAAAAGAGCATTCAACTGCCTATTTGCTGAATAAAATTTTGAATATTGAATTTTGACTCGCACTTGGCAGGTTTTGTTATAATTCGTTTAGACTCTGAACTTCAGAGCATAAAGTTCACATCTGTCACTTGCAGGGTGTGGCATGCTATCATAATGCGGAGGAAAATAGCATTATAAGTTTAAATTAACCTCGCGGAGAGGCGTAAATCAAATGCATTTGCACCGTTATAATCGTACAGTTTATGCGGTGTTGAAAAATGTTTATACATTTTTAACTGACGACACATTTTGTAACAGCAAAATCTAGGTTCTTATGTAAGTCTTTATCCTCTTTGAGCGCATGCTTTGGCGGCAGAGAAAGAAACACTGCGTGTCAACTACATGTGCAGCTGAATATGATTCAGTTTCACGGTAAAGTTTCGTCTTAAGAAGTTTTATTTGTTTAAAAATTTGACAATCTAAGTAAGTTGATAAACTTATTAAGTTTTTGGTGTTTAAAGTAACTCTTATTAAGTATAGTAATAGTGAAATAGATTTACGTGTAATCGACTAACCAAAGCATGTAGTCTATTTTTTACACAAGGAAACGTCTCGATCGCGTCAACGCCTCAATTTCTATGGGAAAATCGACAGCACCTCTAGCAGCACGTATTGGTAACGTCTCATAGTATTTAACACGTTAACGCAAAAGCAACCGACACGTTTGGCCGCTGACGTTACTCAGGATTCGATGAAGATGTCTCATACATCGTAAACAGGGTGGACGACTGCAGTAGAATTCCTTTCCCGTAGACTCTGAAGTCACAGCGCATCAGATAAAAGCGCCGATCTCCGGGTTAAAATTTGATTCACACTAATTCGTCGCCCCGTTCGGCGTTCGGCGCTCGGCCATTGTCTCGGCGACTAATGGGGCGATTAATGGCCATTCCGCGCGATTTGCTCCGGCCCGCTCCTAACGCCAATACTAAGTTTTATATTGGCAGATTTAGTTATAATGCTGACTGGGTTTTGCACCACACTCAAGTATTCATGTATGTCAAAAGGGTTATTTCTTTTAGCATGGCTAGCATATTGCACTATTTTTAACTCAAGACGAAAAAGAGGGGTGTTGTAAGTTTGACTTGTGTAAGTGTCTAGCTGCTTAAAAGATTTTTCTTTGCATTGTCATTGTATGTTGAATTTCATACTATGAATGTTTCATAAAAATAAAAACAAAAATAATCAATAAATCGATTATTTTCATTGTGTAAGTGTATTTTTGTCTGTGGCGTGATAGCGGATGGACCGATTTCGTGCGGTTTTTTTTTAGGCAAAAGCTAATTTAATGGTTCTTAGCTAAGTTTCATTAAAATCCGGTTCGCCCCTATTTGAAACATTGAGTTTTTGATGATGATGGTGAACTTTGAAATGATAATGTCGGGGGTTTTTCAACTTTTCTTACTTGGTTAGGTTATATTACAAGCTTCTATTTGACTTGCAATGTTTACACATTATCATGAATTTGCAATTTTTTGATTTGCAATGTTTGTTTGTATGTAGCAAAATAAATTTGACCCACTTCCCGATATTCGATTTAGCTGAAATTTTGCGTGCTTATGAAACGTAATGTTGGATGGGAGCCCCACTTAAATATTAGACAGGCATCAGGCAGGCAGACGGACGGGCAGCGAAGTCTCAGTAACCCCCGTTTTACCCGACTGCGAAACGCAAAGGAGGGTAATGTGTTTTACTCTTTGGGTACGGAACCCTAAAAAGGAAAGATGTTCAAAAATGACATTGCAAGGTATCACTAGTTTATTATTGTTTGTTATAATAACAAGAAATTTGCAGTCCCATTCTAGAACCGCCCGCATTGAAGCAAAGAAGCGCGATTAGCACGCACTTAGCCTGCAACTTGGCTTTTCGCGCTGATCGCTTAGGGAGCATATCCCGAGCAGTGTGCACAGAGGGCCTTCTCCGAACTCCGAATTTCGAAGTTCGTGTCTGACCGTCCCATTCGCTTCGTATTAACCAATATTGGTATGAGCGGGACGGTTGGATGCGGACTTCGAATTCTGGATTTCGGAGTTGGGGCGCAGAGCTCCTTGTGCGTCGTAGATAACCAAGTTTGATAACTGGTATTCTACTAGGAAAAATAATTCCTTCTAGTTAACTCGGTTATCAAACGGGAATATTTTTTTCCTCGTAGAAAACCATTATTTTATTTGGTTTTCTACGAAGAACACAGTGTTCTTCCTAGCTAACTTGGTTATAAAATGGGAATATTTTTTCTTCGTAGAAAACCGTTATATTGTTACCTTGTATTTTCTTTGTGCCTTATTTCTTGTTTTGACTGTTATGTGGTGTTCAATAAAGACTTATTGTATTGTATTGTACTGTATTGTATTGTATTGTATTGTATATTAATTGGTTTTATTAGTCCGACTCGCTCTTGGGCGGTTTTTTCAGTTTATTTAATTGTTTTTAAGAAGAAGCGTTTTTTTAAAATACTGAAATGGTGAATTGTCAACTGATACAATATAAAGAGGAGATTACGTTTAGAATATATTTTATTTTCGTAGTTTCTACGAGGAAAAAAATATTCCCATTTGATAACCGAGTTAACTAGAAGGAATTAATTTTCCTAGTAGAATACCAGTTATCAAACTTGGTTATCTACGGCGCACAAGCGCACAGAGCGGATCCCTGCCGTGCACCCGTGTTTCGAGGCGAGCTAGTACCTTTTGGGAACTTTATGAAATTTTGTGAAAAACAGACGCGCGAAGCGTACCTACAGTACGTTATGTATTTTTTGGTGAAAGCCTCTTTCGTTTTAGGTCATGGCACAGTAAAAATAAATCTAAACCCCAAGGTTAAGGGGTTAAGGGCCCTTTTAGGTGTCTTTTTTTTGATAAATATAAGTAGTTGTGAATTTACTTCATGCCAAAACTCACCAGAATGAAACCACAGAAAACTACATCAATTAAAACAAGTTTCACTACCACCAAACGTGTGTCCGTGTGTCTGTCATCGTACACCGTACAAGACGGAGATATCGATTTGGATACGTTTTTGTTTTCAATCGAAAGTAAATTTAATCGAGATGGTTCTTAGTTAAGTTTCATAATAATCGATTAGGCGGTTTCTGAGATATTAAAGTTTGAAATGAAAATGTCATTATTTTCAACTTTCCTAAGTTGGTTAGGTTAGTCAGGTGAAAATAACTTCCAACCACGCCATAACGTCTGGAAGTGGCCTTAGCAGCGTCAAATGAAGTAGGGTGAGATTATATTAGGGCTGAGCCAGGGTTGCCGTCTCTGTCGGGCTACCAGCGGGAACTACGCAAGGCAGGAATACACAGGGCACAAGATTATTAGTATTCATTTATTATAGTGAAATAAGCGGACCACTCACGTATGTCAGTCGAGTATAGCTCGACTTGTTTCGGACTAATCCGTAGAACCGCCACCGCCACCGGCGTGCGGCGGCCGGCGTGGCGTGTGCTCCCATAGGAAGGACTACGGATTAGTCCGAAACAAGTCCAGCTATACTCGACTGACATACGTGAGTGATCCGTTTATTTCACTATGATTGAGTCTCACGGTACTTATATTCATTTATTATTGCAATTTTTTACAATTTTTTTACAAATCTATAACTATTTATTTATATTTATTTGATTAATTGATTCACCAACAATAATTGTTAGCACTAATACAATCAGAATTACCTACTTGCGTAAACATGTGAAAAGGGTGTCACAATCACTTATAGGTAAACACCGCATGCGAAACAAAAGTGAATCTTACAAACCTATAAAACAGACTGACAGACAACGCGCAGCCTAAACTACTGGTGCTAGAGACTGGAAATTTGGCAGACACATACCTTGAGTAGGTATCCTAGAGATGCAATAAGAAGGAATTTTTCGAAATTCCCACGGGATAGGGAACTAGCCCATTTTGAAATATTACACGGGGGCAAAGCCGCGGGGCATAAGCTAGTTTTGTATAAATATTTATCCTGTTGGGGCGAAGAAATATACTTAAACATGAAAGTTAAACAGAAAATTGTTGACTTAAAATTTAAACAGCTTTTTATGCGTTTCTTAGAAGAAAGTTTTTCCTTTCAACTACTTACGAGTATAACTTTAATATAAACATAAAATTTGTCTTAGTTAACTCATCTACCTAATCTAATCATTAGGACTTGTCTTTGCGCTTAAGTTGTTTAAGTACGGGTGGTAGGACCTTGTGCGAGGTCCGTCCGTATCACTACCACCATCTTACTCGCTAATCCTACCGCCAAGCAGCAGTGCTTGCACTGTTGTATTCCGGTGTGGAAAGTAAGACACCCGGTGTAATTACGGGCACAAGAGGCATTTTTAACCGACTTCAAAAAAGGAGGAGGTTCTACGTTTCACTGTATGTATCGATTACTCCGTCAATTGTAGACCGATTTTCAAAAAAAAATTTATCCTGAGGTGCTTCCATTGTCACCAAGTCATGATCTGATAATGGGATCCCAGGGAAATCGAGGGCAACCTTCAAATTTCATAGGCCCGTATTATGTGTTTCATATATTTTCTAAGGTTATTCAAGTATTTGCTTCTGGTAATCATCATCTCATGTTGATGAGCTGATGATGGAAGGTACAACTCCTTAACGGTTAGGAGTTGGTGGATAATTCTGAAAATGTTAAATCAACATAAAATTGTGAAATAAAAATCTTTTAACAAAAAAGTAAAACCGCTTCCAAAAAAACCCTTAGAAAAAAAAACGTAAAATAATCCTCTAAAGCCTAAAGTTTTATGGCCTAGCACTAAGTAGCAGAAATATGAAGTCGGTACTTCATTCAAAAAATATTCCGCTCGCACCGCACCAACTTCATATTTCTGCTACTTAGTGCTAGGCCATGAAACTTTAGGCTTTAGAGGATTATTTTACGTTTTTTTTCTAAGGGTTTTATTGGAGGCGGTTTTTCATCTTAGCTCTCTAGATTGGCAACGCATTTGCAAACCCCTTGGGGTTGCGGGTGTCTATGGGCAGTGGTACAATCGTGGGTCGTGAAATGCTTGATCCATGAACTGGGTTGTTCCTTATTCAGAGTCAAATTAAAAAATTGCTCCCAGTGTTCCTAGTAGCAGTCCTAAGTGAAACTTTTGATTTGTGACGCAGTCTGTGCGCGGGAGTTGCACAACTTCTGCTTTCCCACGGTATGAATAGCATTCTTTGGAATTAATGCGGTACATTTTATTCACTTACGTATTACCCTATTTTTCAAATTCTTAACAAAAGTCTTAACATTTTATTAACGCATGTAATCCAACTAAATATAGCTTCTTTGGAATAAATCACTGTACTCTGTAAAGGAGTACAATGAAATTATTTGACATCGAAATGGTATGGAAGTGTTAGCTGGATGACGAAACAAGTAAGTACCTACTGAAAACAAAAAGTAGGGTTGGAATCATTTTTGAACAGAAAACAAATTTTATTATTTTTAATTGATGTCAAAAATAATAATGTAATTTTGTAATTAAAATTTTAATAAAGAAATCTACCTCATAGACAAGAAGAGAAACATGCTCCAGAAGCTAACAAAATTTAAAGAAAATGGTTGAAAGTGATATTCAAAGGTTGTTTGAATTTGAATTTAACTTTTTATGTTACGGCAATTTTATTAACATTTTCACAGATTTTCGATAAAATCTAATTAAAGTTTTGAGGATTAATTTTTTAATACCAATCAATACCATTCCTATCGAGGATCAAAATGCTCTTTGATACCAACTAAGGTTAGAGTACTAGAACACCCACAAACAAAAAAAAAACCTTTTTCCTATAACCTCTTTTTCACTAACAAGCAGACTAAACAGAACGTTTCAGAGAAAAACTAAAATTCAAATAAAGCAACAGATCGTCATCGTTCTAATTTCAAAATTAAAATTCTCTCCGTACACTTTCTTTTTAATTAGGTATTAACCTGTTTCAATAAAGCAAGAGAAGCCTTCGGTCGCCTCAAACCTGTTTGGAGATCCTCAATAATATCGCGCCGCACCAAGATCAGGATTTTTGATTCGAACGTCAAGTCTGTGCTCCTTTATGGATGTGAAACGTGGTTCTTGAAGAACGATGAAGGTCGATTGGCTCCAAGTATTTGTGAACAAATGCTTAAGGCAAATCTTAAAAGTTTTCTGGCCGCGGACCATAAGGAACACCGAATTGTGGAGACTGACTGAACAGAAGCCCATTGTGACGGAAATCTGGCATTGGAAGTGGCGCTGGATAGGGCATACGTTTAAGAGAACTGATGATATACCCAAACAGGCTTTGCAGTGGCGCCTGCCTGGAGTGAGAAGACGAGGTCGGCCCAAAACAACATGGCAGCGTTCTGTCGAAAAGGAGATCCAATCCCTGGGCATGAGCTGGCGAGAGCTGGAGGTCGTGGCGCAGGATCGCTCCAAATGGAGTAAAATGCTGAGAGCCCTATGCCCCTGATTAGGGATAACAGGATGTGATGATGATGAACCTATTTCATCAATGACGGCCAGCGTTATCGGTGTAGCAAAAAGTTTGTATCGTCATTATTCTATTTTTTTTTACAAAAATAATTAAATTGTCATAATTGTAGATTATTTTAATGATCTTGACCTAAGGAAAATTGCACTTTGTCATTATTATAATAACTGTATGGAAAAAAATCTTTGAATTTCGGGTATGTTAGTACTTTAGGCAGCGAAAGTATAAAACAACTTTTTCAACGAGAGCTTTCGTGAGTCAAAAATCCGGCAGGGTCGCTAGTGTTGAGTGGGGTCCATGTGTCAATTTCCACCAATCATAGGCTAGTAGCTTGTCTCTCATTGGTGGAGAATTTATGGCAGATAGACCTCACTCGAAACGACGACATTGTATAGTCGTTCGTTTTTGGACGCGTCCAATTAATTGTCCTATTGTGCGGTTTTGGTACCTCATTAACTCATTATCGTCCGTCATAAAAAATAAACATACTTCGTAAATAAAAAAAACTGCATGCAACATTGTACCGGATTTTCAACTCTAGGGCCTTTGCCAAAAATTTAAATTGCTTTAATTTTATTTCAATACATCCCTGGCGTTTACTTGAGAACGGACAGCGGTACAAGTATAATGTACAAAGGCATCTATCTGGACCGCCATTTTTCTATTAGTGCACTCGTAACCTATGGCGCAAATTTGTAGTGGAAGGTCGCAAGTTTTGCGATGAAGTCACACACACACACACACACACAGACACACACTTCACAGTCAGACACTTGCTGACAAGAGACGGAAACGACATCAAGGCGGCTCAGCAACAACCACCGCAAACTTCTCTTGTCAGACCTGCGATAGGGTGTATCGCTCTCGCATCGGTTTATATAGCCACAGAAGACGTAGTCTCCCAGACGGAACGCCATAAATCGTCTGTAATAGACGCAAAGGCCTATATACGGGTCTATAATTTGTCCCATACAGTTGTAAGTCATAATGTAATCTTTGTCATAATGTATCACTAGTCATAACTCTTTTTTTTCTCCGAAACTGTAAATTTTTCAGGATTATTATAAAATGAACCTAAGCTAACCCATAGAGTTCTATAGCATGACCATTACAAAATTCTTGAATTTTTTACGGTTTCAGAGAAAAAAAGAGTTATGACTAGTGATGAATTATGACAAACATTACATTATGACTAAAAAATTTCGACGACAAAAAGGGACCCCCTTTATACATATATAACATATTGCTTAGGGACATAGAGTCAATATTCAAATAAACTTTCTAGATGGCTGTAACGACTTTTTACAACATGGTCATTTTGGTGTTTTTGGGGTTCCGTACCTCAAAAGGAAAAAAAGGAACCCTTATAGGATCACTTTGTTGTCCGTCTATCTGTCTGTCTGTCTGTCTGTCTGCCTGTCTGTCTGTCAAAACACCTTTTCTCTGGAACACGTAGAGGTAGCATGCTGAAATCAATATCAAATACTCAAACCTCCCTTGAAGCAGTGAAAAACTCAACCTTCTAAGTCAACGCAATCAAAAGATACAGTAATTAAAAAGGCCATTTCAATACAAATTGCCCATTTCCAAAAACCTAAAGGGTGCTTCCAGTTGTCCTAGAAACTTAAAATTTGGTATGAAGGTAGCTCTTATAACACAACCACACGCGAAAGTCTCAAAATCTAAATTTTTTATGTCCGTCTGTAGATTTAGCTGATCAATATAAGTTGACCCCACACTGCGTAATTTAATTAAAATCGGTTTACCCATTTTTGAAATATTGAACTTTGAAATGACAATGTCGGGGGTTTTTCAACTTTTCTGAGTTGGTTAGGTTAGGTTTTGTAATTTTAGGTCGTCTGTAGTAGGTATACGGCATCCGACTGCGCAAAAGTTAACACAGTTACTAATTATTAAAGGACCAGGCCCAGATTTTTTTTTCTTTTTATGCTTTTTTAAGTCGGGGTTTCTTAAGGTTCATGCCTCAAAAGGAAAAAACGGAACCCTTATATGATCACTTTGTTGTCCGTCTGTCTGTCAAAACCCTTTTTCTCTGGAACGCTTGGACTCCAAGCCTTGGAGGTAGCGTGCTGAAATTAATATCAAAGACCCTGACCCTGCGGTCCTTTGAGCTGTGAAAAATCAATCTTCTAAGTCAACGCAATCAAAAGATACAGTAATTAAAAAGGCAATTTCCACACAAATTGCCGCAATCCAAAAACCCAAGGGTACTTCCAGTTGTCCTAGAAACTTCAAATTTGGTATGAAGCTAGCTCTAATAACACAACCACACGCGAAAGTCTCAAAATCTTAAATTTTTATGTCTGTCT
Organism: Clepsis dumicolana; assembly: GCA_963691665.1. Lineage (NCBI taxonomy): Eukaryota > Metazoa > Arthropoda > Insecta > Lepidoptera > Tortricidae > Clepsis > Clepsis dumicolana. The sequence continues at coordinate 490,959 of OY829507.1, read as the reverse complement.
GTAGATTTAGCTGATCAATATAAGTTGACCCCGCACTGCGTACATTTTGCTAAGGAGTGTAGCGACCCTAGCGCCACACGCGAGTGACGTCACTGTTCTACGTCACTGTTCTACATCGCGCTAACGAAGTTTCTCAAGTCGGTTGCATAAATACAACTTCCAACTCTCTTCCTTCGGACTTCGGTCCCCAGGCATAACATCTGCCTGGAGAGAGATCTCTCTATTGGAGTCCTCCCCAAACTGGTGACCCTCGACATTGGACAAAAAACGCAACCTTCCAAGACCTACGACAATGACGCAGTCTCACAGCAACGCCAGACTACTACACTGTGCACCACTAGCATGTTGCTATATCTCCATGCCTGGTGTCTACAGTGTGCAACCCTCTCCTACACTGCTACGCACTCCGACGAGGATCCAGACTAGCAGCAACTCATCGCTCCCGCCAGCACAGCGGAACAACTCATCGTTTCCGCCAGCACAGCGGAACAACTCATCGCTTCCGCCAGCACAGCAGAGCAACTCATCGCTCCCGCCAGCACAGCGGAACAACTCATCGCTTCCGCCAGCACAGCGGAGCAACTCATCGCTCGCCAACGAGGCTGAGCAAACCTCGCAATTGGCCCTTGCAAGCGCCCTCACGACGCACAGACTGCGCTCCCACACCGACCTCCGGTCTAAAAAGGGGGGCTGGTGTAGCGACCCTAGCGCCACACGCGAGTGACGTCACTGTTCTACGTCACTGTTCTACATCGCGCTAACGAAGTTTCTCAAGTCGGTTGCATAAATACAACTTCCAACTCTCTTCCTTCGGACTTCGGTCCCCAGGCATAACATCTGCCTCGAGAGAGATCTCTCTATTGGAGTCCTCCCCAAAGGAGCAAGGCTCTGCTAACGCTGGACTTCTTAAAACACTGGGGAAAAGCGTTAAAATCTTTCTACGGTACCCTCGTGCGCGAGTCCGACTCTCACTTGTCCGGTTTTTTTTAAACTATCAATTATTTGTAAAACTATTTACATGTTTTTTTTATACGACGAGGAAGGAAAACGAGCAAGTGAGTCACCTGATGGTAAGTGATCACCACTGCCCATAGGCACCCGCAACCCCGGAGGGTTTACAGATGCATTACCAACCTAGAGAGTTAAGATGAAATGCCTCTTGTGCCCGTAATTACACCGGCTGTCTTACTCTCCACACCGGAACTGGTGCAAGCACTGCTGCTTAGCGGCAGGATTAGCGAGTAAGATGGTGGTAGCGATCCGGACGGACCTTGCACAAGGCCCGCATAATTTGTTCGCATTTGTTATCTAAACAGAAAAAAAGTTCATTCTTTCAAATGAAAAGTATATCGGATTACCGGGCGGCTCATCCGCCGACATGGTCGACGCAGTAGTAAAATAACACCTTCTTAATTTAGATCACACAACACTTTATTGAACTAGGTAACAATTGGCTATAAAATGTACACGGATTCTTAAGATTAAAAGAGATACAAAATCAGAGTCAACGGGTTTGCATATTGTTTGCTTGTCAGCTGTCAAACTCTGAATGACCTAACGTGTTCTTTCAATATGCGACCCCGTTCGAGTGTTGCCACTCGCTCTCATTAAATTTACCAACTATAACGAAACAATTAGTATCTCCTTAATTATAAAAAAGGATCATTTATGCAAATAACAAATTCCATGATCAATTTAATCTAATTATGATAATCGTAATATTTTTGTGTAACGCGCCGTTAAGTATTTCTTTCTTACCCTAACGTTCAAAATACTGTATAATACACCATTTATATTGCTCTTACACTATAACCGCACCACTATAAGACTACAGGGTTCGTTTTAATGAGCCGTGAAGACTTCAGCCAGGGGTTGATTAAGTAAAGTCTAAATGAACACCTCTGTAAGGTTATTACTTTAAAAAAAATCCCATACATTAATTGATTCTGCTGGTTGAAAACACTAAAACGGTTTTTTTTGATTAGCCTCGTGATGTAACTCACTGCTCAGCAAAGGCCTCCCCCTCCCCTCGCCACTCGACACTATCAACGGCAAGCCCTTCCAACCCGTTTGAAATGCGTCGAAGTCATCCCGCCATCTCCTCGGTCGGCCGCTGCATCTATATCCATCCAGTGGAACCCAATGGGCGACGATTTGGGCTCATCGTTCCGGATGCTACGGCAAACATGAATGGGAGAATGATTTTTACCCGACATCAAAAAAAGGAGAAGGTTCTCAATTCGTCGGAATATATATATATGTTTTAGATCTATCACACGTCCCTAAAACGAGGCACACACTCCTCATTGGTCATTACATAGCTTGATCGGGGCAGAGAACAGTCCAGGAGGGATGAGAAAAAAGTTTATGCAAGCAGTGTCCTCCGTCAAGAACTTTTGTGCAATGGCCGCCATTTTTTTGTTCAAAACAGTGGTTTGAAATCTGATGAGTAACAATGTATTTTACTATTGTTATGTATTTATTTTTACTCAATGACGTTAGTAAATAAGTAGCTGTAATGTAGCTGGCACATAGCTACAGACAGTTTTTTACTTACATTTAAGTACTTGCTGGTAAGTACCAGCAAGTGCTTTTAGCCTCTTCATCTTGTCTGTAAGAGATCGCTTTTAAGCGATAAGACCGCCTATTGTCTACGATACCTGTTTTTCTGTAATCTCCTTGTACTGTTTTGTGGTTTTCAATAAAGAATAATTTGTATTGTATTGTATTTTATTGTACTTGGTATTCGTTTAGATATTTCTCAACAGCAGCCCAGCGGTATAAAATAAGCGGTGCTCGGTAATGTTTCGACAGTTAAGACTGAGCCTGAAAAATGGTCCGTCTCTTTACTGCCCTCTCGCCATTAGGCCAAATAGTTCCTCATAATACGCCATAACCGGTTTTATTCTCCACTAATCTAAATTTATTTCTTTCGTCGCCGATTTCAAGAACAACTGCCATCATTTTGATGTATATTTTTTCCCAAGTCTAGTGTGTACGAAGGTTCGTTTTAATTCATGATCTCAGTTACACAATTATCATTTTGTACTTTTTTTCATTTATTTTATTTTTACAGTTTTCCCATGAATATCAATTACACTTTTAAAATACTCACTGAAACATGAATACATAGAAAAAAAATGGCCAAGTGCGAGTCGGACTCGCGCACGAGGGTCCCGTAGAAAGATTTTAACGCTTTTCCCTAGTTTTAAGAAGTCCAGTGTTAGCAGAGCCCTGCTCTAAGCAAAATGTACGCAGTGTGGGATCAACTTATATTGGTCTGCGAAATCTACAGACAGACATAAAATTTATAAATTTTGAGACTTTTATGAGTGGCTGTGCTATAAGAACTACCTTCATACCAAATTTCAAGTTTCTAAGACAACTGGAAGTACCCTTTAGGTTTTCAAAGTACGGCAATTTGTATGGAAACGACCTTTTTAATGACTGTATCTTTTAACATACAATGACAATGCAAAGAAAAATTCGTTAAGCAGCTGGCGATACGGAGGCGAGCGTGTGTTGGTGGGTGTACCTATTATAAGAAATGTACCCTCACAACTCTGTCTGAACGTGAATAACGCCATTTATTAGATGATAAATAAATAAAATAAAATAAAATGCGTTTATTTCGGACAACAGAAACTAAAGCCTAAAGTTTTATGGCCTAGCACTAAGCAGCAGAAATATGAAGTCGGTGCGGTGCGAGCGGAATATTCTTTGAATGAAGCACCGACTTCATATTTCTGCTGCTTAGTGCTAGGCCATAAAACTTTAGGCTTTAGTTTCTGTTGTCCGAAATAAACGCATTTTATTTTATTTTATTTATTTATCATCTAATAAATGGCGTTATTCACGTTCAGACAGAGTTGTGAGGGTACATTTCTTATAATAGGTACACCCACCAACACACGCTCGCCTCCGTATCGAGACCTTCACCGTAATCTATCCGTTTCCATCTGTATCTTAGTCTTATGAGCTACGCTTACTGGCTGGCTGCTGCTGGAAGCACAACTTTGTCGGAAGTTTCATTAATATCATATACAGCGCGTGGCTTTCCGATATGACACCTGGTCGACTTAGACTTCCAAATATTCACAGTTTCCTCATCGGAGTCATGGAACACTATGTCATTGCTGCCATCAAAAACAAATTGATTTACTGAACCAGTCCGATAAGCTGCATATGGAACAAGTTTATCTGTTTCATTGTTTATCTTGTAGATGGTATTCAATGTTTCATCTGCAATATATACATCACCAAACTTATCTGTAGACAATGCAAACTTCTTCATACCACACGTTACAGCTTTAGGACGACCCAAGTTAAATTGATGCATCACATATACAGTATCATTAGCCACAAAATAAACATTCTCATTTTTATCCACCACGAAGTCCGTAATAAGATAATCTTCTATGTCATACCATAGGGGAATCCGCGCGTACAGCATAACATAATAGTCATTCCAAATTTTTGACAAATAGTACAAATCATCGTTGTGAAACAACATCTTTTTGACTTCCAATGGAAGAGTCACATTGCTTTCAACTGCGATACCCAGTTCATATTCATACAGTTTATGTTGGGTATCAGCGGCGTATAAAACCTGTGTGCTCTGGTCAACTGTTATTGCAGTCAAGTTTTCTATCTGGACCACTTCTATCTTCGGACTGTCTCCGAGAAAAATAGGGTCTTCCATGGAAGCGACTTGAACGTACAGGATATTGTTGAGTCGGTCGATGGCTATTTGATTAGGGACTTCGAATTGACGGATGAGCGTCTTCTTGGTGTGGCACCAGCCGTCAATGCAAGCGTCGCAATCTGCACTCACTGCTGCGACCACCGACAGGAATACCAGAAGGATCACTTTCATCGTGTGCCTGAAAATGGAAGGAAATATGTTAGACTATTTCGAACGGAATATATTGACCGCGAAGGGTCCTGTAGAAAAACAGCGTTGCGGCTTGCCACAACATTATGCCGAGTGGGGCCCATTTCACAAGGTTCGGTGCAATAAATAAATAAATAAAAATAAATAAATATCATGGGACAATATGACACCAATTGACCTAGTCCCAAACTAGGCAAAGCCTGTACTATGGGTACTAAACAACGGATAAACATACTTATAATATAGATAAATACATACTTATATACATATTAAACATCCAAGACCCGAGAACAAACATTCGTATTCATCATGCAAACATCTGCCCCGACCGGGATTTGAACCCGGGACCTCAAGCTTCATAGTTCGGAAATAGTAGTTGGGTAATAGTTCTCTCTCCAGGAGGCCTGTGTCCAGCAGTGGGACTTAAAACAAGACTGGCGATGATTATGATGAGTACTTACTTTGATAAGGATAAAAAAACCAGTCAAACACTGTCTTCCAAAAGATACGCTTCTTCGTGCTTCGCAAAGTTATCACTGATATTGTGCAAAAATCGGTCTCGTATATATACTACTTATCATCACAATTGAACCTCAGGTCAGAGTCGGTCATCATGCACAAACCCAACGGGAATCCCCAAATTATCTTTAATTTTATATCTCGTCATACGTGTTTTCCTTCGCTACAGAAATTACGCGCGAATTCTTATCGTTTCTCAACAAACAGCACAGCGTCTTATCAAAGCCATTTCGAATAATCAGTCAATGAGTATTTTTATCGGTACTTACCTACTTACTAGCTCCTTCTGCCACTTTTTAGGGTTCCGTACCTCAAAAGGATAAAACGGAATCCTTATAGGATCACTTTGTTGTCCGTCTGTCTGTCTGTCTGTCTGTCTGTCAAGATCCTTTTTCTCTGGCACTCGTGGAGGTAGCATGCTGAAATTATTATCAAATACTCAAACCTGCGGTCCCTTGAAGCTGTGAAAAAATCAACCTTCTAAGTCAACGCAATCAAAAGATAGTCATTAAAATGGTTATTTTCATACAAATTGCCGAAATCCAAAAACCTAAAGGGTACTTCCAGTTGTCTTAGAAACTTGAAATATGGTATAAAGGTAGCTCGTAAAGCACAAGCACTCTGAAAAGTCTCAAAACCTTAAATTTTTATGTCTGTCTGTAGATTTCGTAGACCAATATAAGTTGACCCCACACTGCGTACATTTTGCTTAAGAGCAGGGCTCTGCTAACACTGGCCTTTTAAAACACCGGGCAAAAGCGTAAAAATCTTTCTACGGAACCCTCGTGCGCGAGTCCGACTCACACTTGGCCGGTTTTTTTATGCGAACATGACTGAACGCAGAAAGAACATGACTGTCTCGGTCTAGTCACCTTAGCAACTTTTGGAGTTATAGCGATTTAAAAGTTTGGAACGATATAATTATCCATATGTAATTATGATTTCGTATGCATATTTTTTTAGAGTGTACAAGTTACATAAATATTTGTATCCGCAACTGAGTGGTAACTGTGAGTCTACATTTTTAGATTATTTTTTTTTTTTTTAAGTGACTAAACATCTTCTTGTACCCTTCAAATGTCAATTTGCACATTCATTCCGATAAATAAACAATTCCAAGCCGTGATAGCCTAGTGGTTTGACCTATGGTCTCTCAAGCAGAGTGTCGTGGGTTCAAATCCCGGCTCGCACCTCTGAGTTTTTAGGAATTTATGTGCGGAATTACATTTGTAATTTATCATGAGCTTTTCGGCGAAGGAAAACATCGTGAGGAAACCTGCACACACCTGCGAAGCAATTCAATGATGTGTGTGAAGTTCATTCTGAGAGGAAGCCTGTGCCCAGCAGTGGGACGCAAAAAAAAGGCTGGTGATGAGATGTGATGTGAAACAATTCGAACCAACGACCCTCTGCTTGAGAAGGCTTTTAAAATTATGAGTAAGTAACGCGAAACTAAAAAGTTTATGAAAACCTTTGTCTCGCATCAGACAGGGTCCTAGAAAGCTTCCGTGACGGCTAAAACTACTACAGTTGACAATAAACTTAGAAGCGATTCCGTGTCGTAGCGATCATTTCTGGAAGAGGGCAGTTAAACTACCTACATTGTACGTTGACGACCGAATAGCCAAGTGGACGTGGTAATTTATGTAAGTCTGGTTAGTCACGAAGGTTATTTTATTTTTTATTGATAGAGGGAGCCAAACGATCAAGCGGGTCACCTGATGGTAAGTGATCACCGCCACCCGTGAGAACCAGCAACCCCAAGAGAGTCACTAGTCCGTTGCCAGCCTTAAAGGCGGAAAAGATTCTTGGTTCAAATCTTGGATCTTGGACGTTTAATATTTTATAATTGTGTATAATTTATTTTTATTCGTTACATTGGACCTATAACACAAACTCTGCATAATTTGGGAGTACGTCAATTGGTAACAATTTTCAAACGATACCTATTTATTTTAATATACAAATCACGATGATGATGATGATGATGGTGTTTGCCCGTGATCATGATGCACGTGACTGCATCGAAATACCGGGAGCTCATCAAACCTATAAGAGAATCCCGTTTCCATTATGTCTAATGCAATTAACCGCGAATCATGTAGAACTGTTAGATGAATATTTGTCAAATACGTGTAGTACAACTATTAGTCCCATTATTTTATGCCTAACTTTGCATAAGTTAATCGAAGAACGAATCCACAAAATCTGGAACCCAATAAGCAGGTATAGCTGAGCAAATGCGGGGTCAAGCTAATTTAGTTAGGTATCCTGGACAGTCGGCACCAACCAAGCAAACCCGGACTATTAGAACTTTGATTACAAACTGCTTTATTTAATAGAAGCTTACTGTGATGATACGCATCGTAATTTTTCCTATTAATGTACCTTATCAAATGTGCCATATTACGAAGCGAGTAATTTGAAAAGCCACACGTAATGTAACATTCCATTTAAATCTGACAGAAGTATATACCTACAAGCTCGATATGCAATAACAGGCATGTGCGATTCCGTCTTATAAGAGTTCTGTTAGCAAGCCACGCTAAATTTTGTCTATGGCATCTGATTCACATGGCATTTACTAATGTAACAAAGTAAGCCAATTTCGGCTGTGGAAATTCAGTCACATCGCACAAAGCTGAAATCTATATCGTCGTCCTAATTGAGGTCTTCTAACCAGTCTCTTATATTTCCACGTCTACATTCCAGTAAATCTCTGCACCGTCCTTCGGTAATGTGCCAACACTGTACGACTCAATGTGTAAAGTAGTATTTTGTCTTTTGTTTTTTATCGTAGCAGCTGGTTGACTAACAGAGATGCGTTGGAAAGACGATATAGGAAAAGTGGCGAGGAAAAACTAGAAGCTGACAGCCCTGAACAGACCGTCATGGAAAACGTTGAAGGAGGCCTTACACTAACACCTAAAGCGGGCTGCCACGAGTCAGGAACGTGTTAGGATTGCTAGTGACGAGTGAGGTCTGATTGACAATTTCCAGGCCCTTGTCTCTTATGGAGAATGGCGGATAGATCTCACTCAACACTGGCAATCCTAGTGGATTTTTGTGACTCGCGATACCTCTCAACGGTTGAGGAAATGCTAGAGATCTGTGTGATCTCAGATTCGTGCGAGTAAAGCTCGCGAACTATGGTTATAATTGTGTAAAGTCGTCCCACGATAACTCTGCAACGAACTGACAACAGTAGAATTCTAAAGTTTGTTTATGGCAACACTGATTTATAATCAAACAACACGTTTTGAACTTGTGATTAGATTAAGCATGGTTATCGTTCATTCACCATCCAACATTAAAATACTTCTCATATTTCGTTTTTTTTTCATACAACGAGGAAGGCAAACGAGCAAGTGAGCCATCTGATGAGAAGTGATTACCACTGCCCATAGACACCCGCAACCCCGGATTTTCTAGATTTTTTTTACCTTACAACAGCTAAACCTACTAAACACTGGCAACTGGTCCTCCAATGGACAGAGCCATATTAAAAAAAAACAGCAACTTTTGATTGTTACTGTCATTATTATTTTTAATTAAAGAAATGTCTGAGTGACATGACAATGACAAAAAAAGTACAGCGTGATTTTTCTGGGTTGCCAATTTTAATATCTTATGCAGAGTTATCATGGGACGATTATAAACACGTTCAATTCGGACGACGTCTTAAAAATCACCAGAAATCGTAGTAAAGATAGTCGGCAGGACAACGTTTTACTCGACTGTACAGTCAAGCAGCGGATTGGTACTGTGCCCGATTGGCGCGGCAATCTCGGACGCAATCCAGGAGGACTCGCCAACTTCACGGATGAACTCGGGAATAGTTTTTTCTTCGAGTGTTGAGTTTTTTCGAGTCCGGGATCCGAAAGATTGTCTTGGGAAGAAATGTCTGTTTATATCCGTAGTTTTGGAAAGTATTTATTGTAGTGTTGTGAGCTGTTTGAAAATGGAAGTAGAGAGATAAACTACGACAACATGGCCCGCTCCTCCAAATTACTATTTCAATGTGTTTAGTGAGACGACTAGTTGCACAACTAATCCGAGTGTTTGTTTTCGTTTGACGGCTGTTTCAGCACGAACAGAATGCGTTGGGAGTCTTGGTGGTGCTTTATATATGCTTTCACAAATGCATTGAAGCGTTTTGAATTTTGGAGGGTTGCGTTGTTATTATTCAGCCTATTTCACGTCGCACGGCTAGGTATAGGTTTCCTCTCACAATTGGAAAGGTAAAACAACCACAATTTTATTTTGAGTAATTTAATTGAGTACTGTACCTATCTTTTGATTGCGTTGACTTAGAAGTTCGAATTTTTCACAGCTTCAAGGGACTGCAGGCTTGAGTATTTGATATTAATTTCAGCATGCTACTTCCACGCGTTCCAGAGAAAAAAGGATCTTAACAGACAGACAGACAGACAGACAGACGGACAACAAAGTGAGCCTATAAGGGTTCAATTTTTCCTTTTGAGGTACGGAACCCTTAAAATGCAGTTAAAATATTTTAATTTTAAGTTAATTGAGTTAAAAACTAGCCTAACCGCCCTTACCGTTTAAGCACCTACCTATGTGATAAATTAAATATTCAAAATAGCATAGAAAAGTATTTTTTTTACATTTCTACATCTTGATCATAATTGCGTTTACAGCTCAAGTAGCCATACGGCAATGTTAGATTCAGTTACGCATGAAACGTACGTACAATCTTTTACTTTGAGCACAAATATTCTCACGTTGGGGTGGAACGTGATATTTTCGGTTTGTGCAAATGATATTTCATACAGCAAGTAATTAAATTCAGCCATGAGCTGATAATACGATATGCCCATTTTATTCGTTTGAGCAAGTGTCTCATATTCTCTTGCACGAGGTGCAAATAAAACGTTGGTACTTTTAACTTGAAACTACGTTGAGATTCAATCATAGTGCTTTCACGGATGTCTCACATTATATCAGTCGAGTTCAGCCCGTAATGCGTAGTAGGTAACGCTTAGTCCTTTCTCTTGGAGCACACGCATCGTCTGAAGCGAAATGAAAACTGCGCGCCAACGCACTGCTAGCGCGGCTACTAGTTTTCGTTTATTTCACTATTCATCATCATCATCATCATCAGCCTATCTACGTCCCACTGCTGGGAGAATAAGAGGGCTTCGGCTATATAGTTCCCACGCGGGCCCAGTGCGGATTGGGAACTTCACACACACCATTGAATTGCTTCGCAGGAGTGTGCAGGTTTCCTCACGATGTTTTTCCTTCACCGAAAAGCTCATGATAAATTACATACGTACTTTGGCACATAAATTCCGAAAAACTCAGAGGTGCGAGCCGGGGTTTGAACCCACGACGCTCTGCTTGAGAGGCCATAGGTCAAACCACTGGGCTATCACGACTTATTTCACTATTGCTATCACTAAAACGTTGTTAATTAAAGATTTTAAATTTATAATATCCTCCATGCTTACAAAATTGGTTTGTAATAGTTATTTCCCACGTTTAGCCTACGCTTGGTAGACAAAGGACTGTAGGTACCAACTCCCTGCAGCACATCATGTCGGTATAAAGCCATTTGAGCGGTCGGGGCGGCCACATAATACTATAGTGTTGTGGGAAGCCTGTACACTTGGAGGTAAGAAAGGCTTGGAGTGGGATGATTTATTTACAAAGCCCCTAACCAGATGACAGTTAAAATCACTACTAATCCAACTCCACGTAACAATCAAGCAACAAAGGTAAGCAACACGTAACAGTAGGTATGCAGGTAACATAGACATTAATGGAATGCGCAATTATGCAAAGATTTAAATTCCATTTTGAAATGAGGAGATCCGTAGAAGAACTAAAGTTACAGATATCTAGCTCAGCTTATGGCACACCTTAAGTGGCAGTTGGCGGGGGACATTGCCCGAAGAACTGACGGCTTTTGGGGCCGTAAGGTTCTAGAGTGGCGACCGCCTACCGAAAGGCGAAGTGCTGGTAGGCCTCCCGCAAGGTGGACAAACGATCTGGTAAAGATCGCGGGTAGCACAAAACTGACGTGGAGATCCTTGGGGAAGGCCTATGTCCAGCAGTGGACGTCTTCCGGCTGACTAATGACAACTAATATTCCTGCATTCAGTAATTCCTTTTGATGTTTTGGCACACGCAACAAGCAACTCTAGCATTTTTCTCCTATGGTTAACATTGTCAATAATCAGAAGCTTCATAGTTGTACAATGTTTTAGGACTTCTTATCGGCGGGGCACTACTCGTGTAAGTTCACGTAGAACTAGTTACCAAAATAATATAAATGAGATACTTTATCATTCGTTAATTCATCTTTAAAATATAAAGTTATGTTAGTTTGACGACCGAATAGCCTAGTGGTTAGAGACCCTGTCTATGAAGCTTGAGGTCTTGGGTTCGAATCCCGGTCGGGGCAGATGTTTGTATGATGAATACGAATACTTGTTCTTTGGTCTAGGATAAGTATGTATTTGTCTAAATAAGTATGTTTATCCGTTGGCTAGTACCCATAGTACAGGCTTTGCCTAGTTTGGGACTAGGTTAATTGGTGTAAATTTGACCCATGACCTATACATAATATTTTTTTTATATTAAATAGTTCTCCAAACCACCATGCTTCGCAGCTCCGCGGCTTGTTCACTAAGCGATCGCCTCTTAGTCCGAACTCTTTGCATGCACCCACCTGCATATATTTATGCGAGCCACAATCGATGCTCTTTGAAGATTTATGCGCTTTGAGCGATACGAGCATTGTGAGCGTTTTTGGTGCTCGAATTATAAGCCTTAGATTTCGCGATCACTGTATGGTGTGTTTTGCTTCTTGGGGGTAAGAGATGAAAAATTTTACCGGCAGCAACTTTACTAGTAATTTGAGTATCTTTAGTTTTTTGTCGTCTCTCAGGGGCTCGATTTCACGAAAGATACCTGCGGAAATACAACTCGAAAGCTGAGTACAGTTGTGATTATGAATTAAGGCGGTAGTTTTATCCTTCGTATTTCTTTTACTATAATTATTTTGATTTGATCGATTCCTATTTCAAATTCATGACAGATTCTCATATTGGAATGGTATTTTCAAATGTGTGAATTTTGCTAAATCGGAATTCAGGTAAGTACCAACCTACTACAATTTTAATTAATCTCACTTCGACGCTTGAACCCGCCCGCGTATGAGTGAAAATTGCGGAAGTTTAAAACACTATACAAAATCATGAAAGTTTGCCATAAACTGGAACGAACTACCCAAGTCTTACAACAATAGGTACTCTCAGAATAATACAAAATACAAAACCGTTGTACAAAGCTTTAAACTGAAGAGTCGTCAGAACGCTCTGTTAAACTAAATGTAATAAAGTCAGTAACTGTTGATTGTTGAAATGAGACTCCGCCCGGTGACAGCTCTTTGACATCAAAACTAGTTAACTGGCGTAAATTTTCTCCTGGCAACAAATTCGAAATGTTTTCGTTATTATTATGAAAGTTATACAAGTTCTAGCTATTGCCCGCGACTTCGTCCGCTTAGATTTCGGTTATCGCTATCCCGCGGGAACTATATAATTTTCCCGAATAAAAAGTAGCCTATCTTTTTACCAAATTTCATCTAGATTGGTGCAGCGGTTTTCTCGTGAAGAGGTAACAAACAAAATCTACCTCTTCCAGAACCTATTCCAAATCCCTCTCTGTGCACGCTGCCAGGCTGTGGAACCGGTTACCGACGTCCATCAGGCAATCTTCGTCTGTGTATTCTTTCAGGGAAATCTTGAAGAAGATGTGGCTCACCCCTTCTTCTTAAATATTTGGGAGTTCTCCTTTAATGTTGTGCTTGTTATTTATTGTATGTATTATATGTATATATATATATTTATTTATTTATATATTGGTATTTACTTCTACTTTATATTTAGTAGTATATTGTAATATGGTAGGATTTTGTATGTGTGTGTGTATTGTATTGTCTCTCGATATTTATAATTATGAACTCACTTTGTGTCGATCCCCAGTGAACTATTCCTCTCCACCACTCAAAGGTTGACTGGCAGTGATCCCTTAAAGGGATAAGTCCGCCTTTGTACTCAAATGTTATTGTTGTAACTTGTGTTTTATTCAGTTTTTTGTACAATAAAGTGTTTACTTAGTAACTTACTTTTACTTACAAACAGATAGACAGAGAGACAGGAGTTATTTTCGCATTTATAATATTAGTTAGGATGGAGCCAATTTTTTTTTACAGTAGCTGAATACGTAAATTATGTCCTTTATAAGTTAGTAACTAAAACTTTTCGTTTTAACAGCGTTAAGTACTGAACTTTGTAGAAATTTTAACTTATATCAACGTTATTGGTGTCATTAAAAACTTGTTTATTTATTTATTACACCTAGCAACTCGCCCTGGCTTCGCACGGTTTCTCACTACCTACTTATAATTTTTATTAGAATGTATTAATTGTACACATAAACCTTCAGCAAAAAACCATCTTTGATTTTATAATGTGCGTAACAAGTGGAAATTTTACAATAGACATAATGAAAACAGGATATTGACCGCGATTACCTTATAGGTTTGATGAGCTCCCAAAACCAAACCTGTAAGGCAATCGCGGTCAATATCCCGTTTTCATTATGTCTAATGCAATTAACCGCGAATCATTTAAAACTGTTAATTTTACAATAAACTGTATTTGTATTTAAATTAGTAGGTTCGTGACAGCTCGCGTGCGTTTAGTGTGCAAATGATATTGTGCATAACTGTAATTTATCTAGGTCACTTAAGTTAATTCTGCTCTCAGAGAGTGGAGGTCAGGTTTACGCCTCTTGCGCTGCGTCTTGGCCAGGAGACACACTGTTAGTAGCTTAAGTAAACAACGGATATGCTTAACCAATATAAAGTTACTACCTTAAGAAAATTGTGATCAATAAATATTCGATAATGAGTAAAAGGCAGCGCGTAAAGAAGATGGAACAAGCTGAGATGTCGAATTGAAAGCTTATTTTTGATAATTTTCCAATTATGTTTAATAAGTCTAGTAAATGCTCAGCTGGGCAAAGACCTTTCCTCTTATTGTATAATTTGGTAATTCACCTTAATAATCCGACCTTAATGTCGGGCTAAACTCTATTTATACACGTGAGTGATCCGTTTATTTACCTAACTACCTAAGAATTGCTTAAAAATCAAACTACTAACATTACTTTTCTGGAAATAAAACTCCCTCAAAACTTTCTTACTCTCGCCTCGGTCGCACAATTTCTAGACCTGCTTCTTAGCAACTACATTCACCTTTAATCTGTCCGTCCACCGAGCATGTTTGCCAACATGTTGGATGACATGTTGGACACTCAGCTTGACTGTAAGTGTAGTTGTCAAGAGTCCCCTCACGTAACGACGCTGCAGCGCCGGCTGCGAGCTGCGACACGTCGGTCGCCCGCTTTATCAATATTAGTATCGGTTTTATATTTAAAATCACTTTCAAAATAACCTTTTGTGAGTGCTGCGGTTATTAAAGGTTCGCGTATTAAAAGGTTTTCCGTGTCGCGTGGCTTGAACGCCAATGTTTTTTTTAGTAATATAGTGGATTTTAATTGTGTTTTGTAAAATCTGTATGGCAAGGGTATCGTTCAACGCTGTAGGGATGATATTAATTAAATTTAATGGTATCTTAGTAAGGGCTTAATTATTCACAGAATATAAAGCGCACAGTGTCAGATCACTCGCGTATATTTAAGTCGAGTGGGGACTACGAATTAGTCCAAAACATGTCGGGCTAAACTCGACTTATATATGTGAGTGATCCGTTCACTGTGATTGAGTCTCACGGTAGGTTAATGTTAAAAATATTTATAACTTTCTTTTAATAGGAGTATAGTCCAATTTAAAGACGCTATTTAAGACCTATAATATCTATCTACTGATTACTGTGCTTACTTACTTAAATTTAATTATCTTTAAAAAATTTAAGACTTGCTTATTCACAGGTCGTCGTCGGCTGCGAATTAATAAACGATCACATCCGACGAGCATCACACCAGCACATGACACGCTACAGACTCGCTTAGCCTCCGCGCGTTCATAAATACTCAATAACTCAAGACGAACGCACTCAATTTGACGCACTCAATCCATTATTAATGAGTAATTCCCTCCCAATTAATACATCACCAATTAATTGCTGATAACAACGTAATGCGATATTCCTTATTCATTGCGTTATTACTTCGTTGCCATAATTGACACGTTGCTTAGCGTAAATCGAATTAGACGGTGCCGTTCGACGTTTTCGAATGTCGGGATTTTTTACATAAAAGTGTTTGTTTATTGTATTTGTTTAATGTTTGGAAAATGTTATTGCAACATTTTAAATATCAGACATAATGAGAACGCGATATTGACCGCGATTACCTTAGATATAAAATAGCCTTATTACCTTAACTTATAAAGTGATCGCGGTCAATATCTCGTTCTCATTATGACTAATGTAAACCGCGAACCATTGTCAAAAAAACTGTCCAGTGTCGTTGCTTGACTATGAAATACTATATAGTGTTGTTTATAAATGACTTTATTATAACCCCGTTTCGTCTGAAAAAGTAGGTAAATATTACACAAGACCTTTCAAGGTCGTTTATTTGGTTATTTTCCGAACTGACAGTGGTAAAATTGCCACAAATTGATAGATTTGTTATTTGACTTCAATTATTCTGCTTCGATAATAATTCTTTGAACAAGTCGAGTCTCACAAACCGGCGTAGACTAAAAATACCTAAGACATACTAAGCAAATAATTGTTTAATTACCGAAAATATGTGTATATATTCCAAGAAGCTGATCGAGTGATCTTTACTTTTTGGGGGAATCTGTACAGCGGCTGGTGGTTGAGGGTCGAGTCGAAGGCACCCGAGAGCGTGAAAGGTCGCCTATGAGATGGACCGACCAAATCAAAGCAGCCGTGGACGCGGACGGTCCTTGCACGCATGCACGAGAAAGGTCGTCAGGGACGAGTGGCAGCGTATTGTGAGGCGGGTTACAGATACTGACATGACGACCACGACCACTCTGTCAAGACTGTAACGAAGCAGAAGAAGATCGCGACGTGTGTACCAATTGGCAAGACGAGACCATGACAGCTCGCAGTGTCAAAATGGTACCAGATCTCATGTACAGCCAAGCTTCTAACTCTACAAGTCCTAACTTGGCAAACTCCATACCTTAGTCAAAATATGTGGTCATTTTGTTACTTCAAGAAATATTATAAGTACAGCGGAAAAGTAATGAACAGTGAATATTTTTTTCACCTTACGCCCATGTGACGGCAGCGACTCAAGCCCTTCAATATTATCACACCGTGATATCTCTCGCGAAACTCATGTAAATTCAAAACACTTCTTTATTCCGCCGCATAAAAAAACGCACTACTATCACGCAGGCAATCAGCACTAAATCACACATCCTGCGTGTGTAAATTGATGCGTCTAACCGAGTGTCCCGGCCGCGGCCGTCCCGAGGGGCACATTCGCCAGGGCACAGCCCTGAATTCGCGCGGTCCCATTACGGGACGCACTTGGCTGGGAAACGCGGCGGTTTGGACAGGTTTTTCGAACCCGCCGAGGGTTGAGGACGACTTCACAAATGCTGCGTAACGTTACGGTTATCGTATCGAGATCGAGAAACCTCATACTAAATTTTAGTTCCAAATACGCTCACGGGCGGGCGTTGTTCCAAACGTCATACAAACTCGACAACGTTTACTATTCGATTTTACGTTACGCAGCATTTGTAAAGTCGTGCTCGACCCTCTGAGGCCGTTCGTGGGGGACGTAACGTAATCTAGTGGAGCGTTATCGTGAAAATTCGTATGACGTTTGGAACAGCGCCCCCGTGAGCGTATTTGGTTCAAAAAGTTAGTTTAAAATTATAATACGATAACGATTATGTTACATAGGCTTGGAATATTTGTGCTCCGGGCTCAGCTTGTGACTGATTGAGAAGATGACATCGTGAGCTTAGACGAGTAGTATAAAAGCTAATGGGAGTGACTAAATGCTTCATTATGATCATCATCATTACCAACATCATCATCACCAACCTGGTTTTATGTCCCACTGCTGGGCACACAGGTCTCCTCTCAGAATGAGAGGGGTGGGCTACCTATGTTTACCTTGCGGGCCCAGTGCGGATCGGGAACTTCACACATGCAATTAAATTACTTCCCAAGAATGTGCAGTTTGTCTCACGACGTTTTCCGTTACAGTCGAGCTCGAAGTAAGTTACAAACCCGTTTGAACCCACGACCCTCTGCTTGAGAGGCCATAATAGGTCCAACCGGTTTATGATTAAATTGCCGACACGTTTCATAGCTGTTTCATTTCATCGCATTTTCATTTCATTGAAAGCTATTTTCTGAGTTATTGTCTTAATCTTTTGATTTAAAAACTAACCTAAACTATACAACAAGAAATAAAATTGTCCTGAAATTGTCCTGATTTTAGCAAAACATACATTTCGATGAAATGAAACGTACGTTTGTCAAATGAGTCGGGCTGTGTGGGGGTGTGTCGAATTAATTGTCTTGTAGGTAAGGGATAGGAGGTCAATTTCTTATTGTACCTTATTAAATGATACAATCAGGAGTTACTTTGCAGAGGTTCATATTCGTCAACTAAAAACAATTAATTTGCTCACCCGCTACCACACGTGTAAGATACCTGCATTATGCGACAAATGTATCTTTCTTTGAAACGTGCGGGTGAGCGAATCAATGGTTTTCAGTTCATGCACCTTATTACAGAAAATAACAATTTTGCTAAACGTATTAATGGTAACTTTGGTGTAAACGTGACTCTAGTCGTCAAGAATTGTTCACGTTACAAACTTCTGACGCTAACTCGACTCGAACTCGAGTAACTTTCTTCAGTGAAATGTAATTTAATTTCCTAATGCAGCAATAACTTAACACTTATTGAGTAAATGCAGTACAGTTTGCGCCAAAAGTCAGCTACCATCTTGTGGTAAAGAGACAAGGTACAAGCGTGATAGATAGCGCACGTTCAGGAACCCATTTCACCAACTTAACAATCGTCAGTTTACAATTACAATTGACAACATTTCGTATTTTTGAGACTATAATTTGATTAATTGTTTGTATTCTACTTTGAAAGAGGAGCAAACCTACGGTTTTAAATTTTCATTAGGACTTGTAATTAATTTATTATTAACGAAACGGCGCTAGGATGGATCAATTGCCTTTGACTTTTCACGATCAAAAAAACAAAACCAAGATCTTAAATTTATCTGACATTGTCTAACCTACGTGTGATTGTTACATTTTTTTTTTCGTGAAAAAGTTTTGGTAGAATTGGTAATTTTATTTTATTCTCTTATATTTAAAAAAATAAGTAATATAACATTTTTATAAATATAGTGTTGTGCTCAGGAGGCAAAGCCCTTTCGATACCTATATTAATTCCCAGGTGTGAAAAATATGAAATTATGTCAATTCGTACTACATTTCTTTGCCAATACGAAGCGCGCTAAAACAAAAGCTCTTTAAGTCAGCAGTTGACGCCGAATTGACATTGAAAACGGACATTTGTAAAGTTGGTGTAATACGGGCCTGGTTATTCTAACTGATGTAGTGAAACACCTGGAGTAATAATGAACAAATGAAGAAGGACTTTATAGACAGAACACCGGAGGAATTGTTTAACATACGTGCATTGTTTATTGGTTTTTACTGTTTTTCTTTAAGTTAGAAAGATTACACATTTTTCTTACTAGAGTGTAAATTCGGGGTAAGGCTAAGCGGACGTTCTCCTATCGCATGTATAAACTCAAAAAACGCCAAAACCAACCGCCGCGTTTCCGGATCCCGCCAAAATTCTGACGTTGAAGCGATTTACAGTAATAGAAAATATAGAAATATGAGATATAAAGTTCTCGCCTTTGGCGGCACCTCCATTATCTTTACGGTGCTGTTTGCAATATGATCTGGAGATAAAGATTTTATTGTGTCCCCGAGATGGAATAACTGGTATTTTGCACCGACAGTAAACTCGGAATGTGTGTAGTAAGCACTGGGTTATGGGCTCCAGGCATGTGTAGACAGCCGGGCTGCTGGAGTTATTGATTCATACATAGAGAAGAGAGTAGTTAAACTTTATTGCAATAATTTTGATATTGTCTAATGGTTTGTCACGGCCTCTCAAGCAAAGGGTCGTGAGTTCCAGATCTGTAACGCGCCTTTGACTTTTAATTTTTTTTACGTAATTACGACCAGCTATTGAAAAAGATAAAGCTAAAGGTTTCTAGATGGTTAAGTGAGCAACTTTTTTTCGAAATGTCTAAACGTTCGCTCAGTATGAAGTTAGTATCAACGATAACGTCATAATTTTCAGTGATCAAGTTGTGTCCTTTCAATTAGTTTTCTTAAATAAAAAATCGTTAGAATTGCAGTTGCAAGTGAGGCCTCGATTTTTTAAGAGTTATTTGTGAAAGCTCGATTACGTGGTAGGTAGTGTAAAATGATAGGTATCATTTTGATAGCTGTCATCAACCCAATTAAACATTTCCAACCCCCTTTCCACCCACGAAACTCTAGTCTCCAGCTCTTAATCTAAAAGCAACTCCATCACCAAGAATGCTAGTAGGAAAAGTTCTTCAAATCTCCACACACAGCGTAATTCCTTGAAAAAGTCGCGGGAAGTTACGAAATGTTATTTTAATCAACAAGTCGAGAGGCTTTCACGGCGGTAGGGGTTCTTTAGGGCGTCCGCTAAGGGTGTGTTCTCACTGACGCAGAGCTTGGTGGAACGGAGCCGAGAAGAATAGTGTAAAGTGGTACCTATGCTGCATGTAGTGGTGCGCATCATTATGATGATTTTACACTGTTCTTCAAATAAACAAATCAAACAGCGGAAAGTTGCATATCTGGGTCACGTGCTTAGGCATGAGAGATATGGGCTCTTGGCAACTAATATTGATGGGAATAATCGTAGTTGCTGGAAGAAGATAACCTGGTCGCAGACGAAAGTCATGGCTGAGGAACGTACGGGAATGGACGGGAGTCCCGAATGCCGCTGAGCTCTTTTGCCTTGCCAGGGACAGGGAGAAATATGCTGAGCTGACTGCCAACCTTCACTAGTTGGAGAGGCACCAAAAGAAGAAGAAACTGTTCTTCTTTAACTGTGTAGTGGAAATGGTGGCATGTTGAACGGTTGTTGTGGTGCTTCGTTAATGGCCTCGTGGAGAGTGCTGAAACGGGTCAGCGTTTAGTTTAGTGGTGGTGGTGATCGTTGGGTCTGTGTGGCATGTGTTGATTCGTGTAGCAGTGGAGGCAGAGGTGTTGCATGGAAACATACATTTGCCGCACAGATGTAACTATTTTTACTTGTGGGTGAGCAAAGTAATTGTTTTTAGTTAATTACTTTTAACCGTGGACTGGTGCTTACCGACTCGAACTTAGCAGGTTTTGAATGCAGACTCGCCAGGTCGACGCCCGCTCGTGTTTTGACGCACGCCCTTAGACAAGTAGGCGAGGAAAGCAGCCACCGATGTAAGGGCAGCTACACATTTACAGAAATAATACGAAAAGTTTTGATGTCAGCCCTTTTTGGTTGGAGCAAGATATATGTATAAGATACCTACATAGACAAGTGCTTATGTTGACGATTTCATTACGATTTTTTTAAGCACGAGGTACCCGTCATAGTGTCAGGTTACGACTTATTACGTACTTATTTAGTTGCACACGATAAAATGTACTGTTTGGAAAACATTTAATATTCTTAGAAATAGAGAAAATAGAAAATAAGTAAACTAGGGTGTAACTTTTTTTTTAAGAAAAAATTATGGAAGTACAGTATTTTCTTAGTGGTCAACTTTTTTGAACAGAGAAGTTATTTGTCATTGCAATGATTTCTCTTTGGGATATTTCGCCACAAAGTTTTTTGTTAAAACTACCTATATGTAAATTGTATGTAAAAGCCGTCGTAGCCTTGACCTGTGACCTCTCAAGCAGAGGATCGTGGGTTCGACACCAGGCTCGCACCTCCGAGTTTTTCAAAAATTATGTGCGAAATTACATTTGCAATTTATGACGAGCTTTTCGGTGAAGGAAAACATCTTAAGGAAACTTGCACACTCCTCAGCTTCCTGCACATTGTATCTCAGTGGTGTGTATGAAGTTACCAATCCGCATCAGGCCCGCGTGAGAACTATAACCCAAGCCCTCTCATTCTGAGAGGAGGCGTGTACTCAGCAGTGGGACGTAAAAAAAGGCTGATCTTAATGTGATGGAAATACACATAGTAGAAAAACCTTTCCCTCGGGCCAGGCAAAAATCAATCTTGTGACAATGTCATTAACATTTTCACTGGGGAAAGCTTTTCTCACTTTAACTGTAAGTACTATTGCAAATCTCGTGTGCCAAAGGCTACGTGAACTCCCAAACCACAGCCTTACCGCGAGAAGTGCCCAAACTTTCCGATTGTCTAACGCACTTTTATGTATTTATTTTGGCAAAGGCAATTTTGTTGTTTTGCTCTCTTTGCCTTTGTACGTGACTCGCCCTTCAAGTTGTGAAGGTATCAGAGATGGTGGTTGACAAACATTGATACAAAAACTGCGCGTCAGAAAGCTAACTAGGGAATTGGTGCTGAGTTCGCACACTTCATCAAATCAAAGATCTTGCTTTCGAACAACTACATTTACGGGTGGTAGGACCTTGTGACACCTCGCACAAGATGGAGCGACGACCTGGTAAAGATCGCGGGACCGCGGTGGATGCGGAAAGCACAAGACCGGTCTGAGTGGAGAGCCTTGGGGGAGGCCTATGTCCAGCAGTGGACGTCTTTCAGCTGACAGGATGATGATGATGAGGACCTTGTGCGAGCTCCATCCGGATTGCTACACACATCTTACTCATGCCGCATCATGCCGCTAAGCACTTGCTTGCACTGTTGTGCTCCGGTGTGGAGAGTAAGACAGCCGGTGTAATTACGGGCACAAGAGGCATTTCATCTTAGCTCTCGGGGTTGGCAACGCAACTGCAAACCCTCCGCGGTTGCGGGCCTCTATGGGCAGTGGTGATCACTTACCATCAGGAGACCCACCTGCTCGTTTGCCTTCCTTGTCGTAAAAAAAAACTATAGGTGACACAGTGAAATAAACGGAATATGGAAGTTAAAGGATTTTATTTTTTACTTTCTAGATGTCTTTAGTGTCAGAGGTTTTTTTTTCATAATTATTTAGCCCCGAACATTATGTTTATGGCTGACAACCACTCATTGATACCATTATAATGAGCCAAACAATCTGTATTTAATGTAAGCTGCTGAGGAGTTAGATATTCCGCAGACTATCTGTATCTAATGTAAGCTGCTGATAGATATTCCGCAGACTACTTACCGCAGCATCAGCTCAAGATTACCTTGTCATGAAAATACCACCAAATTTTAAATCAATCTGACCTGTGGAAGTAATGATGATTTTCGAACTCTGATTGCTCGGATAGCGTAGGTGGTAGTACATCATCACGGCA
This sequence comes from Clepsis dumicolana, assembly GCA_963691665.1. Lineage (NCBI taxonomy): Eukaryota > Metazoa > Arthropoda > Insecta > Lepidoptera > Tortricidae > Clepsis > Clepsis dumicolana. Next base: position 468,000 of record OY829507.1, on the reverse strand, counting down.
TGGTGGAGGTCTGGATTCTGATTCCAGTGCCCTAAGCACGACTTGTCGAATCCTGCGTCACGTAAAATCGAATAGTAAACTATAACGAGTTTGTATGACGTTTGGAACAGCGCCCGCCCGTGAGCGTATTTGGAACTAAAATTTAGTATGAGATTTCTCGATCTCGATACGATAACCGTAACGTAACGCAGGATTCGACAAGTCGTGCTTAGGGCACTGTTCAAGAATTTACTTTTCTGGTCTTTCTGTATTTACGTTTCCATCTGAAATTTGAAAAATAGTTCAACCAACTGGCGACCCTAATATAAAAATACCAAAAAGTTGGTTTGAAAAAAATTGTACAAAGATAAGGCTGCTCCTGTCTTCCAAGCTTTGTGGACAGGCCCAATCATTACTCGGTTGAAAGACTCGGAATCTGTTTACAGATTGGGTTATATCGTTAGTAGAATTCATTAGTATGTAGAATCGATAACTAATTCCGTGGACCCGGCAAAGACTTTACAGAATTCGTTCGGTCCCCGAAGGCGGCCTTTATAATTAAGCCAACAAAGATCATTGGATCTCTATTAACTTTTCCATTTCGATTTTGTGTTTGAGGCAGATTTTGTGAATGTTGTTACATAATTACTAGATACGTAATATCACGCCTCTTTCCTAAGGGGATAGGCGGAAAGTATGGCTTGCCACTTGCTATACAAGCTTCATACACATCATACTACTATTATGTAACTAGATGCTTTGAAATGATATTTGACCTGGAGACCATAGGGTCTATAGGGGGGCGTTCAACATAGGGGGTGTATAGACATCTCCTGCTCAATTAAAACGTGCCAGTAAAGTGTTCTGGTTTTGCTGTTCTAATAATTATTTTCACCGCACACGCTGAGCCTGAGCCTTTTGCTTCGCTTTAGTTAAGTACCTATTATTATTATATTGATGCACTTGACCAACCGTGTAACCGTTAACTTCTGTGAACAATAAATGTTTTTTTATTTATTCGTTTATTTTTGTTTCTAAAATACGGTTTTTTTCTCTCTTAATTTTTTAATGACAGAGTGAGGTTTCTTTGTGTGATTTATCTGTGGTTACGTATTGTAAGAGCTAATGTAACTTGTTTTTAGAAAAAATGACTTTGTGCCAAGTTTCTTGCGGCGCATTCTTCTTGGCAATCATGGTCTTTCCGAAAGCGCTGGTAGACTCAAAAAAAAAAATGACGTGTAAAAGAGCATTCAACTGCCTATTTGCTGAATAAAATTTTGAATTTTGAATTTTGAATGAAACTGCAGGAGTTATTTTCACAGTTTTTTTAATAATTGACCGAGCTAATGAAGTGAGCGAAGCGTCTAAGCTTCGGCTTGAACAAAATTTCTTTCGTATGTCTGTCTGTCCAGCTGTTCTTATTTCTCTTCAGGACGCATTTCTCAACCGATTCTTCTGAAATATTGTGAGTAGGTTAACTAAATAATTAACAGTTTTTTTTCTAAGTTTTTTTTTTTATTAAAAAGAACGAAAATTTTTCAAATATGATCCGAAATAGATTTTTTAATGACCGTATCTTTTGATTGCGTTGACTTAGAAGGTTGATTTTTTCACGGCTTTAAGGGACCGCAGGCTTGAGTATTTGATATTGAGTTCAGCATGCTACCTCTACGCGTTCCAGAGAAAAGGTGTTTTGACAGACAGACAGACAGACAGGCAGACAGACAGTCAGATAGACGGACAACAAAGTGATCCTATAAGGGTTCCTTTTTTTCCTTTTGAGGTACGGAAACGTGTGTTTTCACGTAGTGTTGAGTTCAAAATCTAAAATAATATTACCGTGGTCACAGAGTATCAAGCTATATTATTATATGAACTAAAAACAATTACTTTGCTCACCCAAAAGCAAAGTAACGCCTGATTCAATAAATTATATTATTGTACGTTGTATGTGTTATAATATATGTATTTTACACTGATTTGAACCTTCGTAAAGAAACGCCCGGTTGTACTAACCTATAACTACTAACCTATAACTATAACCTATAACATAACAATGGGAATGTTTCAACGGACTTGTTCCGTTCGGATTACTTTAATTTTGATATTTTTAATCCGTTACGGGCCGGATAAGTGTATTACATACGCAACTGTGTGGGTGCAATATCGTTTCAGCTAATACGATTTTTATAGCAAATATCCGTAGGCGTGAGTAAGCGTGACGAGGCAACACTGGCCTAGAGATGGGAAAAGAAGTCGATGAAATATTTTGCAGGTGTCCATGGGCGGCGATGATTGACTTACATTAGGTGACCTGTCTGCTGGTTTGTCCCCTATCATATAAAAAATATTTTTATTAATTACTCGATTACATTACGCAGGATTCGAGTATTCGTACTCGGGCCTCTAAGCGCCTAGTTTAATCGACGAAGAAAAACACATCTCGATCGCGTTCGCGTTTACGTCTGAATTACTATGGGCAAATTGGCAACAAACTCTTTCCTTACTATTTGACACTTTAACGCAAATGCGAAGACGTATTTTGACCGTTGATTAGGTACACTAGACGCTATTGTTGTTTGTGTGACGATATAAATATTAGGTACATTGCTTATCGAGCTAGTAAAGCCCCTAGCCTGTTGGTGCATCACCACACCACTGCATGATAAATAGCCGCGGTGATTCGCGCACAAAGGACTGATCTATGTGCGCTTACGCGCGGACTTTTCAATCCGTCCACAATTTACGTTTGCTGGATCTGACTCGCGCATTTGTTTAGCAAATGTACGCGTTTTTCACGCTTTCATGCGTCAAAAGCTACGATACTTGTGGCTACAAAGTGATTGTCCGCCTGCCTTTCAGATCAGTATCTTTAGGGCAGTAATAATTAGCAGCATTTTTGTTTTCACAGAGCGCTAAACTTTAAATGATAGTCATAAAATGAAGTAAATAATTGAAGCGGTCCCCATGACAACCATGGTCTAATCATGACCATGGCAATGGTCAACATCATACCTAATCGGTTCCCATAATAACCATGGTCTTCTCGTGATCATGACAATGGTCAACATCATACCTGATAATCATGGTTCATAGTCAGGGTCTCTAACCACGAGGCTATCCGGACGTCAAATTTATTTAAATTTATTTTATTTTCGTAGGTTTCTTATGGGTATACCTACACGTATGTTTGAATTTTTGTATTAGTAATACTTTAGTGTAATGATGCCCTATTCTTTCTTTAATTGCCCACTACCTATTAACAGGCCAATCAATTCGAGTTTTTTTTTTTAATTTACTTGATCTTTAAATTTGCTGTTCACGTTTTTAATCGAATGACGTTTCCATCAAACACTAGGAAAGGGCGGATACCTAGACGCCAGGCTTACAACTGATGAGTGCGTATCATTGACCACTCATGTAATTATTTTCAAAAGTTTGTCAAGTCTGTTAAACTTGACTCCTGTATTCCATTTCTTTCATGAGCTTTGTCCGAGCGAGCCGTTAGCAGAACAGTTACTGTAACCACTCGGTCGCGAGTACGCGCGTATTCTCTATTCATTGCGCACCCCACACTTATACCTCACAGCGGTTAATTGCACGACACGCAATGTATAACACGCCGCTTATAACGCATCGCTTAGTAGTGCGGGGCAGTTAGCGTCAGCGTAGCCGGCTATTTAAATGTCTTCGCGAGCTAATGGAGCGTTAACGTCCCGGCTTTATCGGCCGGAGCGTTTATAATGATGTTGATATTTCGTCCGTGTTAATTGTTACTGGACTGAACTGGACCTGTTCCTTGCAAAAATGCTATCGAATTAGTAAAAGGGCCATGTTACTTTCTAACTGCTCAAAGTGGGGCTCCCTTACAACAGACATGTTTTTTTTTTGCCGATTTTATAGATAACGGTACGGAACCTTTCGTGCGCGAGTCCGACTCGCACTTGGCCAGTTTTTGCGTTTTGTATCCCAGTTTTTACCCGACCCGCAAAAAGAGGGGTGTTATACGTTTGATCGCTACGTGTGTGTATATCTGTGTGTGGTACCGTAGCTCTTAAATGGGTGAACCGCTTTAAGTCAAATTAGTCACTGAAAAGTATGATGGCTCAAAAAACCGAGATGCTTTTCTATAGTCCTACTAAGAACAGGGTTCTCAACTTGTTTACTTTTTGCACTGTGTAGTTTTGATTGTTTTAAAGCACTTTTTTTTCAGCCGGTTTTTTGTACATTTATCTGATACCCCTCATCGCCATCATCAGTTTATTTCCGTCCCACAAGAATCCTCTCACAATGGTACCCGTCGCTTCATTAAAAGTCTGCACTGAAAAATCTTCGATTCTTATCAGGTTGTTTATACCAAATCCGGGTCCGAATCGTAGCTGTTTGCATCACGTGGCCACATTTCGGACCCACATGCCCATACAGTGGGGGACAATGTCCTGATTCGAATTGTGCAACCGCTAATTTGGAAATGAAAATACCTGACGAAAAAAAGTAGGTTAGCTAAATAAAAAGTTTTAAGGAAGATTTTTTTGGCCGACCGAACGAAGGAAGCGAGAGTCGCCGTTTCAACTTGGTTGACTTGGACAAAAATGCTTTCGTATGTTTTGTCCGGCTGTTCTCGTCCACAGATCGCATTTCCCAACCAATTCTCGTGAAATTCAGTGATCAGGTTCGATAATTAGGATATGTATAGGATTTTAATAAAATAAAAAATAAAAAATGCTAAAAAATGAACTCGCATCACAGAAATCACAGTGCCACTAGTTACATTTAATTGAAGTCACAATTTTCCCTAGGTTTATACACATACATACATATAATCACGCCTCTTTCCCACGGGGGTAGGCAGAAACTATGGCTTGCCACTTGCTACGATCCTCGCACACCGCTTTAGCCTCCTCCACATTCATGCATCTCTTCATACACGCTCGCCGGTTCCGAGTATGTACTACGCACCTGACCTGTATGGAGAATATCAGCGATATTGTCGGCGTATTATGTAATAATAATAATAATAATAAATCTTTATTTCGCAATAACAAAACAGTATACAGTTAACTTAAAATTAAATTAAATATAAGTACTTAGTTGCGAAAAAGGAATCCACTCAGCATTCGTCGGGTCACCAAAGGTGGCTCGACGCTGATATTATGTGGATCCTGGTTGGCATGCGATACAGAGCCACACGACACACAGCGTTGCAAGCCCACGCTAACACACTACGTACTCCAAATATACAGCTCACTCAAACAGTACCCACCCAAACATAAGCATTGCCAACAACATCCGTCACCCGTAACCCCAACCAGTAACTAGGGCCCACCGTCCCTCCACACATACAACTTTCCACGACATCCCACACAGAGCGCTAAACTGGGTTGATTTGCAAATCTAATAAATGATTACGAAGGTATGTTCTCCTAGGGCGTCCTCTACCGGCGCCACCACTCACATTCGCTCCATAAATACTTTTAGTCAGTCTTCTTTCATTCATCCTCTCCACATAACCAAACCTAGGTTTGTAATTATTAACAGTTTTAATATATATATTTTTTAATCATAATCGTAATCATTTTTATTTCCAATAGTTTGGCAAAAAAATATTTAAAATAACATTAAACAAACTCAGATCTAGTAAGTAAATAAACAGTACGTCTAAACTAGGTAACATTTTGTAACCTGTGCTTTAGACATAACATTCACAGTGCAAATAAAACAAGAATAATTGGGCAATAAAGTTTAAGACATCGCTTTACTATACAGGGTATTATTATCTTAGCCTAAAGCCTAAAACTTAAAATAAATAAATAAAATAAATACCATGGGACAATTTGACACCAATTGACCTAGTCCCAAACTAGGCAAAGCCTGTACTATGGGTACTAGACAACGAATAAACATACTTATGTAGATAAAAACCTACTTATATACATATTAAACACCCAAGACCTGGAACAAACATTCGTATTCATCATACAAACATCTGCCCCGACCGGGATTTGAACCCGGGACCTCAAGCTTCACAGTCAGGGTCTCTAAGCACTAGGCTATTCGGTCGTCAAATTATATATTATTTGGTGATATTATTGTGTTTGTTTGTCATTCCCGTTGAGACTGAAACCATTATAGTGATACCTAAATCCTGATTCTAATGAAAGGGGGAAATTCGTTTCCATGGGAATTCCGGGATTAATTCCTGTTCCGACAATACCCTGTGTCACTCTCACAACTGAAACGAATCTGACACCTTATAATGTTGAAATATACCTATTATGTCAAACCGTTTAAGCCGCAGAGCGTGTCATACATTGCGGTCGAGGAAATTAATTCCTGGAATCCTTTCATAGTGAACGTCATAGTTACATCGCAAGGAAAATCGTTATGACGTTTACTATGAAAATGTTCTATGGTATGTCAGGAATTAACTTCCTCGACTGTACATACTCCTTTGGCAGACGGGTAATAAAGACTGGACATTAAATTCTGAAATTGTAACACTCACGCGAGTGATAGAACCTTGTGGAGGTCCGTCCGGATCGCTACCACCATCTTAATCGCTAATCCTGCCGCTAAGCAGCAGTGCTTGCACTGTAGTGTTCTGGTGTGGAGAGTAAGACAGCCGGTGTAATTACGAACACAAGAGGCATTTCACCTTAGCTCTCTAGGTTATCAACGCATCTGCGACCCCAGCTGAGTTAGCGGATGACTCTGTGCAGGCAGTGGTGATCACTTACCATCAGGTGACCCACTTGCTCGTTTGCCTTCCTTGTCGTATAAAAAAAACAGCGCCCCCGGGAGCGTGTTTGGTACTAAAATTAATATGAAGTTTCTCGATGGTGATACGATAACGATGACGTTAGGAAGGATTCCAATATTCGCGCTTAGAACTCTGGTAATGTCCGGCAGTGTACGGATCCGTCCGGTCTCCCGCCAATAAACACGTCGATGGGCATCTTCTGTCCGGCCCACAAACTCCACACTTTGTTATTGGCCACTTGCTTTCCTATTTATATTGGGAAGGACATTGATGTTGTATCAGTTTTAGATGGCTTGAAACATTCGAGCAGTATGACGAAGGACACATTCAAGTTTGCGACGAAAGTTGGGCTATGGAAAAAAACCACGAGTCGCGCACGAGGGTTCCGTACAAACATTTTCCCGCTTTTCCCCAGTGTGGGGTCATTTTCTATTGGTCTGTGACATATACAGAGAGACCTAATTAAGAATTTAAAATTTTGAGAATTTTTTGAGTAGTTGTGATATAAGAGCTACCTTTACACCAAATTTCAAGTTTCTAGGACAACTGGAAGTACCCTTTAGGTTTTCACAGTACAGCAATTTGTATGGAAACGACCTTTTTAATTACTGTATCTTTTGATTGCGTTGACTAAGAAAGTTGGATTTTTTCACAGCTACAAGGGACTGCAGGGTTGAGTATTTGATATTAATTTTAGCATGCTACCTCCACGCGTCCCAGAGAAAAACTATCTTGACAGACAGACAGACAGACGGACAACAAAGCGATCCTATAAGGGTTCCGTTTTTCCTTTTGAGGTGTGGAACCCTCAAAACTGATATTTTTAATTCCTTACTTTTTTACAGGACCTTGTGTAGCTTGTAGCTGTATGTTAACATTCACATCTACTTGAAATCCTAACCAGCTAAGCCATTTTGTCACACTGTAGCGTCATTTGACTTTGTGGTTTTTACAGAAGCTTTGCATAATTGGTCAAAACATGTCCAGATTTGGTCCCAAAATCGGATGATCAAAATTGAAACAGCGCCCGGTTATTATTTTTTGTGGGATCATCAAACTCACGGGAATTGGACCAATTTATAAATTCTATTTTCAACAATTCAAATTTTCTGGACAGTAATATCTTACTCGCTAATCCAGCACTGCAGCAGTGCTTACACTGTTGTGTTGCCGTGTGGAGCGTAGACAGCCGGTGTAATTACGGGCACAAGAGGCATTTCATTTTAGCTCTCTAGGTTGGCGACGCATCTGCGAACCCCCAGGGTTATGATCACTTACCATCAGGTGACCTTTATCTTCTTTATGGTATAAAAAAATCAGATGTCAGCTCGCACCCGAGGTCAGGGCCCTGTTTCACCAACTTTTCAATTGTCAGTTTTCAATGACAATTCGTTTTCAATTGATGACTTGATGAGCTTTTGTTTCAGCGCGCTTCATGCTGGCCAAGGAATGTATGTAGTTCGAATTGTCATGACAAACCGACAATTGTAGAGTTGGTGAAATAGAGGCCAGGTGAACGTTCCACTTACACACTACACTTGACACTTAGGGGCCGTCTATTAATCACGTGAGGCTTGAAAGGGGGGGGGGGAGAGGTTTGACTAAAATCACGAAATGTCACAAGGGGGGAGGGGGGTGTGGTAAGATATCACGTGTTTTTATTTTTTCGTTATTTTTATACCAATCAAAAATTTCAGAATTAAATAATATTATACTTTATACCTGTATTTAAGATAATATTCTAAAAAAATATAGATTTTTTTGTAGATACTAAAAATACACGTGATGTTGGGTTGTGGGGTGGGGGGGTAGTCTTAAACCTCACCATGTATCACCAAGGGGGAAGGGGGGGGGGGGTTACAAAATGCTTAAAAAAACATCACCTGATTAATGGATGACCCCTTATAATATTCATCAACTTTTTGTATTTTTATTTTTTCGGTCATCCCGTTCGAAATTATTTCTCAATTTTCACATTGAAACGTAAATATACAGAAACACCAGAAAAATTAAGACTTGAACTGGGGTTCGAACCCAGGACCTCTACCATTCCGTGGCGCCGCTCTACACCACGGACCAACAACTCTCTGGACACCAAATGTCTGGGCGAACGTTTCCGAAACGCATATGCTCATTTGCACCTGTAAAATCTCTCTAGCCACCAATCGCGGCTCACTTTGAACAAGATGACAAGCGAGATGACAAGCTATGAACCAATCACACGCATTCCCCCGACCCGCTCACCGCGGCTTTCCATGTAAATTATAGAAGATACGGTGTCCAGAGGGTGGGTGGTCCGTGCTCTACACGCTAATCAGTGGTAAGGGCGAAAGACTCCTATATATTCACGCTTAAGTTTAATTCAAATTACTTAGTGAATCCATGCCTGACTCGCATGCATGTGTGACTCGCTAGTGTCATCCATGTAACATCTCTGTACGAGAATTCACATCTTGCCGACTTGAAGAGCTTTTGTATTAACGCACTTCATATGGCAAAGAAATAAAGTTCGAATTGTCATTTAATACTGACAATTGTAAAGTTGGTGACATAGGGGTATGCTCTAAGAGCTTGCGGTGTTACTTTAGGTGAAATATAGCAACTTGAATTTTAAACCACTTCCAGTGGTCGGATTAGCTTGTAATTTGGTATGGGCTTTGAGATTGTGTGACAATGCAAGTATAGGTAACAAAACCACTTGTATTAAATTAAATTTATGAAGAAAAACATACATTTCCTACGCTCCTTTACTGACACCCAGTTGTTCATTAGCCCGGAAACGATGACAGCCGACCTTATCAAACTGACACAAATCTGACGAAGCACGCCAACTGCAAACAAGTTGCACTTTATTTACTCAGAACAGAACTAACTTTCCTTGGAAACTACTGACTTTTAATAGCGTGCCTATAACAGAACGAAACTGGAAAACCAATTTGTCAAGCCTGTGTACTATGTTAACTAAAGCTAGATTAGGTTCCAAGATTCCACAGTCCCTCAAAACAAAGGTCTATAACCTAACCTAAAACCTAAATTAGAATCCATGAACTTGATACTGCCGATATACATAAGGAAAAAATACCTAATGGATCAGAATACCTAAGGAAAGATCTCCTTACTTAAAGCTAATTAAGGTCAAACACCTATTGGTAATTTCACCTAAGCATTAAAATAGGTAAGTACCTAAAATACTCTAAAAGTATTTTTTGCGATCGCCTTGTTATATTGTAACAATTCCTTGCAAGTAAGTAAGTAAGCCATTTGTGCGTGACATTATGATATTTTTGAATTTATCGGAAGAATTTAAAGCAGAACTCCGTCCACACTTTCCCATGAAATGGTTGCTATTTTGTTTTTGCTCTTTTACAGTGTCGACGGACGAGGAGGTAGGAAATTCATCCATTAGACATTTCATCCATTGGGTATTTCGTTTATTAAGACATTTAAACATAGACATTGTATATATACTTCGGCTATTCAACATTTAGGTGAAACGATAGTTAGGTGTTTCGACGTTAGATATTATGCCGTTGTTAGGTAAATCAATTTTAGGAATACTAAAAAATATTACCGTCTTGTCATATGCTGGCGAAACGTGGACATTGACTGCCGGCACAATTCACCGCCTAAATGTAAGCCCTAAATAGCATACTCAGTGCCCTAAGCACGACTTGTCGAATCCTGCGTCACGTAAAATCGAATAGTAAACTATAACGAGTTTGTATGACGTTTGGAACAGCGCCCGCCCGTGAGCGTACTTGGAACTAAAATTTAGCATGAGATTTCTCGATCTCGATACGATAACTGTAACGTAATGCAGGATTCGACAAGTCGTGCTTAGGGCACAGAATATCCCTGCTCGATACGATAAGATTAGGCATGGAGACATTATAGTGAAATAAACCGGGCAAGAGCGTGTCGGACACGCCCAGGACAGAGGGTTCCTAAGCCCTTACGAAAAAGCCCTGGCATAGATACCTAATTTAAAGGTATTTTCATCACATCTATTCGCACATCACCAGTGTCAGCAGAGCCCTACTCTAAAGCGTACAGTTTGTACGCAGTGTGGGGTCAATTTATATCGGTTATTTACATAGACACACACAATTAACTATTACTCCCAAACCTATAAAGCCTGCTTATCTCTGACAGTTTTCCTTTTCAATTCACTATTATGTACTACATTGCTCTGATTTTTTCACATTCTTTGGTGGTGGGAGGGGGGGGGGGGGACGACGACGACGACGACGACGACACTGGACTCCAACAAAAACAACTTTATCGAAAAATGATCTTCAAGTACCCCGTATATTTTTGAAAGACCTATTCAAGAAATAAAAAATCATTCTCACTTTACATGTATGGGAAGTACCCCAAAAATTTTTTTTTTCAGATTTTATCCCAGGACTTTGTCGGCCTCATTAATATGTATATCCATGCTAAATTACAGCTTTTTAGTACCAATAGTCTCTAAGCTATGCCGCGGACAGACAGACAGACATACAGACAGACGGACATGACGAAACTATCCTTTTTGCCATTTTGGCTTCGGAACCCCAAAAAGGATCACTCACAGGTGTTGGGCAGGTCTAATTGAGCATCCCTTTAAAGGTTTTATATAAACAAAAAAAAAATTCTCCCATACAATTGCCCTGCTGGTTGACAATAATGTATTAGAATGATTTTATTTTCACGAAAAACTTCACAGGGGAGCACCCCAGTTAGACTTACTCAACCCCAGGCTGAATTATTATCGGTACATTAAATAAATAAATATCACGGGACAAATTGACAATATTTGACCTAGTCCCAAACTAGGCAAAGCCTGTGCTATGGGTACTAGACAACGGATAAACATACTTATATAGATAAATACATACTTATATACATATTAAACATCCAAGACCCGAGAACAAACATTCGTATTCATCATACAAACATCTGCCCCGACCGGGATTCAAACCCGGGACCTCAAGCTTCATAGTCCAGGTCTCTAACCACTAGGCTATTCGGTCGTCAAATTAAACTACTAAACAATTTCAAAAATTAAAACGCGCATTTCACAATTTAGGTATTTTTTATTTTATTTAATTTTTATTTAGTGTTGACAACAATTAAATGAAGAAGGGTTTCGGTAAAGTTTCTCCCGGTAAAAACAATGCGACGTAAAAAAAAGATGTTGTCCAATTTTTTATCGATTTCCCCAATTATTCATTAATGGCTTCCCCCACATGTGAGATATCGAAGTGACCGCGAACGAAGTTTACTTGACCTTACAATTAATGTTAACTGATAAGAAAAAGTGCGATATTAGCGCAAGAGAGAGTTCCGCTGGTGTTTTTTATAATAACTGTTTCAGAAAAAAACTTATACACGAATTGAGAACCTCCTCCTTTTTTTAAGTCAGTTAAAACTGATGGCTTCAGAGGATTATTTTTATTTTTTTTTGTTTGAAGGCGGTTTTACCTTTTGTTAAAAGTTTTTTTTTATTTCACAATTTTGAGTTACGTTAATACTAAAAAAATCATTCTCCAGCCACTAACCGTTAAGGAGTTGTACCTTCCATCATCACTTCATTAACACATCACACGCAAGTACTTGAATAGCTATAGAAAATATATGAAACACTTGATACGTGCCTGTAAAATTTGAGGTTTGCCCTCGATTTTCTTAGGATCCCATCATCAGATCCTGACTTGGTGACAATGGGACCAACTAGAAAGTATACTCTTCGTAAGTATAGCCGTCTTCGAATAATCAGGGAACATAATTAAAAAATACATCCTGACGAGAACCTCCTCCTTTTTAGGGTTCCGAAGCCAAGATGGCAAAAAGGAACTCTTATAGTTTCGTCATGTCCATCTGTCTGTCTGTCCGCGGCATAGCTCAGAGACTATTGATACTAGAAAGCTGTAATTTTGCATATATATACATATTAATTAGGCCAAAAAGTGCTGAAATAAAATCTTGAAAAAAAAGTTTTTTTTTGGGGTACCTCCCTTACACGTACAGTGGGGATGATTTTTTTATTTTACGCCCACCCCATAGTGTGGGGTATCCTTAAATAGGTCTTTCAAAAATATTGGGGGTGCTTCAAGATCATTTTTCGATAAAGTCATTGGTTTGCGAAATATTTAGCTTTGAAGTGCTCATTTTTGTTGGACTCCAGTGTTCCCCCCCTCTACCAGAGAAACTGTTATATTTGCAAATGTGAAAAAAATCAGAGCAAAAGCGCACTATAGTGAATTTAAAAGTAAAACTACCAGAGATGAGCAGGGTTTGCAGGTTTGGGAGCACCTAATCGTTAATTATGTGTTTCTACGTCAGTAACCAATATAAATTGACCCCACACTGCGTACAATTTGCTTTGGAGTCAGGGGTTTGCTAACGAATAGGTGAGAAGAAAATACCTTTAAATTAGGTATCTATGCCAGGCCTTTTTTGTAATGGCTTAGGAACCCTATCCTGGGCGTGTCCGACCCGCTCTTGCCCGGTTTTTTTGAAGTCGGCTAAAAAGAAAGCTAGAGACATACGAAAGAATTTTTGGCCAAACTGAAATAGAGATGCTTAGCTCACTTCGCTCGCTCGATTTAAAAAAAAAATGTCCAAAGTCATAGAGTCCCAAGGATCCCTAGATTCGGGCCAACTAAAGTTGTCGGCGTCACGTGGTCTCAGCCAAATGATAATTATCGTTGGAGCGCGCTGTGAGAAAAACGCATCCATTTAACTCTCCAAAAGCTGACCATGTTAAGTTGCGATTTTTTTTTACTGTTTGCTCTTTCACCATACAATGACAATGCAAAGAAAAATCCGTTAAGCAGCTGGACTTGAACCAGCAACCTCGGTAATCCGTACCAACCGTACCCGTAACCGTAACCGTATCCGTATTGGTACGGATTACCGGGGTTGTTGGTTCAAGTCCAGCTGCTTAACGGATTTTTCTTTGCATTGTCATTGTATGTTGAATTTCATTCTATGAATGTTTCATAAAAATAAAAACAAAAATAATCGATAAATCGATTATTTTTATTGTTTGCTCTTTTACTGTTGTTGTTTTTTAACCGACTTGAAACAAAAGTAAGTCCTCAATCATCAAATCATTTAAATCATCATTTTCATTTATTCCGAGCAACTGTATGAGTCATACAATATTTGTGTTAGTAAGTAGCTTATTTTCTAAGTGTTAGTCTTAATTCGACGGTTTTTTTAAGGCGCTTCCCTGACCCCGACGCTGAAATGGCTGCTTTTTAAAGCCATTCTGTAAGTTATTTAAACGATAAAAACAAAATATATAAATACATTAAGTATCGATAACATCTTAACTTGTTTTTCTATGTTTCATTTTTTTTATCTGCATCACAAGTAAGTCAAGTTGCAATTTATTCTGTTACTACATCATAAGCTTAATTTACTTTGACTTGTGACATACACCAATGTATAGATAATTTAATAGGCTAGGATTTCTATGTTTAACATTATTAAAATACCTTTTCATAATCATCATCATCATCATCATCATCGGCCTATTTACGTCCCATTGCTGGGCACCAGGCCTTTATTTTGAATATAGAAAAAAATTAGTAATTTACGTATCCGGTGCGAATTTTGAACCAATTTTTTTTTTCGAAAAGACGCGTTATTTGTGATAACACTGTAAAATTAAATTAGACCGATATTTAATAGATGTCGTCAATAAAACGAAGTTGTTTAGAAGAAGTGAGGTGGGGTGAGGAAGGCGCGAAGCGTTCAAGGTCATCCTTTCAGGGAAACGTCTTAATGTTTGTTACGCGATAACTGCGCCAATTATGAATCGATTTCGAAGATTTTTTCTTTGTATGAATGGGTGGTTTAGTCTTGTCAATTATATCGAAATTGATTTAGTAGGTACTCCTAAATATTGGTAGAGTGGTGCCTTAGCAAATCCTAGTTTTTACCTGACTGCGAAACGCAAAGGAGGGTAACGTGTTTATCAGCCTGTGTATGTATTTAATGAGTTGTCCAGGGGACATCTCCATGGCAACGAGCGGTACTTAAAAGTTGATTGCCCCAATCACTTGTGTGGCAAATAATAATAATAATATTTATTTGCTTAAAAATTAAACGGTACGTTGCATTTGGGAATTAGGCGGTAAAAGCTCAAGGAAATTTAACATCCAAAGATACTAAACCCTGTTATTCATAAACCTATTTTAATTAATATGCCGTTCAAATTACTTTGTCCTTTTTTGTCACATTGGCATTTCCGTTAGCGAGAAGAAGACAAAACCTATTTTAGCTAATGGAGGCTTGAGTGACGTTTATGAATAAGGCCCTTAGTTATTTAACCGACTTCAAAAAAAGGAGGAGGTTCTACGTTCCACGGTATGTATTTTTTATGTATTGATCAATACGGTTTATGCAAGACCGGTCTGAGTGGTGGGCCTTGGGAGAGGCCTATGTCCAGCATTGGACGTGTTTCGGCTGACATGATGATGATGATGAGAAGCGGACCGTGTTTTAAAAAACCGGACCAGTGCGAGTCCGTAGAAAGATTTTAACGCTTTTCCCCAGTGTTTTAAGAAGTTCAGTGTTAGCAGAGATCTGATCCTAAGCAAAATGTACGCAGTGTGGGGTCATCTTATATTGGTCTGTGAAATCTACAGACAGACATAAAAATTTAAGATTTTGAGAATTTTTTGAGTGGTTGTGCTATAAGAGCTACCTTCATATCAAATTTCAAGGTTCTAGGACAACTAGTAGAAGTACCCTTTAGGTTTTCAGAGTACGGCAATTTGTATGGAAACAGCCTTTTTAATGACTGTATGACTGCATTTTTGATTGCTTTGACTCAGAAGGTTGATTTTTTCACAGCTTCAAGGGCCCGCATTTGATATTAATTTCAGCATGATACCTCTACGCGTTCCAGAGAAAAAGGGTCTTGACAGACAGACAGACAGACAGACGGACAACAAAGTGATCCTATAAGGGTTCGTTTTTTCCTTTTGAGGTACAACCCTAAATAAATCATGGGACTATTGACACCAATTGACCTAGTCCCAAACTAGGCAAAGCCTGTACTATGGGTACTAGACAAACTAGGCAACATACTTATATAGATAAACTAGTATTTTGGGTGGAGGCCGCGGGCCCCGAGGGGCCCGCGGAGGGTTTCCTGCCACCATGTTTTTTTTTTATATCTTTAACCTAACCAATTATCAAACTAACAAACTAAGCAACTAACCAAGTATCAAACTATCAAACTAACAAATTAATCAACATCTCAACTAACCAACCAACCAACCGACCGACCGACCGACCGACCGACCGACCGACCGACCGACCGACCGACCGACCGACCGACCGACCGACCGACCGACCGACCGACCGACCGACCGACCGACCGACCGACCGACCGACCGACCGACCGACCGACCGACCGACCGACCGACCGACCGACCGACCGACCGACCGACCGACCGACCGACCGACCGACCGACCGACCGACCGACCGACCGACCGACCGACCGACCGACCGACCGACCGACCGACCGACCGACCGACCGACCGACCGACCGACCGACCGACCGACCGACCGACCGACCGACCGACCAACAAACTAACAAACTAACAAACTAACCAACTAAACAACCAACCAACAAGCCAACTAACCAAATAACTAACCAACCAATCAACCAACCATCCAACCAACCAATCAACCAACCAACCAACCAACTAACAAACCAACAAACCAACCAACCAACCAACCAACCAACAAACTAACCAACTAACCAACCAGCCAACCAATCGACCAACCAACTAACAAACTAACCAAGTATCAAACTATCAACCTACCAAACTAACCAAGTATCAAACTATCAAACTATCAAACTAACCAAGTATCAAACTATCAAACTACTAAACTAATCAACCAACCAACTATCAAACTACCAAACTAACCAACTAACCAAGTATCAAACTATCAAACTAACCAACTATCAAACAATCAAACTACCAAACTATCCAACTATCAAACTAACCAACTAACCAAGTATCAAACTATCAAACTACCAAACTAACCAACTAACCAACTATCAAACTACCAAACTAACCAAGTATTAAACTATGAAACTAACCGACTATCAAACTATCAAACTACCAAACTAACCAACTAACCAACTATCAAACTACCAAACTAACCAATTAACCAAGTATTAAACTTTGAAACTAACCAACTGTCAAACTATCAAACTACCAAACTAATCAACTAACCAAGTATCAAACTATCAAACTACCAAACTTACCAACTAACCAACCATCAAACTATCAAACTACAAAACTAACCAACTTTCAAACTAACCAACTAATCAACCAACAAACAAACAAACTAACCAACCAACCAACCAACAAAACAACTAACCAAATAACTAACCAACCAACCAACCAACCAACCAATCAACCAACCAACTAATCAACCAACCAACCAACCAACCAACCAACTAACCAATCAACCAACCAACTAACAAACTAACCACGTATCAAACTATCAAACTACCAAACTGACCCACTAACCAACTATCAAACTACCAAACTAACCAACTAACCAAGTATCAAACTAACAAACTAACCAAGTATCAAACTATTAAACTACTAAACTAACCAAGTATCAAACTATCAAACTACCAAACTAACCAACTAACTAACTATCAAACTACCAAACTAACCAACTAACCAAGTATCAAACTATCAAACTTACCAACTAACCAAGTATCAAAGTACCAAACTAACCAACTTACCAAGTATCAAACTATCAAACTACAAAATTAACCAACTAACCAACTATCAAACTACCAAACTAACCAACTAACCAAGTATTAAACTACCAAACTAACCAACTAACCAAGTATCAAACTATCAAACTAACCAACTATCAAACTATCAAACTACCAAACTAACCAATTAACCAAGTATCAAACTATCAAACTAACCAACTAACCAACCAACCAACCAACAAACCAACTAACCAAATAACCAACCAGCCAATCAACCAACCAACCAACCAACCAACCAACCAACAAACTAACCAACTATCAAACTACCAAACTAACCAAGTATTAAACTATGAAACTAACCGACTATCAAACTATCAAACTACCAAACTTACCAACTAACCAACTATCAAACTACCAAACTAACCAACTAACCAAGTAAACTAAACTTTGAAACTAACCAACTGTCAAACTATCAAACTACCAAACTAATCAACTAACCAAGTATCAAACTATCAAACTACCAAACTTACCATCTAACCAACCATCAAACTATCAAACTACAAAACTAACCAACTTTCAAACTAACCAACTAACCAACCAACAAACTAACAAACTAACCAACCAACCAACCAACAAACCAACTAACCTAATAACTAACCAACCAACCAACCAACCAACCAATCAACCAACCAACTAATCAACCAACCAACCAACCAACTAACCAATCAACCAACCAACTAACAAACTAACCAAGTATCAAACTATCAAACTACCAAACTAACAAAGTATCAAACTATCAAACTACCAAACTAACCCACTAACCAACTATCAAACTACCAAACTAACCAACTAACCAAGTATCAAACTAACAAACTAACCAAGTATCAAACTATCAAACTACCAAACTAACCAAGTATCAAACTATCAAACTACCAAACTAACCAACTAACTAACTATCAAACTACCAAACTAACCAACTAACCAAGTATCAAACTATCAAACTAACCAACTAACCAAGTATCAAACTACCAAACTAACCAACTTACCAAGTATCAAACTATCAAACTACCAAATTAACCAACTAACCAACTATCAAACTACCAAACTAACCAACTAACCAAGTATTAAACTACCAAACTAACCAACTAACTAAGTATCAAACTATCAAACTAACCAACTATCAAACTATCAAACTACCAAACTAACCAATTAACCAAGTATCAAACTATCAAACTAACCAACTAACCAACCAACCAACCAACAAACCAACTAACCAAATAACCAACCAGCCAATCAACCAACCAACCAACCAACCAACCAACCAACAAACTAACCAACTAACAAACTAACCAAATGACCAACCAACCAATCAACCAACCAACCAACCAACCAACCAACCAACCAACCGACCAATCAACTAACCAACTAACCAACCAACCAACCAACCAACAAACCAACCAACCAACCAACCAAGTAACCAATCAACCAACCAACTAACAAACTAACCAAGTATCAAACTATCAAACTACCAAACTAACCAAGTATCAAACTATCAAACTACCAAACTAACCCACTAACCAACTATCAAACTACCAAACTAACCAACTAACCAAGTATCAAACTATCAAACTAACCAACTATCAACTTATCAAACTACCAAACTAACCAACAATCAATTTTGTATGGCGGCCATCTTGTTTTCGCCATTTTGAAAAAACTTTGACCGGCTCACCCATTGGTTGGCTGTTCTGAGCGACTTTAGTTCCGGGCAAACTCGGTAGGTCAACTCGTTACAGAGAGCTACCTCATGTGTCGGGTCAGTTTCCAAGTTCAGGTCGATTATGTATTTTTTTGTTGGTTGTGGCGGCATTTCTGATGTGATGGTGTATAGAGTCGAACCCAACCTCTAAAGGCTGCTACAAAACAACAGTAAGTCAGTGAGTCAGACATAACATTGTTAGGCGGCCATCTTGGAAAATTGAAAAATCGAAAAATTAATTATGGCGTTGAATACTGTGGCCTTCAAGAGCCCTGATTGCCAAATTTCAATCGAATCAAACAAGAAAAAATTTCGCCGCCATTTTGAATCCGCCATCTTGGAAAAAAAAAATTGCTTCATTAGATTACCCTTCCTATTTTGAACAACATTAGTTCGAGCACCTTTCATCCATCTCGACTGGTTTGCGAGATAATCGCTTTTTAATTTTGTATGGCGGCCATCTTGTTTTCGCCATTTTGAAAAACTTTGACCGGCTTACCCATTGGCTGGCTGTTCTGAGCGACTTTAGTTCCGGGCAAACTCGGTAGGTCAAGTCGTCGCGGAGAACTACCCATGTGTCAGGTCAATTTCCACATTCAGGTCAATTTCATACTTTTTTAGTGGTCGAGGCGGCATTTCTGATGCGATGTTGTAGAGAGTTGTACCCCACCCTTCATGGGTTCTTCAAAACAGCATGTCAGTGAGCCAGATTTTCCATCGTATGGCGGCCATCTTGGAAAATCGCAAAATCGAAAAACCAATTACGGCGTTTGATTCAGTGGCCCTCAAGAGCCCTGGATGTAAAATTTCAATCGAATCAGAGCAAAAAAGAAAATGGCCGCCATTTTGAATCCGCCATCTTGAAAAAAAAACCATTCTAATAGATTACCCCTCCCACCCTGAATGACATTTGGTCGAGCACCTGTCATCCATCTCGACTGGTTTCCGAGATATTTGCGTTTTAATTTTGTATGGCGGCCATCTTGTTTTCGCCATTTTGAAAACATTTTGAACGGCTCACCCATTGGCTGGCTGTTCTGAGCGACTTTAGTTTCGAACAAACTCGGTAGGTCGAGCCGTTGCAGAGAGCCGCTACCAGAGTCAGGTTACTTTCCACGTTCAGGTCAATTTCGTATTTTTCCTGGGGTCGGGGCGGCACTTTGGATACGGTGGTGTATACAGTTCCACCCCACCCCTCGTGGTTTCTTCAAAACAGCATGTCAGTGAGTGAGTGAGTCAGTGGGTATCGAGCTATATATATTATAATAAAATAATAATAATACATATTAAACATCCAAGACCCGAGAACAAGCATTCATATTCATCATACAAACATCTGCCCCGACCGGGGATCGAACACGGAACCTCAAGTTTGATAGTCAGGGTTTCTGACCACTAGGCTATTCGGTCGTCCAATCACAACATCACTCGAAATCTCCACTCAGTGGAAACGCACCCTAAGGCATCGAGGTAAAGCGCGTTTTCGTTTTATGCGAAATTGTGATACCAACTCCTGTCAGCGGTGTTCCGAACTAACTATGACATTGGGGTCTTCAAGAAGACAGTGTATTGTTTCCTTAAAGGCCGGTTGCTGGTTCTCATGATTTTTTTATCCGACAAGGAAGGCAATGGTATGTGAGGGTTTGCAGATGCGCTGCCAATCTAGAGAGCTAAGACGAAATGCCCTTTATGCCCGTAATTACACCAGCTGTCTTACTCCACACTGGAACACAACAGTGGGTGGCGGTTATCGTTTACCATCAGGTGACCCGCTTGCTCGTTTCCTCCCTCTCACAACAAAGAAAGCACTGCGACTACCGCACAAAACAACCGCGCGCTTATGTGATGTTGTCATGGGTTCATATTAATTACCAACAAAACTAATTTTGTTCCCTGGATTTTCAGCTAACAAGATGCATCTTATGCTTATGGTTCTGGTGTCCGTGTTGGCAGCTGCCAGCGCAACGTGCGACGCCTGCATCAAGGGATTGTGCCACTCCACGAAGACTATCATCCGAGGGTTCGAGTCACCGACCGGATGGCCATCGATCGTCAAAACCGTGTCCTGTACGTTCAACTGAACTCGAATAGTTACATGCAGGCTTTTCTTGTAGAGGGCTTGCAGGTCGACCTGGTCAATATATCGAATGCAACAGGCATGACTGTTGGCCAGCATAACCAAGTCTTGTACACAGCTGACCAAGGAAACTTTATCTATAAATACGAACGCAGCAGCAACGCACCCCAATTAGCTGCAATTCGTACCCATAAGGAAGCTGAATCGTTGTTTTTGTATAACCGAATTTTATATTACACACCAAAATGCTGCAATGGTCTATATTTCTTTAGCAAACAAGAAAGATATATCATTTAT
This sequence comes from Clepsis dumicolana, assembly GCA_963691665.1. Taxonomy (NCBI): domain Eukaryota; kingdom Metazoa; phylum Arthropoda; class Insecta; order Lepidoptera; family Tortricidae; genus Clepsis; species Clepsis dumicolana. The sequence continues at coordinate 446,380 of OY829507.1, read as the reverse complement.
CATACAGAAAAATATAAAATTACTGACATGGCTGCTAATGGTAAAAATAACACGACGTATTTTATGGCTAATGGTACTCTTCACATGTACGTTTTTAAAGCTAACGGAATAATAACACTTGAAAAGAAAAACTACACTTTATCTGGCGATAAATATGACAACTTGTACTTAGGAGATGCAAAATTTAATGTTATTTACAAAAGAGATATCGAGAAGAATGTTAACGTGGCATACGCGGCTTATATAAAACCGCCTTAAAAAAAAACCTTAGAAAAAAAACGTAAAATAATCCTCTAAAATAATGATAAATAAATAAAATAAAATAAAATGCGTTTATTTCGGACAACAGAAACTAAAACCTAAAGTTTTATGGCCTAGCACTAAGCAGCAGAAATATGAAGTCTGTGTGGTGCGAGCGGAATATTCTTTGAATGAAGAACGTAGAACCTCCTCCTTTTTTTGAAGTCGGTTAAAAACGGGTTCAGTTGTTAAATTTCTTTTCGATATTGACGATAACATTGTTTTCCACGATGCTGCTACCAAAACAGTTAACATCTGGAAGCCCGAAGATACGAAGTGTATTATAGAGCCACCTCATGAGAAATATAATATCGTTATATTATAAGTACAAGACAATTCTTGTCTCGACGAGTCCAATGAAATTGAACTTGGATAACAGACGCTACTGTCAATGAAATACATGTAAGTTTAATTGAATAATCACATTATTTTTGTGAGTTGAGTTGTTAGTGTAACTTTATCATTTAGTTTAGATTGAAACAAAATGGGGAGATCGCCTATTGGTTTAACCTGTAGTCTCTCAAGCAGTTGATAGTCATGGCTTCAGTTCTCAGATCGTTGCTCTGAGATTTCCGCAATTTACGTGCGAAATTGCATTTTGTATGTACCTATCATGTTGAGCATTTGGTTGACAGAAAACATTAATAATCTTACGGTGGTTTTATGTTAAGAATGTGTAATTAAAAAAAATACCGAAATGTAATTATGACATGAATTATGACGGGTAATTTGATTTGATTGATTTAATGTAATGTATTGTATTTAAATCTACGAAAATAGTTGTAATGTAATATAAATAATGTATTCCTCACTCTTTATTAAATTGTCATAAGGGCCTCGACGCGTTGGCTTCGGTTTCGCGCACGCCTCCCAAAGGTCCGGGACACTGTTGTTCCGTGAATGGGTGCGACATACATTAATAATAATAAAAAATAATTTAATTCAGATAATTCAATCCGTAAATTAACAACAAACAAATAATTACTAACATTTATTATTATCACCGACTGCAGTTTGATGTCAGACGCCCAAATAATCTGCAGGCTTGCTTGCGTCTAAAATCCCTCGACGTTCCTTTTGAAAACACCTTCTTGTCATTCTCGTGGAGAGATATACTAATTCTCCATTCATCACGAGAGGCTGCCTTATCTGTGTTTGCTGTTTAGACTTGCCCCGGACAGCTAACAGGACCCAAAGAAAAGTCTATCTCCGTTTGCACGTTTGCTTTGTATCCACGTGTGCGTGTCACACCTCGCGCCTCATTGGACGCTGTGCATGTGTGCTGTCCGTGCAGCTAATGTTGACGACCGGCTCGCACCCTCAGACACGCCGCTTTGTTCCAATGCGCACAGCATCATTAGTCGAGTGCAAATCGTGGTGCAGTCATGAAATTTTCATTTGTCAATCTTCAAACACGGTCATCTGTGCGTCGCGGGCACAGAGCAGGCACCGCGGAGGCGACAACGCTCCGCCCTAAACTCAAGTTTATTTAGGATCGTCGGAAACCAATTGTTGGAAAGCAATTTCCGGTCGACACAAAAATAACAAGCAAGTTAACTTTATGGAAGTTTAGGGTCCGTATTGATTTACAGTATTGTAACTGGACGTTCTGTGACGGAATCTAAGGATTCCTGTACTCTGCTGAACCAACGCTATTGGTTTCAGTTATCGAGCTTTGTTCGACGAAAGATTCAAATTTAAAGAACACCTACTTTTCAATCATTTACCCTCGCAATAAAATAACGTGACATTCTAACTAAATCAATCAAATATCTTCAACACTTGTTACACAGTTCTCTCCATTGCCTTTGTCAGGAATGTTTATTTATAATGAAGTTCGGAGCACTTTTCTAAAATTTCAATATTGACGCAAACGTCTAACAATCTGCCAACCAAAAATGAATAGTCTGTGAGCAGGAGTCTTGCGCGTTCGGGGTTGGCAGCGGCAGTACTGTCCGCGACACGGTGCGGAGACGACGTGCGCGCCGCTCCGGAGCCCACGCGAGTTGCAACAGTGAACCCGACCACAAACCAGTGCTAGTGCATGTGTCAGTGCCAATATTTGTGAATGACGTGCTACACCAACCGTGGATTAACATTACAGGTATTTCCGGCTTTGTATATATCATGCTCACGAGTTTTTGAATCCCTCGTGCGCTCGAATCGGTTGTATGTCATACTATAATTAAGAATGAAGGTGTTTGGAAACGCAGGTACGGTAGTTGTTAAGATTTTGCTTTTTAATCAGGGTTCACGTGAAGTTAGTACGAGAAGTGAGGATAGTAGTCCGAAACTTTATCGCACGGATCATTAACCTATAGTTGTTAACTTAATAGACGACACTCTATTACTAGAAGGTAAACATTAGTTAAACCGAATCTTAAAGAGACGAGGAAAAAAAATGTGGCCCCACGTTGGGCGCCACTTTAAGTGAGAACAATTTTGTTCTTAAAAAACATTGCACAGTTAAGCGAAATACTTCAAAGCGAAGCAACGTAAAACAACATTAACTGACAAATTCAAAGCTTCTAAAAATTTGTTCGACACAAAAGCCAATGAGCCATTTGAGTGAGGCACGCTGCAAGCTTACATATCGCAGAGCTTGCCGAGCACGCAGCACTTAAATGCTTTGATAAGTAGGGCGCCCTCAAGAATTCGCCCAAATAGACCTTTGTTAAACGTTCTTTTAACATACTAAGACGTTCTATCAACCTAATGCGGTCTTCATCATTGGTATTCAAAAATACAAAAATGGATTTTACAAACTTGTTATTGCTATAAATCACATGCAATTAAGCAGAATGATAAGTATGCAGCCTTTTTTGGTATATTATCCGATAATATCGTGTTTTTACGAATGCATGATAAATTATTTGGCGACATGATTTAGACACGTTCTAACTCGTAACTACATGTTGTAGGGTAGTCATTACAACTTTAATGAGAGCCTTTCCGTCAATGTGAATAGAAAATATCAAAGTTATAATTCAGAAGCGAGTTCTTTCGTTATCCACAGTCCATGAAATGACCTCCTTATTTTGAAGTCAGTTTAAAATAAAGTTACATCTAAATATAAAGTAGGATTGAATTGAGGGAGCGAACCGGTCAGTGGTAGCTCATCGATTACTTTTCAATTCGAGCCGTGGCGCGTCGATAATTTCCCCATTGACATTAGCAATCCTTGGGGCCCAAACTTGGATCCCTCGTAAACGAGGTTAAAAATATTTACAAAAGTTTTTACGCGGAAATAAATATGTTGGGGAGTGAAATGTTGTACCCCGCGCCTGGAAACAGGGCTCGATTCGTGACATTGCATCATGAAAAGGCGCTATTACTTATTTGATACATTATATAGGCTTTCCCAAAAGCTTACCTTAATTGATGGTTGTTTTATTTTGGTAATCGTTTACGAGTTTCTATGGAGTTTTACTTATAATATGAGAGTACGATCTCTGAAAGGAAATCACTAAACTATGTAAAAGAACCTTGAAATTATAAGATAAGACAGATAGTTTAAGATAATAATGTTTATTTGCAGAAAAGGGTTAGTTACATGTCTTAGTGTTATGTTAGAAAACGTTCGATCTTTTTCAGCTGTATACACGCAGCATGCAAATATATAATGTAGGCAATTTCGTTTCTTTATCATTTATTCAACAATAATAAAATTAATGAATTACTAGAAGTAACAATTTAAACAATAGTAAGTAGGCATTCAATAATTTCTAAATTCAAGTCATGTTTGTGTCATATATGTGTGTTAATCTCTATAATTTATTTATTTATTAACTCGTTATCATTGTAAAAACAGTTTTCGATGAGCCAACATCTACCTATATATAATTGATCTGTACGTAATTTATAAACAGTAGCTATTACTTGGAAGAAACTTTCTTTCTGTAATTTCGTTCGACCGATAATTTGACACTTGTAAATGCTTCTTGATGAATAATATAGGTACTTGTAAAGTTACTTGTGAAGTGAAAAGAGACTATTGTTTTGTACAACACGATTAAATTAAAACGTTAAAATTATATCCTGCACGTAGACGATATGATAGCGTGGTTTGTAAATCAGCTATAGTTGTTAGCTCTGCTGTGATATCATTTATTATTTTAAGCTTCTAAACTAATAAAATAAACTTCTAAAATAACTTATTAGTAATTTTGTTAATGTACGTCCATCAATCAGTACATTATTTTGTATCGATTTAAACTTTCGCGATTTTCACACACTAACCCACACACACACACACACACACACACACATTCACACATTGTCCCTTCGAGACCATGGACGCAACGTCGCGGCCGAAACGTCGAGGTATTTAAACTCAAATTTAAATATACATTTTTTACGCGATTAAGTCCCGAGTATCATGATAATTAGTACATTTAACATAGCAGTAAAATAGTCTAAACACGTAGGTATAGTAACATACGTTACTTAAGCTTGGCATGGAAAAATAAGGAATTAGAAGTGTCATTTCCAAGTTCAATTATTTCAAAAACGGGTCAGCCGATTTTAAAGTCGGATCTTCGAAATCGGTCCATCGGGAGCTATGATGCCACAGACAGACACACAGATACACAGGTCAAACTTATAACACCCTTCTATTTCGTCGGGGGTTAACAAAGTATTATCATAAATCACATTTTGACACAAGAATTAATACTTGCGAGAGATTCGATCAAGCATCAGTAACATAAACTTCGCGGAACTCTCATATTCTTCTGCTATTTGATACAAGATAACATTACCTAACTTTTTACGTTCAATATCATATTTTTTTTTTTCTTTGTAGCAACTTTAAGTAGCAGTAAAACATCTTAGCAGTTTTCCCTATGGGTAAGAGTCCAATTTATGATTGTAATGTTTACTTGTAGATGGTTCAAAGGCAAGTGTTTTTATTCATTGTTTATTTATGTTTTCATTTATGTTTTCATTCTCCCAATATTATGAATGGCTGTATTGTTCTCGTAGGCTTGCTGAACGCAACTTGAACTGTTAGCAGTTCTGAAAAGTCCTCCCAGAAATGTCCAAGTTCAACATTGTGTTCATTCATCATCATCATCATCATCGTCATGTCAGCCGAAAGACGTCCACTGCTGAACATAGGCCTCCCCCAAGGCTCTCCACTCAGACCGGTCTTGTGCTTTCCTCATTCACCGTGGTCCCGCTATCTTTACTAGGTCGTCGCTCCATCTTGTTGGAGGCCTAACGACAACTCGTCTCCCGGTCCGTGGACGCCATTCGAGAACCTTCCGAAAGCATCGGCCATCAGTTCTGCGAGCTATGTGTCCCGCCCACTGCCACTTAAGTTTCGCAATTCTTCAAGCTATAGCGGTATCCTTAGTTCTACTGCGGATATCATCATTTCTGATTCCATCCCGCAGCGAAACCCTCAGCATAGCCCTCTCCATCGCCCTCTGAGTGAGTTTGTGTTCATTGACTGAAATAATAGTAGGTATCGAAAAATTAAATGAATAATCATTCTAAAAAAGTGTAAATTCACCTTTTTTACCAAGTTACTTTCGTACTTTTAATTACTTCAAATTCAAGTAAGATTCATACTTGAATTTGACGTAATTAAAAGTTAGAGACCAGTCGAGCATAAATAAAACTTAACTGACATTAAGTTTGTTGCTCAAACAACTTTTTTTTTGACAAATTTTGAACGAACCGACTTTACCTACATCATTACACAACTCCAAATGTGGCGTAGTATCGTGCGCATATTAGTTTTTACACGTCTTATTACAAAAATTTAACACTTTTACGATGCTCATTAAAAGTATCGGAATATACATGCCATTTGAATATCTTTTTGTTTTTTTTTCCCAATTTTTGTTAGGTATGTCTACAATTTCCCGTTTCTAAATAATGATTATACTTTTGCAACATTAAATAAAGTACATCACTTGCTTTGGTATAGTGGAATTGCAAGGAGCCGGCTTGGTTCCCGGGCAAGCTATATTTCCTGGTTTCCTGGTTTCGCGTCAGTAAGTACTTAGAAGTGAAATAATATCGGAGTCCCCTCACACACGCCCTGGTCGTGGGCCACAATTCCTTTATTTCACTAGGTGTATATTGTTAGCGAGAGAATAAAGTAATAATTTACGCAACGCGTAAGCGGACGGACGCAATCTGTCCGTCCGGCGACAAAGGGAGGATGATTTACGCACATCGCCGCAACTCGCTAATTATCGTTAAATTCGTTAAACAGCCTCTCGTATATTAAACTCGGCTTTATGTGCCTAAGCTGTCAACTGTAAAAGTTTGAGGGTAATACAAGGCCGCGTTGCTTCGGTAATGGGTATAGTTCGGATATTATCGCGGTTCTCTTAGGTAATGATTACTGTATGGATTTAAAAAATTGTATTTACAGACAACGATCCATAAATACTTAATACCGTAATGTACCTATGTGTATGTATGATGTATGTAATGTGTCGCCATTGTACTTACTACATTTTCTGATTTGGTAGGTACATCTGATTGTAATTGTTTTTCATTATTATGTGCAATAAATTATTTACGGACAGACATACCTACATTATATGCATGTATAAATATTTGGTTGTCTTTTTTTATAACTCTGTTATAATCCCTCTCCTCTCTCATTCTGAGAATAATTAAATAGGCCCGTACCCAGCAGGCTATTATGTCAGGTTATTATATAATTCATCGGTTTTGTCTTGTGCGTAAGAGCTATCGTGACTTGATTCTTCAGAAGAAAATACTTTGTGCCAAGTGTCTTGGAGCACTATCTTCTTGACAGCAGAGGGTCGAGCACGACTTAACGAATGCTGCGTAACGTAAAGTCGAATAGTAAACGTCGTCGAGTTTGTATGACGTTTGGAACAGCGCCCGCCCGTGAGCGTATTTGGAACTAAAATTTAGTATGAGATTTCTCGATCTCGATACGATAACCGTAACGTTACGCAGCATTCGTAAAGTCGTGCTCGACCCTCTGAAAGAAACAATAATTTACGTAAACAAAAAGGCTTTTCTAACTCGATAAACAGGTTCTTACAATTATACAGACAGACTAGAGATCGAACTAATGGTTTTAATGGTCGAAGTTCCACCGTATTTCATTAAATTATCGAGTATATAAATTTGACTTTTTTGCTCTTCGTCACCATTTAATAAACTATATTTATGTCAAATTTCAGTTACATATTTCAGTAGAAGGCTGGGTAAATAGGTACATAGGTTGCAGTATTACTAATACTATACTGCTACTATACTATACATATATATTATAATATATACTATAATACTACTGTATTAGTGATCTTTGATATAAAGGGTTTACAAAACCCCCTTATCATTGCTTCTGTTAATTTATAATTCGTCTATACAACTACAATCACAACAACAACACAACCACGAAAAACAACAACCACAATCACAACAATTCTTCTATACAATTTTTAAACGGATTCCTAACGTTTTTGAATAAGGGGGCTAAAAAGTGAAAAGATTTCAAGTCAATGTATTCTCGTGAAAGGTTATATGAAACGGAGGGTCGAGCACGACTTTACGAATGCTGCGTAGCGTTACGGTTATCGTATCGACATCGAGAAACCTGATACAAAATTTTAGTTCCAAATACGCTCACGGGCGGGCGCTGTTCCAAACGTCGTACAAACTCGACAACGTTCACTATTCAATTTTACGTGACGCAGGTTTCGGAAAGTCGTGCTCGGGTGCCACCTATATTTACCAGAACTGAAATTCTGTGCTAATGATACTTACGATGTTAAGCCTGTAATTTTAAGACAAGTAAACGTGTATAACGTGATCTTGAACCGCGAATATGTAAGTATACACATAATTATAGAGCCCACTTAAAACTTTCCTCGTTTGCCGACATTGTAACTAGCGAAACTCGATTTTCAGAATAACCGTTTTTTTTACTTTTTCAACCCTTATTAGCCATGACGAGTATTAGCCAATGTAGCCAATGACAAATTCTGTTCTCCTTACATTTATTTGAAGATAGCAGATAAACTAATTAGTAATAGCCTAGTGGTTAGAGAAACTGACTACGAAGCTTGAGATTCCGGCTTCGATCCCCGGTCGGGGCAGATATTAGTCATGAGTTAATACCTCGAGTCTGGGATGTTTTCTGTTTATAAATTTAGGTATGTCTTCAAAGTCAAAGTTTTATTGTTACATTGCCGGTATACTAAATAATTTCACAATTGGATTCACCATAACTCTACCTTTGCAGGTGTACAGACAGTAATTTAATCTCAGTTTAAATGCAAAAATTATCATTGTGGTGTCAAAATTACTATTAATTATTATAAATTATATATTATCTTTGTCTACTTACAAGCATGTTTGCGTTGTCTCCATTGACTTACCAACACCATGGACTTCGGGTTAGCGCTTCAAAACGTCCGAACCAAAAGGCCACTAATCGAGCGTCAGTCACTCCAAGGAGGATAGTATACGGAGTGTCAAAGCCTATACTTCGAATCGTTCCCCGCAGTTATATTAAAATTCAGGCAATTTCTAGATGGCGCCAAGGTCGTAGCCAGCGGGTCAAATAATAACAAAACAGCGGTTCTAATGTGTCACTCAAGCAAGGTAGATGGCGCTGAATGTAAATAAGAACGATTCAAAGTATGGGCTTTGTCAATCCGTTTACTTTCCATGATCCTTGGTCGCTCTTAGTTTGGTCGAACGACAGCGCTAAGACGTATCTATGGCTGTCATCGAGAAATGCCGTGTTGTACTGGGACACATTTTTCTTGAATTTTGACTGGACCCAAAGTCCATGGTGTTGGTAAGTGGTTGTCTCATATTCATAAAAACAAGCTCTGCTAAATTTGGGACTAGGTTAATTTGTGTGAATTGCCCCACAATGTTTATTTTATATTATATTTATTGATACTTTGTTCATAATGATGTGGTAATGTCAGTTACCAATTAGTTACAGAAATAGTTTTCCACTTAGCCACGTGTCTGGTGCGGATGTTTTGTGTCTTATTTATGACACCAGCAATAATGGAATGCGGTTGCTAATGTTTGGTTATTTAGATTAATAAGCGGTGTTCGGTGTTATAATTACCACCAAATAATGTGAGTTGCGTGTTATCTCTGCTAGTTACCGCGCTTCATTAAACTGTGCATTAATATTATAAATAACGGGCAGTTTAATTATCGCATGGAGATTTTTGGGACTTTGTTTACTTTCGATGGTTTCAATCGCTTATGTCATCACGGTTAAAGGACACAATTTTACCAACATTTTTGAGGTTAAAAACTGTCCAGACGAGAGATGCATTCGCGCACCGAGAGTATCGTAACTTAAGTTTTTTTTTTGTAATCAATAAAACTGTTATAGTAAAATTACCGGATTTTTCCCACGTCTACGGATTCCCAATTCTACAGATTTCCAATATTACAGATTCCCTTGTCTACAGATTGTCAATACTACAGATTCCCGTATGTACAGATTCCCATGTCTACAGATTCCCATTTCTACAGATTCGCGCATGTACAGATTCCCATGTCTACAGATTCCCATTTCTACAGATTTCCATTTCTACAGATTCCCATGTCTACATATTTCCAATATTACAAATTTTCAATATTACAGATTCCCAACTCAACAGATTCCCAACCCAACAGATTCCCATGTCTACAGATTCCCATGCACTTCCCATGTTACATTTGTAACTTTTGTCGTCTAAAGACATGTTACTAAATAATTTACCTACTTATCAAACACTAGCTGTTGCCCACGACTTCGTCCGCGTAGAATTTGTTTATTGCTTTACCACGGAAACTAAATTTACTATTGTGCGAGGTCCTCTCGGATCGCTACCACCATCTTACTCGCTAAACCTACCGCTAAGCAGCAGTGCTTGCACTGTTGTGTTCCGGTGTGGAGAGTAAGACATTTGGCGTAATTACGGGCATAAGGCATTTTCATCTTAGCTCTGTAAGTTGGCAGCACATCTGCAAACCCTCGGGGCACTGGGGATCACTTACCATCATCAGGTGACAAAACTGCTAGTTTGCCTTCCGTGTCGTATAAAAAAAACCCGAGCCCCTCTTTCTTTGCTTGCTTGTTGTTGCGGGGGCTGCCTGAAAGAGGGCCCCGGCGGTACAGGATTAAAGCAGTTACGAAAATAAAATTATTTTATGTCCTAATGATCCTTTACTTTAATAAACGCACTTTTTCTGTAATCTATGTATAAAATCCGATGCTAGTAAACAATAAAGAGTTTATACATAATTATCGTCGCTTCGGAGGTAAAGACTTACTAAAGCGACACTTTGGGCCAAATTGAGTTATATATACCACTGGAATCAGCGATTTTATCTGCATCGATCTATCTGGGTTTCACGACGATCGGAGGTCTTTTTTGGCGCTTTAGTCCCTGAAAAATCAATCAAATTTGGGAGACTAATTACTAATCCGACGCTTAAATTAAGTTTTTTCTCTTTGGTACATGTAACTGGTAAAAACCAGTTTCAGTTTTTGTACCTGTTTATTGTTAAGAGGAAACACTACGAGAGACTTTTCAAAAATAGGTATTTTAGTAAACTATTGCCGTATTATATTTATTTAAAAAATGTACCTACCTTAGAGGCAAGTATCGACAAAACAGCAGGGATAAGTAATAACATGTTATTTTTTCCGCCTTTGATCAAACGTGCGATTCGTCAAAACACCCTAAGTACCTATTTGTCAAAGATGTGTTTTGCCAAAAAGTCACGAATCGTCAAAAAAATTCGCCAAAGGAGCTTTTAGTCAAAGGTGATGTTCGCTAAAGTCGCGATTCGTCATGGTACTTCAGTGATTTCTAACCACTACCTACCTCGAACGTCTTTCACGTGAGGGTCATTGGAAATGAATCTAGAGAAGCTGGAAAGAAAACCCTAGTATGGCATTAAACGCCAAATAAAAATATTAAGAGTAGATCTACTACGAATAAAGAAGGTACACAATATTCAAATGTCACGAATGTTTCCTTAAAGTGGTACAATTACTTGATTTTAAAGTTAATGAATAAAATTTTTGTTTTGTTGATTAATGACAACATAAAATAAAACCATTTTAAAGATATACCACAAGCATAGTGAAATATAACGGATCACTCACGTACATAAGTCAAGTTTAGCCTGACTGTTTCGGACTAATCCGTAGTCCTTCCTCTGAGAGCGCACGACCCAGCGGTAGCGAGAAGCATACTGCGCGCCGCGGCTCTGAGGGTCGAGCACGACTTGTCGAATACTGCGTAACGTTACGGTTATCGTATCGTGATCGAGAAACATATTAAATTTTAGTTCCAAATACGCTCACGGGCGGGCGCTGTTTCAAACGTCATACAAACTCGAGAACGTTTACTATTCGATTTTACGTGACGCAGGATTCGAAAACTCGTGCTCGACCCTCTGCTCGCGCGACTACACAGCGCAACAGTGTGCGTCTCGCTGCCGCTAGGTTTGCCGACTTATATACGTGAGTGATCCGTTTTATTTCACTATGATTGAGTCTCACGGTAGTTTAATGTTAAAAATATACCACAAAGTTCGAAATTTGTTAAAACATGCCCCTGTCTCCTGACCCGGCCAGAATCGTCTCTGCAGGAAGGAACTCGTCACTCTTCAACGGTTAATGGCATCGACTTGAGATTTGTATGGATATGTAAGTTGGATGACAATACATGTTATAACCCTCCTTCGGCAGTCGGGTAAAAAGAACACTTGGCAAAAAAAAGTTTTTTTTTATTTTTTTAGGGTTCCGAACCTCAAAAGGGAAAAACGGAACCCTTATAGGATCACTTTGTTGTCTGTCTGTCTGTCTGTCTGTCTGTCCGTCCCATCCGTCCGTCCGTCCGTCCGTTTAGGTAGCAAGCTGCAATTAATATCAAATACCTAAACCTACTGTCCCTTAAACCCGTGAAAAATCAAGCTTCTCCGTCAACGCAATCAAAAGATACAGTCATTTAAAAGGTTGTTTCCATACAAATTGCCGTATTGTGAAAACCTAAAGGGTACTTCCAGTTGTCCTAGAAACTTGAAATTTGGCATGAAGGTAGCTCTTATAGCACAACCACCCAGAAATTCTCAAAATCTTAAATTTCTGTATGCGTCACTGTCCAATATAAAGTGACCCCGCACTGCATACATTTTCCTTAGCAGCAGGGCTCTGCTCACACTGGACAACTTAAAACACTGGGGAAAAGCAGAATGTTTGTACTGTGTGTTAACTTATGTTTTTATTTATAAAACAGTGAATTTTAATTGAATAAATGACATAATAATTATACATTACGCTGTTTTACTTAATTCATTCTTTATTTAGTCACCAAAAATAGCTAAAAAAATCCATTGAAAAGTGATTCAGTGAAAAACGGTGGGTCGTTTTCGCTGCAGAACCGTTTCACTACAGATGTCATATTGACATACCATACATCCGACAAAGAAATCAATATGAAATGTATTGAGAAAAGGTTCCACAGATGTGCGCGAACTGAATAGTATGTTGATTGATTGACTGTGGAACCGTATCACTGCAAAAGTCATACCGACGTACCATACATCTGCCAAAGAAATCATTATGAATTTTGTTGTGAAGAATTCGCGGGAATTTTGCAGTTTTCCGGGATAAAACGTAGCCTTGTATTCCTTGATGTTCAAACTATCTTGTCAAATTTCATCAAGATCGGAAGGGCGACTTTTGCATGAAGAGGTAACAAACAGACAGACTGAGAAACAGAGATACTTTCGCATTTATAATATTAGTATGGAAGTATGAATTCTCTTTGCTCGGTTCTCTATTGCATTAAGCATACTGGCTGGTTAGTATGATTTAAATTTCATAAAATATAATTTACCTTGATTGTCACATCAATGCAACGTCATTCAGATATTGCATTGAGAATCTATAAACGTGAGAAAAATCGTGTATAAATCATAAAACATTGCCGTTGTCTGCTGCTTCAAGTTTGAGTAGGTATGGATGAAAACGAGGAATTTTCTTTTGTAATTAGTGAAAGAGGAAAACAGGTTTTGGTTATCGGCTCTAATAAATATTACTTTAGCGTCAAAAATAAATTTGGAAGCACAAACTGGAGATGTTATAAAACAACTGAATGTAGTGCCTCCATCACTATGAGTGCAGATAACAAAGTTCTGCGTAAATCAGTTCACGCCTGCTTCTCAGATACATCTGACGCTAAAGATCGCTTAAAAGAAAAAATTATGGACGCTTGCAAAGAAAAGGTGTGTCAATCTATGGCTCCGGTCCAGCAAATCTTTGAACGTGAATTAGAGTTACCTCAATATAGCGAGAGTAATATTTCACTCCCAGAGTTTTCTTCCTGCAAGAGTGCATTGTATCGAGCAAGGTACCGATACCTAAATATTCCTAAATCTACTTTTGAAAAAATTGAGGACATACAAATACCAGAAGATTTTCAAAACGACTTTTTTTTTATGATGGTGCGAAGTTGGACAATATTCTAATTTTTAGTACTTCTCTGGCTTTAGAAAGTCTTACGACAATTGATTCCATTTTTTGCGATGGTACATTTAAAATAACACCAAGGCCGTTTTATCAGGTATACAGTTTTCATGGGAATTTCTCGGAAAGTGACACTGAAAATAGATTCATTCCGCTTCTCTACGCATTGCTGCCTGATAAAACTCAGGCTACATACCACAAATTATTCACCATTTTGAAAGAAAATTTTGGAGTTACTATAAAAAAATTTAAATGTGACTTTGAGGTTGCCGCTATTAACGCTGTTAAAATAGTTTATCCGCAAGTCATAATAAGTGGCTGCTACTACCACTTCCAGAAGGCCGTGTGGGCAAAAGCCCGAGAACTTGGGATAGATCTTATGCATGAAGGAAAAAACATAGTCCGGTCTTACTGTATGTTGGCGTTTCTACCGGCTCAATTAGTCACTGAAGGACATATTAGCATCGTGAGCGAGTTGCCAGAAAATTATTGTCATGAGACTTTTTCAAAATTTGACGACTATTTTTTGAAGTACTGGATAAAAAGAATTACCAGTGATGTATTTAGTTGTGCCCATGAGAACGTGCGTACAAACAATTCATTAGAAGGCTGGCATCACAGAATAAATACGAAAATTCCGCGAAATCCGAGCATTTTGTTATTTATCAGCTTGTTAAAAAAAGAAGCTAAATTCCAAGACCGGAGAATACGACAAAGCCAATTGCACTCACCAGGCAAAAAACGCAAGTCAAATGACATTCTGAAGAACATCCAAATAAAAAAAATTGTACAAGATTGCATAACAGACAAAATAAATGTTAAAAACTGTATCAAACGATTAGCGGCTGTCTATTAACTACTTTTATTTTTCCACTGAAGATTTTCGTATGAGGTAATTTTAAGTTAAATGTTTATAAATGAAATAAATATACTTACCTAATTAAAATAAAATTGTTGTTTTGTAAATCAGTAGAGGAGACTGGGAAGGGTTGATAATCCCTTTTTAATTAAGCTTTAAAAAACATCACCTTATAACAAAATCTGTTGAGTTAGGTTGGGAATCTGTACTGCTGAAATCTGTAGAATTGAGAATCTGTGGAGATGGGAATCCGATCGATTAAGAGTTTGTAAAGTTAAAAATCTATAGAATTACGAATCTGTAGGGTTGGGAATCTGTTGAGTTGGAAATTTCTTGAGTTGGGAATCTGAAGAATTGGGAATCTATAGAATTACGATTCTGAAGGATTGGGAATCTGTAGATTTGGAACTCTGTAAAATTAAGAGTCTGTAGAATCGGGAATCTGTAGAGACTGTGGAGAACCAAATAAAAGGGTTCTTTTATCACATGAGAAAATTTATTTTGCCTTTACTAATATACACGTCTGCACTGCTTCATGATATAACGACGTAAGGGCCTGTCAAAGCGCTGTCAAGTGTCACAAAAAGTTTTCTTATGTACCTGTATTGTACATAAACTGCGGGCCAGGCCAAAGATATAAATCATTATTTTTAACAGCACTTTTAAACCTTAAACTAACATGCATTAAGTATGTATACTCAGATCAAGTCGAAACGGCAACTATAATAATTCTGAAATGCTGTGTTGCTTTTATTTGTCTTTATCAGCTGAGTATACCTAAATAAGGCTTACATAATACGTATGATTAAAATGTGTTATTTGTTAAAAATGAAACAGTAGGTAAGCCTTTAACACAAACCATCAAGCTTACGTACAACTAACTAAAAGCTCTTAACGCTTACAGTTAAACAAAGTAAAAGAATCAGTAAGTTTTACACTTACATTTAAACAAAGTAAAGAAACAGTAAGTTTTACACTTACATTTAAACAAAGTAAAGAAACAGAAAGTTTAACACTTACAGTTAAACAATACTGAACAAAGTAACTTGTGTTTGTTTACAAAACAAACGCTTTCCCGCCAGGATGAAACAATAAGTTAAGGGAAACAAAGAGGTTGTACATAATTATCTTAGTCATCAATGGGTAAAGGGCAAACTTTCATTACGCTTGTGCGGATTATATGACCATTTGCGGTTTTAACATCAAGTGCTCTTACTTTATTGTCGCTTCCAGGGTACACGTTTATAATTCTGGCCATTGGCCATTTTAAAGGGGTTATATTTTCAGACTTAAGCAAAACTAGCTCCCCCACAGTCAGATTTGGTTTCTCGTTTTTCCATTTGGGGCGATTCTGAAGCATGGTTAATTATTGCTTGGACCATTGTTTAAAGAAACTTTGCTGCATGTGCATACACTGTTTCCAAAAGGATAAGCGATTAACTGGTTTATCTGTTACATCGGGTTCTGGGTAACAAGTTAAGGGGGCTCCAGTTAGAAAATGACCTGGAGTTAAGTACGACATGTCGTTGGGATCAGATGACATTTTAGTAAGTGGGCGTGAATTTAATATACCCTCAATTTGAATTAACACTGTGTTAAATTCTTCATACGTCAAAACACTGTTGCCTACTACCCTCTTAAGGTGATATTTAATAGCCTTAACACCAGCTTCCCACAGGCCCGCGAAGACTGGGCTATACGCGGGTACATATTTAAACTCAATTCCTTGGTCCACTGTGTAGTTGTGAACAAAAGTTTTATGAGTATCAGAGTTTTTTAACTTGTACAATTCTTGCAACTGCGTGTTGGCGCATTTAAAGGTACTGGCGTTGTCACAAAATATTTGAGTAGGCTTGTTTCGACGCGCTATAAAACGTTTCAAGCAATTTAAAAAGTTATCGGTTGTCATATCTGATGCTAGCTCGATATGAACTGCTTTGGTGACAAAACAAATGAATATAAGGACGTAGCCTTTATGAAGTACTGGCTTTCTGACGCGAGCAAATTTTAAAGTAAATGGACCTGCATAGTCGATCCCAACTCGCTCAAACGGTCTTGCGACACGCACTCTTTCTTTGGGTAAGGATCCCATCAGCTGTGTAACATTTTTAGCTTTTAGTTTGAAACAGGTAATACATTTATGAATGACACTTTTTATTTCTCTAAGAGCATCCACCAGCCAGTATTTTTCATTTAAATGACACAAAATTCCTTTTTGACTAGCATGCATTAATTGCTTATGAGCCTTAAGTATTACAAGTTTAGTAATATTCGAACCTTTTACTAATATAATGGGGTGCTTTTTAGAATGAGGTAGCATGGAATTTTGCAAGCGACCTCCAACTCTTAACAATTGTTTTTTATCCAAATAACAATTTAATGAATTTAAGCTTCCTTTTAGTGGCCTTGAGGCCCGAAGAGAACAAATTTCTGATGCATAGTTATGATGCTGATCAATTTTTATGATGCTCAATTTCAGTAGGCGAAAGGTTACCACAAATTCGCTTGTCACGTTTGAGTTGACAATTCTTTAAAAATCTTAGGACATAAGCCATTATTCGTTTCATTGTGTCTATATTAGAATACTTTGTCAAAAAATTAAATTTGTTTATCACATTAACTGCATTGCATGTTTTATTTGAGTTACCTTTCAGTTCTGGCAAATTTATTTGTGCAGCCACATTTGTTTTTATGTGTTTGAAATCTTCGTGTTGTAGCATACTTGGACCATTCCACCATAAGGAATGACCTTGCAATAAATGTGGTTGCACTCCTCTCGATATACAATCTGCGGGATTTTGATCTGTTGGTACATAAAACCAGTGAAAGTTGCAAGTTAGTTCATTTATTTTTATAACTCTATTGGCAACGTATGCTTGCAATCTCATCGGCTCGATGTTCAACCATCCCAATACAATCATTGAGTCAAGATACAAATATACTTTTAGTTCATAATTATCTTTAAGAAGATTATATACTTTGTTGACGAGCATTGCTAGTAACAGAGCACTATTTAATTCAAGACGAGGGGTACTTAGATCTTTGTTGATTGGACATATCCTTGATTTTGAACATAACAGATTTACAGCGACACTTCCGTCGCAATTGACGACTCTTAAATATACCGAACAACCATAGGCCCTATTTGAGGCATCGGCATATCCAACCAACTCGATCGTTTGTGCATTCCTCACGTCTATATGTCTTTTAATTTTTATATGCGACATTTCTATTAAATTCTTTGCGAATACTTTCCATTCTTCATTTAAATCACTGGGGAGCTCATCATCCCATGACAAATGCAATTTACATATTTTTTGCAAGATTATTTTTGAAAATACAAAGAGCGGTCCGACCAGTCCTAAGGGATCATAAAATTTACTTATAAACGATAACACCTGCCTCCTGGTGTATTTGTCTTGAATTTCAGTTTCGGGGCAACTTATAAACAGTTTATCGGAACTAACGTTGTAATGCAAACCCAGAGTTTTAACGCACAATTCATCTTTGTTTAAATCCACATCATCACTAAAACTTAATTTATCATGAGGAATGCCAGTCAATAAACGTTTATCGTTTGCGCACCATTTGTGCAATTCAAAGCCGCCTAACTTAAGTAACTGAATTAATTGTTCTTTTATCTTTAATAAGACTTGAATATCGTCATGTCCAGTGTGTATATCACCAATGTATGTTTGCTGGCGCAAAACATCCGCAGCCAACGGGCATTCATCTTTGAACCTAAGTGCTAGCTCAAGCAAACATCCGCAGCCAACGGGCATTCATCTTTGAACCTAAGTGCTAGCTCAAGCAAACATCCGCAGCCAACGGGCATTCATCTTTGAACCTAAGTGCTAGCTCAAGCAAACATCCGCAGCCAACGGGCATTCATCTTTGAACCTAAGTGCTAGCTCAAGCAAACATCCGCAGCCAACGGGCATTCATCTTTGAACCTAAGTGCTAGCTCAAGCAAACATCCGCAGCCAACGGGCATTCATCTTTGAACCTAAGTGCTAGCTCAAGCAAACATCCGCAGCCAACGGGCATTCATCTTTGAACCTAAGTGCTAGCTCAAGCAAACATCCGCAGCCAACGGGCATTCATCTTTGAACCTAAGTGCTAGCTCAAGCAAACATCCGCAGCCAACGGGCATTCATCTTTGAACCTAAGTGCTAGCTCAAGCAAACATCCGCAGCCAACGGGCATTCATCTTTGAACCTAAGTGCTAGCTCAAGCAAACATCCGCAGCCAACGGGCATTCATCTTTGAACCTAAGTGCTAGCTCAAGCAAACATCCGCAGCCAACGGGCATTCATCTTTGAACCTAAGTGCTAGCTCAAGCAAACATCCGCAGCCAACGGGCATTCATCTTTGAACCTAAGTGCTAGCTCAAGCAAACATCCGCAGCCAACGGGCATTCATCTTTGAACCTAAGTGCTAGCTCAAGCAAACATCCGCAGCCAACGGGCATTCATCTTTGAACCTAAGTGCTAGCTCAAGCAAACATCCGCAGCCAACGGGCATTCATCTTTGAACCTAAGTGCTAGCTCAAGCAAACATCCGCAGCCAACGGGCATTCATCTTTGAACCTAAGTGCTAGCTCAAGCAAACATCCGCAGCCAACGGGCATTCATCTTTGAACCTAAGTGCTAGCTCAAGCAAACATCTTGTGGCCAAAAATGATGAACTTTTAAGTCCATAAGTAACAGTTTTTAGCTGTAGGCACGATATGGGGGAGTTAATATTATCCCTCCATAGAATATTTTGCAATGCCCTATTATTAGGATCAATTAAAACCATTCGAAACATTTGTCTTATATCCGCAATGAGAGTAAATGCAGGAAACCTAAATTTAACGAGTACGTCAAATAACTCGCTTTGTACAATGGGACCGTTTAATAATACATCATTTAATGAAATTTTCTTTTTTGTTAACATCTTTGTGGTCTTGCTTTTCTCGTTAAAAACGGGATGATGTGGCAAAAAATATACCGCATCATTGTCCAGATCATAATTTGAAATATCATATACTTCAGCATGTCCTAGTTCTATGTATTCTTTAATAAATGCTTTATATTTTTCATAAAGTAAACTGTCCTTTAAAAATCTTTTTTCTAGGTTTAAAAAACGTTGTAACACAGAAGAAAATGAATCACCCAGATTTAGTTCAGTCATTGGCAGTTTTAATGGCAATGCTACTTGAAATTTACCATCCTGCAATTTAATTGACTCTTTAAAGCTAACTTCAGCAAGCTCTTGCTCTGTGCTAGTTTCAGGAAAAACTTGGGGAACTTTTTCCGCCTCCCAAAATTGTCTTAAATTAATCTCAAGCTGTCCTGAGTCCGAATCAGAAATTGAACAAGATTGACTGACCTTATTTGCTACAAACAGACATCTTTTATTTATAGTACGAGTATACTGCGTAGGCACAGCTCCTGCGACCACGTGACCAAACCAGGTGCTGATTAGGAATGGGCCGTTGACATTAAGCGGCCGGACATGATGTAGTAGTGCCTGGAAAAATATGTCACAACCCAATAAAATGGTGATCGGGGCTGATTCGTCAAACCTTTCGTCGGCAAGTAAAATATTTTTCGGAATGTTCAAATTATTCTTAGAAATGCAGAACTGAGGCATATCATCAGTTATTTTATTAACTACGCAACAATTTACATTTATGTTATAGTTATTTATGCAAGAGCCAATAGTAATTGCTGCCATTTTTGCGCTTTGGCTTTTGCCATCGCAAATACCTACAATTGTATTGTTCTCATTATATTTGACACATTCAATTTTGTCAGCAAGGCTCGATAAAATAAATGAGACCTGGCTACCCGAATCCAATAACGCACGGGTTTTTATATAAGTCCCATCCTTGGCCTTAAGTTGGACTTGTACTGTAGGTAAAATAACCTCGTTTTTACTATTACAAAATAAACCTACTCTACTGCCTGAGGGCATGCTATTTACTTGATTTTCAGATTGATTTGAGTCACCTATGTCCTCATGTAAAAGTGTGTTATGAGGTGCCTTACAAACTGCACATTTAAAATTAAACCTACATTTTTCTCGGTGCTCATTTAAACATGTAGTACAATAACTTTTGTTTTGGTTTATAAACTGGTTTCGTTCACTTGCATTAGCTAATTTAAATTTTGGGCAAGAATATAATCTATGCACATATGAAGAACAGTACTTACATTTAATCTTCTTCATTTTTTCATCCTTAGCTGTAGCTAAGTTTGAAGCAAGTGAGGTTCTCCGAGTCCTCTCATATTGTTGTGGGCTGCTAGAAGCCTGAGACAAAGTCTCTAAGGCCGCTGCCTTTTTCTCTATAAATTTATAAAACAAATCTAATGTAGGCATGTCTGTAGAATCTTGTTCTAAATAAAAAGATCGAATAGTATACTGATCTAACTTTTTTGCAATATACAAATGAGCAAGCTGTCCCAGTGACTTGTTGGCTGCTCTAAATTTTTTAGTGCCCCAAGATGCTGCTTGACTACACTTAGAAGGTTGTGCAAAGATGCACTAGTACACCTAGTTATTTGTGGTATGTCTAAAATGCCATTTATGTGGTGCGTTACCAATCTGGCCTTGTTATCATATCTCTGCTTAAGCAGGTCAAGTGCATTTATATAATTACCACCATCCAAAGGCAAGTGCTTTATTACATCTAGGGCTTCACCCTCTAAAAAGGTATTTAAGTAATATAACTTGTCACAAGGTGAAAGTTTCGTATTTTTGTCAACTACAGAAGTAAACAAATTTAAGAAATGATGATACTCACTTAAATTTCCATTGAAGGGTTTAATTACAATCTGAGGCAGTTTCTGAAACTGCGCCTCCTTTGCCGGCTGTTTTGCCGGCGAGCTGCTAACGCTCTCGTTGCCACCAGACAATATTTTAATAATAGTGTTGATTTTGGCCAGAAGTTTACAATATTTTTCTTCCATTTTATCGAAATCATCGCGGTCCGCGGTAGGGTCTAAGATATTAATTTCGATTGTGAGCTCCGAGTACTGTGTAAAGGCAGACACAAGTCTGTGTTTTTTTATCTCTAAGAGTTCTATATCATTTGAGTCACTCGAGGTTTCCAAAAAGTTTTCAGTTTTAGTAATTATGCCTTTACACTGACCCCGGCTGGCAACGAGACGCTTCAACTCTTCCGTTACCGTCATGGTAGGTAAACGGTATTAATACGTACACTTGTACACATTAAAGGTTCAATGCCTAACAAACGACACTTAATTATACTGCAAACGATTGCAACTTATTTAAATGATAAGTAAATGCGATCACCTAATACAAATCACAAACAATTTTGTAAGCAATATGGCGCCGTAATAAAATTTAAACAATAGAATGTCTACAGGATTCTTTCACCGGCCTCCTGTCAACAATGTAATGCGCACACGATGCGAAGATCACACAAACCGATCGATACAGTAACCTCGCTCCGCGTATTTAATTTGGTCGGCTTATATGCCGGCCGGCTAGCGACGAACACTGTTGATCTAGCGAACTCTGTGCGACACGCTGTACACTGTGTCGTTATGTCGGCTCCCGTAGACTATGCAACCGCGACACGGTGCCTCCCCGCGTGCCAATTGGAAAGCGCCGGGTCGATGTAATATTACCCCTCTCAAATCTGGAGTCTTGAAAATAAATAACTTGTGCAACTTACTTGCGTTGCCGATATTAATTGAATATCGGTATTAATCCGAACCAATGGTGAATGTCTTGGCAAACCTTATAGCTCCGGTGTCTAATATAGATAGGTACCGACGTGGCTGCCGCACCAACTGCTTCGCTTCAAGATTTTATCGAAATCTTTATTTTCTTTCACTGAATTTTTCAGCTTCGAAGGACCATTTCATGTGGAGAACCAAATAAAAGGGTTCTTTTATCACATGAGAAAATTTATTTTGCCTTTACTAATATACACGTCTGCACTGCTTCATGATATAACGACGTAAGGGCCTGTCAAAGCGCTGTCAAGTGTCACAAAAAGTTTTCTTATGTACCTGTATTGTACAGAGACATGAATCTGTAAAGGAATTCTGTAGAATTGGGAACAAACCCTTGACTTGGTGTGAGATCTTGCTTCGTGCCGTCAAGGTTTTGATTTCCTGGCGACTGACTGACAGACGGAAAACAAAAAAAAACCGGCCAAGTGCGAGTCGTGGAGCCGGCGCACGAGGGTTCCGTAGAAAGGTTTTAACGCTTTTCCCCAGTGTTTTAAAAAGTCCAGTGTAAACAGAGCCCTGCTCCTAAGCGAAATGTACGCAGTGTGGGGTCAACTTATATTGGTTCCCGAAATCTAGAGACAGATATAAAAATTTAAGATTTTGAGACTTTTCTGAGTGGTTGTACTATAAGAGCTACCTTCATACCAAATTTCAAGTTTCTACCCTTTAGGTTTTCAAAAAATGGCAATTTGTATGGAAACGACTTTTTAAATGACTGTATCTTTTGATTGCGTTCACTTAGATGCTTGATTTTTTCAAAGCTTCAAGGGACCGCAGGTTTGAGTATTTGATATTAATTTCAGCATTCAGCTAGAGAAAAAGGGTCTTGACAGACAGACAGACAGACAGACAGACAGACAGACGGATATCAAAGTGATCCTATAAGGGTTCCGTTTTTTCCTTTTGAGGTACGGAACCCTAAAAACAATTAAATAGAGAAACATGGATGCTTTTTGCTGTGCCATTTTTCTCCACATAAACTTTGACTATGCTATAATATCTAACACTCCTCCACGCACAGTTGCTGTATTTTAAAAAAATACATACAGTGGAACACAGAACCTCATTCTTTTTTGAAGTCACTTAAAATGGAAACCAAAGCTATCGCTTCACGTATTAAATTTAGGTTATACTCACCCTACATAATTAATACAGGGTTCGTTTTAATGGACCGTCAAGACTTCAGCTACCTTTTGAAAAATAGAAATTAAAAAATCATTCTCCCGTACTTGTCAACCAGCAGAGGCAATGAATGTATGGGAGAATGTTTTTTTAATTTTTTTTTAAGTAAAACCTTCACAGCGGTGTTTCTTTAGACTTACTCAACCCCTGGCTGGGTGCCTGGTTCATTAAAATTAATCCTATATAAGTATATAATACATGTAAAGTACATAGATTAAAATTTTCACCCGTCTATCAGAAGCGTAACATACATAGCATTCTCGACCAGTGCCAAAGCTAACGCCAGTATCAATTTTGATTAGCACTTGGAGTGATACAGTTTCACGCTGAATTTAGCAATTTGCGTACCGATAGCTGCCTTCATTCTATATTCCTTGTCTGAATCAAGGCAACTCCCGTCCATTTTATAGCGGCTCAGGCTGTCAGTAGCCTGTATCGCTAGTAAGCCAGCCGTTGGCTGCTCGCTACAGTAATGCAGGTCATGAATCATGAAATAAACTTGCTTTAAAATTTAAATTACCGTTTTAAGAGAAGCTGAAATTGTTTATTTAAAAGTTTATTAGAGCTTCGATGCTGATGTGGGAAATTCCAATAATCGATATGCATTAAGACTGGAGCCAACTTTTGAGGCAGGCAGTGTTGAATAAGATGGAGCGACGACCTGGAGATCGCGGGATCGCGGTGGATGCGGAAAGCACAATACCGGTCTGAGCAGAGAGCCTTAGGGAGGCCTATGTCTAACAGTGGACGTCTTTTAGCTGACATGATGATGATGATGATGAGTGTCGAGTTCTGGGATACTTAAGGGAGAGTAAGACAGTCGGTTTAATTGTGGGCACAAGAGGCATTTCATCTTAGCTCTCTAGGTTGGCAACGCATCTGCAAACCCTCTGGGGTTGCGCGTATATTAAAAAAAGGTATAGAAGATTTTTATTCAAACATTCAACAAGCCAAGCAATGGAATGTTAATTGCGTGTGTCAAAAGTTTGTACCATTAATAGAAGTTGGAAGTGGCAAGTCAAGCAGGCGGGGATCGGCAAATGGTTTATCCCAAAACAAAGCTGTATAAAATGCGCAGTCAGCTCGTTACGCCGGCGCAAGTCAACGCCTGATGGTTATACAACCTCCATAACACATAATGGTGGTTTTAATCACAATATTAATCATTTACCATCATCTCTAGGCGTATGACGACCGGATAGCCTAGTGGTCAGAAAACCTGACTGTGAAGCTTGAAGTCCCGGGTTGTATCGAGTCGAGCTAGATATTTGTAATCTGTATTATATAAAAGTCAAGTCCAGATTGACTGGTCAACGCCCAGCCCAAACCCCTGGACCTAGGAAGCTGAAACTTGGCATAGACGTTTCTTTTTGTACGCTCGGGACAAAGCGGGATCTTTCGAAATTTCCACGGGATAGATAGTTCTGCCACGGGAGGGATTTGCTTAGTTGTAAATTTCACTAGCCCTCCAAGAAGTACCCCACAGGTTTTGATTTACTTGGAATTGACGGACATAAAGATAAACGGACAGAGAAAGAGTGATCCTATAAGGGTGCCGTTTTTTTTCCTTTTGAGTATCTCAAAAGGAGCCCTAAAAGTACTTCTTTGTATATAAAATACTTAAGAACTTGTTTATTTTTTTGCTTTTCGCTCAATTTAAGTGAAGTAGACATTCCTTTCTCCTTGTCATAGCATTTCTCTGATCCGCTTTATTTTCGTCATTAATCTTATTAGCGTATCTAGATGTAAATTATGTCTGAAAAGATATAATCCTTTAGAGAGTGCTTTTTCGTAGATTTCTTGATAACATAAGTAGGGCAAAAATATACCGTTGCTTGAGAGCTTAATTTCAATAATTGAAAACTTGCTTGTCGAAACAATGTCGGAGCTTGGTGTTCAGGGAGTGGCAATGAAGCTTGAGGTCCCCGGTTCGATCCCCGGTCAGCAGATATCTGTATGATGAATACGTGTGTTTGCTTTCGGGTCTTAGGTAGATGTTTGATTATGTTTTAATAAATCTATTTTGGCGTTTGTCAGTGGTGATTCTAAGTTGCTCTGCTTTCGAAGTTGTAGGCATTTTTATAAGAGAGAGTATTTGAAACAAGGGTTTAATATTTCGAACCATAATTTAAAGATTAATAATGTCTTAAGTACCCAAAAGAAGAAAACTTGGTAAACAAAATTATCGATAGAATTATTTTTGAAAGTGAGCCCTGCCTCGCCAGTCATATCGTTTCAGAAGCGGAGTGAGAATAACCTCCTAATGTAACTGCGATTGAAAGACAACAAAACGAATTATTCGTTCTTCTTTTTGGTTAGACAAAAATCAATAAAATGAATGAATGCTTTTAGTTCCTCACCCAGAGCCACTTTAAACTCTTTGGTGCTTACGCCGTGCGTTTTGAGCGTATTTTGACTAGCTTTCTTTCTATTGACACGGGCGTTACTAGATAGCGTTATCTCACTTGAGTAAACAAACTCCGCCCCCAAAAGTATCTCCTTAACAAGGGAGTAAGGCCTAAGCTTATGGTTGGGTCCATGTTTCAAGCAAAATTCTCCAAGAAACGCCCGTCCCCTCCCGTAGCTCGGGCCGTCCTACGTCCTAATATGCGTATAAGCTGCGGAACATTAATTACCCTTAAGTGTTTTCGGATAGTTTTGCCTTGCGAAGGGCCGATTTGAAATACGTCACGGATGTACGCACAATAGAGGACGAGGCTTTGTATGGGACTACGTCGACAGATATAGTAAGTATGTCGGAAAGTTATCGGCAACGAAAAATCTTATCTGTGCAATTAACAGTAGTTTGTCCAACTGTTACATAATAAGGGTCGTTAAAACAGGAGAGTGGTTTTATGAAACGAGGCGAAGGCGAGCTTCATAATAGGATCACACGAGTATTTTAAGGCGTAATTATGTAGAGTTGCTTACAGTACTTTATCTAGACACATGTTATACTCGTAAGTACTCCAAGATGGGTTCAGAAGCCGAAAGCATACAAACCTGAGACAAAGTCTCAAAATCTTAAATTTTTATGTCTGTCTGTAGATTTCACTGACCAATATAAATTGACCCCACACTGCGTACATTTTGCTTAGGAGCAGGGCTCTTCTAACACTGGGGAAAAGCGTTAAAATCTTTCTACGGAACCCTCGTGCGGGTTCATGGCTCATGAGGTTTCTCGATCTCGATACGATAACCGTAACGTTACGCAGCATTCGTAAAGTCGTGCTCGACCCACTGTTCCAAACGTCATACAAACTCGACAACGTTTACTATTCGATTTTACGTTACGCAGCATTCGTAAAGTCACGCTCGACCCTCTGTATTCGAAAACTCGTGCTCGCCCCACGGTTCCCGCGGAGATTACTTCCTCACAAATCCACTACATATCATTTATCGGCCGTATACGACCGGACCATTCCCACCTCTTGACCTCAAACGATCAGATACGGAGGTCAGCAATAAACACATAATAAAACACCCAGGCGCAGCGCCATCTCACAAGATATGCTGCTATTACCAAGCAAATCTCCTGAGCAGACGTGAGCCGAATGCCCCACTCTAGAAATTTGGCTCTTGTGAAAGAAATATCGCAAAATTCTCGCGACGGACGTGTCTTGTGGACTTTGGGTTGTGGAGTTGAACCTGAGGGTCGAGTAAGACTTCACGAATGCTGCGTAACGTGAAATCGAATAGTAAACGTTGTAGAGTTCGTATGACGTTTGGAACAGCGCCCGCCCGTGAGCGTATTTGGAAGAAAAATTTAGTATGAGGTTTCTCGATCTCGATACGATAACCGTAACGTTACGCAGCATTCGTAAAGTCGTGCTCGACCTTCTGGCTTTAAGCGAACAATGACGGATCTAATATATGGGTGACGACCGGATAGCCTAAGTGGTTAGAGGCCCTGACTATGAAGCTTGAGGTCCCGGGTTCGATCCCCGGTCGGGGCAGATGTTTGTATGATGAATACGAATGTTTGTTATCGGGTATTGGATTTTTAACATGTATTTAAGTAAGTATTTATAAGTATGTTTATCCGTTGTCTAGTATCCGTAGACAGGCTTTGCCTAGTTTGGGACTAGATCGATTATTGGTGTCAATTGTTCCATGATATTTTATTAATTTATTCATACATGTTAGTTACCATTATGCGAGGCGTAATTAGAGTAAACTAAAAAAAGTGTCTGAGCGTTTTTCGTTACTCTGTAATAAAATTGAAGATCAATAATTCATCCTCAATTCTATTGAAATATAAGAAAACAGCCTTTTTTCAGTTTACTATACTTAATTAGGCCTTGAAATTGAACCTTGATCCTTGGATAAGGTCGATATTAAAAGTTTCATCCAATCAATCAGTTTTCAATGCAGACTTTAAGAATAAAAGGTTCGAAATTGTGTCAATGTTCTTTTTCATGTTTCTAAAGTAAAAAAAACCTTCTAATTAGTTTGGAACAACCTGTATTACATTACTCCCCTCATTAAACTGTGTTATCCTTCTCATTAAATTCCCTAGACTAATTGTATGAGTTTGTAAGAGATTGTTCTGACTAAAGTTTTTATTTTATTTATTTATTTATTATTACGCGCCACGTTCCAACAAAACAATTGACACAAATCTAACAATATGAAGTATCCATCTGGCCACGTCTACAGTGCAGTAGCTACTGACCTGGATTAGTCGGAACGAACGTCATGCCTTGAATCATTTAATAATTTCCCAACACCCTTTCAAAGCCTGAAAAAGGTCTGGCTGTAACTAACGAGCTGAGTTTTTGCAGTGCACTATAAAGTCTAAACATTTTGCGTAGAACTCGGCCATCGCGAGGATTAAGCCCGCCAGAGGGCAGCTCTCTAAATCATAAGAACAGGCACCTCACGTAATTCCGAAATGAATTTCTATTTCTGGACGAATCGAATTGGAAAAATTCAAATTTAAGATGTTACCCGCGAGAGCGATAAATTTCAAGTCTGAATCAACAAATACTGAGATTTTTCTGGCGGTTATTTTTAGGATTCCGTGCCTCTGTAAAGGGTGAAAATGGAACCCTTAAAGAATCACTTTGCGGGACGTCCCTAAGTCGGTCTGTCAATCGCGGTTAAATCAAAACAGGTACTTTCGACTTTCCATGATATTGCTATTGCAAGCTAAAATCATGAGATTTGTCACAAAACAAGAAAAGAACCGAAACACGTTAGGTACGGAGAGCCCTCGGTGCGCGAGTCAGACCGCGAATGATTGAAGCGATACCTAGCTACAATAGATTACATTACATTGGATTATAAATAAAATAAAATAATTAGATTTATTTATTTCAATTTGAAAATTACATAACTTCATTCACAAAAAGACTGCCATTAGTTAAATAATAAAAAAATATAAAACAATTGATTCAAAATGGGACGATTTCCCCTTAATATTTCAAATGTTAAAAATTAAGAACAAAAAACAAAATAATATCATGAATACTAACCTACATAGTTTAGTTTAAACAATGTTTTGAAATAAAAACGTTGCTCCGATCCGCTCGCGTTTAATTTAATTTGAATAAATTATATTTCTCCCGCACGATACCTTTGTTATTAAAATAACCCGTTGTTGAATTTATCTCGTTTCATACATGAAATGATTATTCAACATAAAATGCCGACATAAAAAGTATTTCCTTCATTAAAAGTTGCCCTGAAGGGCAAACCTATTGCCATGAACTTCAAAGGCGGGCCTTTAATGAGTAGGCAGGCGTTTTCCGGGATTTTACATAAATATAAGTAAGTATTCTGTCTCGTGTTTTGTCAGTGTTTTGCTGTTAAATTAATGTAGTTTCGTATGTGGGAACGTTAAAAGTTTTTTGTGTATTTTGTCTCTTTATGTTGTACACAGAATGATGCCGGATTAT
This sequence comes from Clepsis dumicolana, assembly GCA_963691665.1. Lineage (NCBI taxonomy): Eukaryota > Metazoa > Arthropoda > Insecta > Lepidoptera > Tortricidae > Clepsis > Clepsis dumicolana. The sequence continues at coordinate 416,890 of OY829507.1, read as the reverse complement.
TCAAAGATATTATTATAAGTAAAGATACGTAAATAAAGAAATAATTGAAATGACTTAACAAGTACTGTAAATATAGGCAATTTTATTATAACACAAATTAGGTAAGTAGCGACGAATATGAAATCTCTAGTTATAAAATTTGTACGCCGCGCCGTGGAAACGGCAAAAAGTGGAGAGCTCTTTTATATGTTGGCATAACACCTGATGATCATGTCACCTACTTTTGTAAACATAAACTTTTGACTTTTTCGCATAGACGTAGTTGTTTTCGCGGAGGAGCGAATTGTTTTTAGTTCATGACCAAATACGTGGTTGAAATCCATGTGTCGCCATAATATTCCCTTGTAATAATGATATTTTTTGTTGGTTTTGCCTCAATAGAAGCACAGCCTAACGCGTAAAGAAGAGAACGAACACCGCGTATCAGATATATTAAAAACAAAACACGAGCGGTTTTCTAGCTCCGCAAAATTCGAAAACCTGGGCGCTGCGTGCACAGGGCACTACACGGGAGTTGCCTTTAGTTTATAAAACAAATAAATAAATAATAATCATTTAATTCAGAAATTACGAAACTTAAGTGGCAGTGGGCGGGGCACATTGCTCGCAGGACTGATGGCCGATGGGGTCAGAAGGTTCTCGATTGGCGTTCACGGACCGGAAGACGAGCTGTCGGTAGGCCTCCAACAAGATGGAGCGACGACCTGGTAAAGATCGCGGGACCGCGGTGGATGCGGAAAGCACAAGACCGGTCAGAGTGGAGAGCCTTGGGGGAGGCCGCCGTCCAGCGGTGGACGTCTTTCGGCTGACATGATGATGATGATGATGATTTAATTCAGAAAAACATCCATACTAACACACACACTATGGCTACACACACACACTATGTGTGCGTGTTATTATGTAGGTAAACACTCATTAATAATAAACATAAGGATATGAATGGCCCTTGGAACATTTTGAACACAGGAACGGCGGTGCAGGTCACCCGTGCGCGAAGTGCGTGCGGCTCATATCGTTGGCATTAATTAGTGCTACAAAACTGGCAACACAAACGGAGTACCTAGGGCCTGTCCCATACGCTAGTATTATACAGAATGCTCGGGAGGAGTTGAATAGTAGTTTATGCAACTGCTACATAATGAGTGTTTTTATGAAACGAGGCGAAGCTGAGTTTCATAATAGGATCACACGAGTGTTTTAAGGCCTAATTATGTGGAGTTGCATACATTACTTTATCTACACACATATTATAAGTACTCTAAGATGGGTTCAGAAGCCGAAGGCATATATCATACCCATACCTGTCACGAATTTGATTGTTTTTTTTGAACCATAGACAAACATACCGAGCTGACGTTTCGTAAACTGTTTTTTTTTTTGTAAAAAAATATGTATATCACATTATTAATTATACATGTCGGACTGAACTCGACTTATATACGTGAGTGATCCGTTTTATTTCACTATGATTGTAAATTACGTTGGTTGTCAAATTCGAAAAATCGAATTCGATATGGAAAAGTCATTAAGACATCGAATTCGATGTCGTAATGACTATTACTTTACCGCTGGACCTGCAGGGCGGGCGGAGGCGACGATGTACCGCAATGCGTTGTTTTCTACGGTTTCTGAACGCATTATAGAGGACTTATGATATGTGTGTAGATAAAATATTTTATTTCTGAGGTCATAAGGAGCAAAAAACGTTAATGAACCTATAGCATATTTATTCATACAAAATCAACACTATAATTTTTCATACAAAATTAACCTTTAATTTTTTTTCTGTAACGTCGACACTTGCGTCAAAATCTTACGTTCCTACAAACTCCTATCAAAACAAAACTGTCACGCTAAGCCGAATTCGCACACAATTAATAGTTCGTGTAACCAAACCATCAAATTCTGTGGGTAAAAGAGGAAACGAACGTTAGGCGACATCTCCTGCCATAAGCGCTTAGTGGCTGCATGCATGAAATTTCCCAGAAAAATTTCACGGAAAATGTTTTGGTAAATATAGATTAGGTATTCCCGCATCGGGCGGGGCGTTTTATTGCCACGAGTTATGGCTTATGGACGTTTCGGACCGAACCACACTTAAAGTGTACAGGGTGTCCACTGCGGAGGCCTATTAGCATTTTTATGCGGGTTCACAATTTTTCGGATTTTTCAAACGGCGATTACCTTACACAAAGTGTGTGCGTGGAGCGTGAAGGCCGCGGGGCTCACAGAGGGTCGAGCACGACTTTACGAATCCTGCGTAACGTTACGGTTATCGTATCGAGATCGAGAAACCTCATACAAAATGTTAGTTCCAAATACGCTCACAGGCGGGCGCTGTTCCAAACGTCATACAAACTCGACAACGTTTACTATTCGATTTTACGTGACGTAGGTTTCGAAAAGTCGTGCTCGACCCCCTGTTGATTATTTGTTTTTTGATTCGGTCATTTTCCAAAAGTGGATTTTCGGTTTTAGTGAGTGGTAGGGCCTTGTGCGAGGTTAGTCTGGATCGCTACCACCATCTTACTTGCCAATCCTGCCGCTAAGCACTGCTTGCACTGTTGTGTTCCGGTGTGGAGAGTAAGACAGCCGGTGTAATTACGGGCACAAGAAGCATTTCATCTTAGCTCTCTAGGTTGGCGATGCATCTGCGAACCCCCCGGATTGCAGGTGTCTATGGTCAGTGATGATCACTTAAGATCAGGTGACCCACTTGCTCGTTTGCCTTCCTTGTAGTTTAAAAAAGCAATGCGGGGTGACAATTTTTGTTCCGACCTGAGCAAAAAGTTGATTACTTTTAACATTACATAATTACGACATAATATTAAACATTATTATTAAGCACCTAATTAGGTACTATGATAATTATGCAATTTAATCATACTATTATCATCATCATCATCAGCCTATCTACGTCCCACTGCTGGGCACAGGCCTTCTCTCAGAATGAAAGGGCTTCGGCTATAGATCTCACGCGGGCCCAGATCTTATATATATAATATCTTTATAGATATTCAGAGAGATACTATTATAATTTTGATTAATTTTCCTGTCTCAAACCAGGTATACTGGATGTCCCTTGTGGATAAACTCACCCTTGTTTTCGTTCTTATTGTTTTTATTATGGTGCAATAAAGTGTTTACATATTACGTAATACATAATTGAAATAAACGGATCACTTACTATTATAAGTTGGGTAATAGCCCGACATATTTCGGAGTAACCTATGGTCCTTCTTCTGAGAGCGCAAGCTTTGGCGGCGGCGAAACGAACTTGTTAAAATATAATAAACATGACCTTAACCTTACAGCGATAATTTCAGTGTGCCCCAATAACCCAGTTGTGAAACTAGGCCAACGTATGAAAATAGAAAAACCTTAAAAAGGAAATGTCGTTTTTTCCAGGTTCATCATCACCAGCCTTTCTTACGTCCCACTGCTGGGCACAGGCCTCTTCCCAGTGTGGGAGGGCTTGGGCTACAGATCCCACACGGGCCCAATGCGGGTTGGGAATTTCGCACACATCATTGAGTTACTTTGCACTATGTTTTTCTTGCTCGTGATAAATTACTATTGTAATTTCCGTTGTACATATTTCCGAAAAATTCAGAGGTGCAAGCCGGGGCTCGAACCCACGACCCTTTGCTTGAGAGGCCATTGACTAGGCTAAAACGGTAGACTAGGTTACAATTACGACACGAGCACGCAAAACCAAAACAATGTATCAAATACCAAATTTATCAAAAGATCCAAGCTGTTTATATTGTTACAAGGATCCATTTTAAACAGCGGCCGATCTCAGAGCGTCTTAACTTAATGGCCTTTGTTTATTTCAATAGAATCTTCAAGAAATTACCTTATATTGTTAAACAGTAAATTTCCGCCCTAAAACAAGATTTCCTTATAATTTCCCGACTGTTATACTCTTGAGAAATTTTCGAAAAGTTGCGTCAAGTTTTTTGAGGGCGCTTGAGCAGGGCGCGGTTTAGGGGAAGATCGCGAAAATTAAGAAGGAATATATTTTCACCCTAGTGGCATATTGCGGGAAACGTCCCGTGTAATGTATGAGGAAATATAAAGCGGCCATTTTGGCGGGACACGACAAGTCGCTTTGCGGACCCGCGAGCCTTAGCCCCTGACTTTAGAAGTCTGAGAAGACTTGATGTCTTATTATTGACAATGTTGCGTAATATAAACGTTCCCAATCCGCACTGGGCCCGCGTGGGAACTATAGCCCAAGCCTGAGGCCTGTGCCCAGCAGTGGGACGTAAATAGGCTGATGATGATGATGATGATAAATTTTAGGCATTTTACACACTGTTTAGTTAATTTCATTCGTTAAAGTTGATGAGGTATCCACACAGTTACGAGGCTCAATGGTGTGCGAAATTTCTAATCTGAATTTGAGTCGCCTGGAAACCACAGGCCATGGTACTTTCTTATTCCGAGAAGAGGCCAGAGGGTCGAGCATGACTTTACGAAAGCTGCGTAACGTAAAATCGAATAGTAAACTTTGTAGAGTTTGTATGACGTTTGGAACAGCGCCCGCCCGTGAGCGTATTTGGAACTAAAATTTAGTATGAGGTTTCTCGATCTCGATACGATAACTGTAACGTTACGCAGCATTCGTAAAGTCGTGCTCGACCCTCTGTGCCCTGATGCCCGAGTACGAATATTCGAATCCTGCGGTAGGCAATCGAGTAGTAACGTTATCGAGAAATTTTTATGACGTGGTAATTAAGTTTCTCGGTTTAGATACGATAACGTTACGTTACGCAGGATTCGAATATTTGTACTCGGGTGTCAGCAGTGGGAGGTAAATAAAGTTTGCTATATTTTAAACCAGCTGTTGCCCGCGACTTCGTCCACGTAGATTTCGGTTATCGCTATCCCGCGGGAACTATGTAATTTTCCCGAATAAAAAGTAGCCTATGTTATTCCTCAATATTCAAACTATCATCTTACTAAATTTCATCTAGATTGGAGGAGCGGTTTTCCCGTGAAGAGGTAACAAACAGACAGACAGAGAGACAGAGAAACAGAATTACTTTCGCATTTATAATATTAGTTAAGAAGTTAGGATTTGGTTGCATAGACTTAAATTATTACGAGTGTAGGTATGGACTGGACCCTCGATACTCCGTTTTTGTTGCCAGTTTCGTGGCAATGATATTAATGTACTTCGGTCATTTCTTTCCTTTCATTTTCAACGTATCGTAAGTTAATTGCAATACACAGATCAAGGTCAGGGCCTTGTAAGCCCATTAGCGCCCTCTGGCGGCTAGGTCAAATTCACTGAGAACGAGCTATAAATAATGACACTGAACCGGAATATTTCGACGTCGCGAAAGGGCGTAGCTCCCTAATATATCACAGGCAAGGGTCCACTTTTCATGGGCTACACTTTAGGGTTCCGTAGCCAAAATGGCAACAAAAACGGGACCTTGTTACTAAGACTCCGCTGTCCATCCGTCTGTCCGTATGTCACCAGGCTGTATCTCATGAACCGTGATAGTTAGACAGTTGAAGTTTTCACAGATGATAATTCTATTTCTGTTGCCGCTATAATAACAAATACAAAAACACTAAAAAAGTGTTTGTAAACCGTAATTACATACATACATACATACATACAGTCACGCCTGTTTCCCGGAAGGGTAGGCAGAGACCACGGACTTCCACTTGCTACGATCCTGACATACAACCTTTGCTTCCCGTAACATTTTTTATACGTGTTCTCTGGTGTTACTCACTTTAATTTTTCTCATAATTATCATAGTTACAATTTCGAACACAAAAACGTAGAAAACCGTTGGCGAACCCCGTTAATTTTTAACTATTTTTTTTTCCATCATCATCATGTCAGCCGATTGACGTCCACTGCTGGACGGCGGCCTCCCCCAAGGCTCTCCACTCAGACTGGTCTTGTGCTGTCCGCATCCACCGCATTCCTGCAATCTTTACTAGGTCGTCGCTCCATCTTGTTGGGGGTCTGCCGACAGCCCGTCTCCCGGTCCGTGGACGCCATTAATTTTTTTTTGGTACGTACCAGACTACTAGCAAATTGTGTGTAAGTATATTTTAAAAGATACAGCCGCATGACAGACGGTCGGGCAGATTTACCGTCAGATAGCGGAGTCTTTGAAATTGACACGTATTTAATTGAGTACGGGACCCAGTCTTACGGGCGTAGAAAATGTCGAAATCCATGGTGACGTTTCATTCCAAGCCCCTTCGCGACATGAAAATAAACTGTCGAAAAATTTAATTATGCCTTAATTAAGTATTTTCGGTCATTATTAACTTTCCGGAAAAGAGGAGCTTTTGCATGTAATTATAATATGTATTACTGGGTGAAACGTGAGTGCGGTCTTATCGCTCCGCCACAGTTGTGATAAGATCTCGAGAGTTGTTTTACTTTTGGTTTAAATATACAGTTAATTTACCTATCTTTGTATGAAAAACTTGTCTTGATTAAGTCCCTAATTGTTATTTGGTATTCTACTTCCTCGGATTTCATTAGTTGTAGTAACTGTCCGTATTTCTTTTTTCCGCAAGAAAAAGTATTTACTTAGGGTACTTATAATTAAACAGGTACATATTTTTACTACCGGCATTGCATAGAATAATCACATAAATCGTTGAGTGAAAACAAAAGCAAAAAATTAAAAACCACAAAATAAAATACCCCTTGACCTTGTTAATTGTGTTGCCAAAATTTTATCCGCAAAAAATACGTAACGAAATATTATTTTCCGAAACTTCATTATTTTCGAAAAGGATCGGTTACCTACACAATTTAACAACGTTGATGTTCTTAATTAAGGCAGCATTAGTATTAAAGCTATTAAAATATTTTAAGTACAGTAATTATCTAGTATCTAGTAAAAATTTACCAAAATATTGCTTAAAAGGATCGGAGGAACTTCTGCTGTGCGCACATTTTGGTGAATTACAATTTCCGAATGATTTTTGAAGAGACTGTAAGCTCAAGTGCTTGCTTCGGACGTAAAGCAACTGACAGTTGTTCCTATTTCATTCCGATAAGATAATAATTATACCTAGTGACCAGTTCGACAAAATAACATTTCGTTGGTAAAATAAAAATATAAGTTGTACTTATTGTTGTTACTTAAGTTGGTTAAAGTCAAATCGATCGGTTTCTATGAAGTTTGTATTGAATTACTCAACCATGGCATCATAATAAAATTTACATTCATCGATCTTAAAGCTTTTGTCAATTTTTAAATTGCAGTAGGTAGCAACTGAGTTCTTTCATAAATAAATAAATAAATATCGTGGGACAATTTGACACCAATTGACCTAATCCCAAACTAGGCAAAGCCTGTACTATGGGTACTAGACAACGGATAAACATACTTATATAGATAAATACATACTCATATTATATTAAACATCCAAGACCCGAGAACAAACATTCATATTCATCATACAAACATCTGCCCCGACCGGGATTTGAACCCGGGACCTCAAGCTTCATAGTCAGGGTCTCTAACCACTAGGCTATCCGGTCGTCCACCGCCGGCCGGTTTTACGAGTATATTAGAAAGTTTGGTTAAGGTGACCGCGAAAATGATTTAATTTTGGTATCAACATCAGCACAACAACAGCAAAGCGGTTAGCAGTCAACAGCGAACTTGCTTAAACTTTCCTACCATTTTCACGTTTATGCGCGGGTGATAAAATATCATACACACACAATGAAGCAAGTATGTATAGCTAAACGTTTATTTATGTTTTGAAAACATTTGTATTTGTGCACCAAACGAAAATATTACACCAGTGTTGTATCCTAGCTTGCTAATAAGCTAGCAAGTCCAAGTATCATAATAAAACTCTTGCACAAAGCTGAGGGCACATGTCGAATAAAGAGAAAAACAATTATTCCCGTGACGCGCCCGCCTGCTTATGCATTCCGCCCGTCCCAACATACTTATTGCTCTTTTTAACGAAATCCCAAAGGTTTTAAAAATACGGGTTCGCTATATCCCTGGACTTACATGGCTCACGGAGACGAATCCACGAAAGCGTCAAATGCCAACGGACTGTGTACGCGTTGAGCATACTAACGTCTTCTCACGACCTTCCTCCCCCCCCCCTCCCCCTTCGCCCCCTTTTACCCCCTTCGACCCCCTCGTGAACATAACGAGGAATGCCCAAATTTCAATGATGCATTAAGCAGCTCTTGTGGCCCGGTCGGGTCGGTTGTACCGAAATAACTTATGTTACGTTTTGCTCGCGGATTTCGTTTTAGTAGATGCTGAAATATGTTTCACGTGAGATATTCCGGGAATCGTTGTTTTGATTGCTGCGATTCGGGGAATAAATCAAGGCTCTTTTAGGTTTTATCGCGTGTTTATTTTGCTTTGTGAGGGGGGTGATTGCAGAGCGTATTGAATTACCGCTATTAAGTACTTAAGTCAAACGGAATATTTATGCTTCTTTTGACTCGAAGGAAAAATAGATTGTATTAAATAAGTATGCTTTAACAAACAATTGCTTGCTGCAACGAAAATAATACGAATTTATTTTTATTATTCAGACATCTAAGTTTATGTATAAACTGCTTTGCCACACACACTGCGTTGTTCACCCATCACTTATTCCATACGTGACTGTACTGAAAAATATGCAGTTTTATTTTCACGAATAGCTCAAAATTAATTTGTTTACCCACTTTTTCTCGTAACCCAGCCATTAAAAGGAAAACTTATCGAATTTAATTACGCTAATTATCAGTTGCGGCATTAACAGAAATGACTGACAGGTGGGGGAGCCCGATTAACTTCTAAGTTTTCCCACAAAAATCGATGGATTATTACGTGCCTTGGAAAAATAGACAGCCGTCATAGCCTAGTGGTTTGGCCTATGGCCTCTCAAGCAGAGGGTCGTGGGTTGAAACCCGTTCGCACCTCTGAGTTTTTGGAATGTGCGAAATTACATTTAAATAAATAAGTAAATAAATATCATTGGACAATTGACACCAGTTGACCTAGTCCCAAACTAGGCAAAGCCTGTACTATGGGTACTAGACAACGGATAAACATACTTATATAGATAAATACATACTTATATACATATTAAACATCCAAGACCCGAAATCAAACATTCGTATTCATCATACAAACATCTGTCTCGACTTAATTTTGTAATTTATCATGAGCTTTTGTGAAAAGAGGCTGTGCCCAGTAGTGGGATGTAAATAGGCTGATGATGATGATGTAAAATACACGTAAAATCACTTTGCATCTTCGCACGCCTTGAAGTTTATAGTAACCTGGTTTCAAAATAGGCATGGTGTAGTTTCATGGACGTTTATTTAATATGTTATGTAATTTTTTTTTTATTATAAAATATAAAAATACCGTGGCACTCGGACATGCCTACGAGTAATGTAATTATGTAAGACACCGAATCACTCACGTTTTATACATTTTTCATAACGGGAAAGTAATTATGTCACTCAAGTGGGCGCTACATTATTGTAATATTGATAAATTTATGTCACCTTTAAGGACAATACTTTTTCTTTAAGAATTTAGGCATTATTTTTGCTTGTCATGAATAAGTGCTAATATTTTTGTGTTAAAATTACGGCAACCCACGAGCAACATACCTTTTGTAGTGTGAGAGTCATACTGTAGCTATTTGCTGCCGTTCGAATGGGCCAGCTCGTCCTTGGAAGTACCACCCTCTAGCAGAAAATCGGCAATTACAGCACCAATGTTGCGTTAAGTTCGGTCAGTGAGAGTGTCGGAGGCCCGATCACCATTTCCTCTATCTCTTTTGCTCCTTAAAAACCGGCAACAGACTAGTGACTCTTGGGGTTGCTGGTTCTCATGGGTGGCGGTGATCGCTTACCATCAAGTGACCCGCTTGCTCGTTTGCCTACCTCTTTCAATAAATAAAATAAAAAGTCTAGCGTTGCGCTTATGTACAAGCTGCAGTAATTGCTCTAGATTCTTGTTTGTTTTCAACCCATGTGAAATAAGTGGTTCGCTCTTAATTATGAAAAGTCGCAACTATTGTTTACGTTAAACACGACACTAGCGTAAATGGTAACACCCTGTGGTGGCTCCCTCTATGCCCACAAAATCTGGAGCCCTGTAACAATAAAGTGTTTAACTTACTACTCGACTACAAAATTTTATAAAGTTTTGATACTTAAATTAACAGTTTTAAACTTAAACAGATACTTAAAATTGCCGGACTAAGTTTTGATAGCCACTAGCCTCATAAATATAAATATCATGGGACAATTGATACCACTTGATCTAGTCCCAAAGTATACATCGTTACAATGGATAAACATACTTGAATGAAAATGAGATGAAAATAAACTTTCGTATTCAAGATATCGTGTGTAAGATAGAATACACTATGGTCGTCATGTACTATAATTATGGTACCATATTTTGGGGCTACGGTTGAACGCGGGACTTTCCGAGGATCGTAATTTTCTTCCAGTCCATTTAATTTTAAGTTGTTGTCATGGAAGTCATTCATCGTACTAAATATCTGCCCGAACTAAGATTCGTAATCAGGCTCTATAACCAGTACGATATTCATCGTCAGATACTTGCCTTTTAATTGTTCCGTTACTCGAGATGTCACAGGGCTTAATTTGTTTTATTTATTTTTGCACGCATGCGCAGAGAGTGGCGCAGTTCTAATACCCCGCCGAGGGAAAATTGTTTATAATGTTTTACTGAGCTTGCTTCGAGTTTTCTTCTAGTATTCGGCGATATTATAAACAGACATTTTGCGGGTGGTAGGACCTTGCGACATCTTACTCGCTAATCATGCCGCTAAGCAGCAGTGCTTGCATTATTGTGTTCCGATGTGGAGAGTAAGACAGCCGAGGAAATCACTGGCACAAGGGGCATTTCATCTTGGCCCTCTAGGTTTGCAACGCATCTGAAAACCCCCGGGATTGCAGGTGTCTATGGGCAGTGGTGATCACTTACCATCAGATGACGCATTTATTCGTTTGCCTTCCTTATAGTATAAAATAAAGACAGAAATTGTCTTAACGTTTTGACGAGATCAAAAGAGCTAGTACGAATTGCTTCAACGGGTAATAGAATGTATATTATACTGTCTTACCTGTTTGAATACATGATACAATACCTACAAATATTCTAATACAAGGCATGTGGATAACTTCTCGACCTTCTCACCGCTTAAAGGTGCGAAAAAAGAACAATACCGCGTGTGCCCTTAAATCATTCCTCATACAACATTCTCCTGAACTAGTAATATCCAGTTTGACCCAGTTCTGGTCCCGAGTGACCAAGACGGGACACGGGCCTGTAACCCGCATTTGCATAAGTCAGAACAATTGCGTTACTTCCATTACATTGCGAGTTTGTGAAGCGAACAGGTTCGAAGTAGTCGATCGAGCGCAGCGATGTGATGTAAACTATAATAAAAAATCTTGTTAATGTAAATTCGGGGTAGGGATGACATTAAAGGCTCGGACTGGAAAATAATGAGTGAATCCAATTAGATAGCCGATTTGGGAGTTGCATGTTAATAAAGTGTGTATGTAATAGACACTGGACACGCGGGTGGCGCGGTGATAGGTTTTATTGACTTTTTATGGGCGAAGTGATTCATTAACCGATTACGATAGTAAAGAGAGGTTCATAAGGGAAGTGAAACTGTCGTGCTTAACTTATGCTCCGTTTATTTTCTCATTTGAATTAAAGGTCAAGCTGTCACACACGTTTTTCGGCAATTCGGAGACAAATGGGAAAAATACGTGTATTTAATGTAATTTTTTTTATTGGGGTATTTAAGTAATATTAAGTTTTCTTCGTACAAATAGTGTCTTTGTTTTACTTAGAAAAGGTATGCCAATTCTACAGTTGAATTTCAAAGGGTAAAATTGTTAGAAATATGTATGTAGGTTGAATGCATGTCTTGTGTCTATGAATTATTTTTTAAATAACAAAAGAATGCTGTTTTGTCTAAGTTGTCAGTTACTCTCAAAACTATGTTTTTCGAAGCTTCTTTTATTGTATTCGTTCCGATATTGACATAAATATATTTAAAAAATAAACGGAGGGAATAAGTATACTTTTGCCACCTTCAAGCATTTTATCTGAAAAATGTAAGCTATGAAATCCTATTTTTTTTATCGCTCTAGAATATGACTACCTATAATTTAACTGATATAATATACATAATGTTTGTATACAGCACCAAAAAATAACCCTGGAAATGAAATTACATACCACGGTAAAGGAAAACCATAGGTCTGCTTTTATTGAAATTTGAATATAAAAAATATTTAATATTATATATTAACATAATGATGGGAAAATTTACACACCTTATGAAGCGAAAAGCGAGTGTGAAATGCGGTGGAACTTAAAACACTCAAGCCCCTCTCATTTTGACAGGAGACCTGAATCTAGTAGAGAAATATTCGCAAAAAAAAAGTAACATGATAATATTATTATGCAATCGCACGTACCTAATTTCCACGCGAGTTTAACTCGTATTTCTCCGGTTTTGTAAGTAATAATTACACTATAATTATAGAAGAATCCCTGTCGTAACTGATTCGCTAAGCGAGGCACCAAGGGCTAGTAATTCAGCTCGGTTGGCGATTTTTAACGCGGCCCGAGTACCCTCTTGCATAAATTGGCATTTGCGTTTAATAACGACCAAGGTGGACGCGAATGACGCAATCTTACGCGCGTAAGTACTTAATTTTGAAGGAATCTGTATTAGATTTGGTCGGTGTTTCATGTTGGAAAGTGCTTTCCATAAGCCTGGCTTGAATTAAAAAGATGTTTTGGTTTAATTTTTTCTGTTACATCACTACATCAAAGATTCCTGTTTCTGTTTTTGGTTTTCGACGTTGGGTTATAATTATAATGCATTATAATAGGTACGCGATATTAAATACCTTACTGCTGTCATAACAATGGTGTAGTTGGAAGATTGCGGAGGTCCATAATCATTTCATCAATTGATTGAATCGGACGTTAATTTTTGCCTCATTAAGAATATGTTTTAGGGATCACAGTCATTACACTTTTCAACATTTTTTTTTTTATAGGATAAGGAAGGCAAACGAGCAAGTGAATCAATGATGACCACTGCCCATAGACACCCGCATCCCCGGAGGATTGCAGATGCGCTGCCAACCTAGAGGAATAACATAAAATGCGTCCTACATACCGGAATACAACAGTGCAGGCACTGCAAGTTGTCAAAAATATTGATTTTCGATCTTCAAAGTATTAAGACAGAACAGACTAATCCAGTCGCTTGCTGGTATTTCGAATGAGACATAATCTAAAACGGGATATTGGCCGTGATTACCATTAGGTTTGAATGAGCTTCCGATATTTCGACGCAATCACATGCATCCCGTTTTAAATACTGTCTAATGTAATTAACCGCGAATCCTTAAAACAGTTTCGAATTAGTTGTATAACACGATGTATAGCTAAGATTCTGTCGCGAAAGCCATAAAGAATTAGCATTTATTCAAGCCACGAAAACTTAAACCGTCTATAGAATTAGCTGGGGCATTAAAAACTTGGCTGTCCACGTTGGCCTTAATTAAACTGTTTGAAGGATCTCGGATTAAGCCGGCTTTATTTTATTCTTTAAAGTTGGCCATTCATAACTTCTTTAATTTCACCCCGGGATTATTCAGGTTTTGCGCAGGTGGAAAGTTTAACGCTTTAAGTGTGGCCGCAGTTAACACAATGCAGGGCGGAACTGTTTAATGCGTCCGCCATTTTGAATTTTTAAAAGTTAAGTTTTTAAGTGATTGTGGTTGTTAAGATTCGTTTTTTGGAATTGAGAATAGTCATAACTTAAATAAATGATAGGTTAAGCCTTCAAATATTGTCAATTGACACGCGAAATAAATGATTAAGTATTGGTATTAAAATAAAATAAAATAAATAAATATCATGAAACAAATAACTAACGTGTTATTAGAATTTTATAAGATTTTTTGTATAATAGGTATCTTTGATATCTTTTGGGGCAGGCCGAAGGCTGCCAATAACCTCAGTGTTTGTATTTTTTTCTAAATGGTATATTTTTATCACTTATGTTTTGGTTCATTAAGGTTTGTCAAACCTAAAGTTCTTTTTTTATATAAAGTGCAGGCAAACGAGCAGATGGGCCATACCTGATGTTAAGTGATCACCACTGTTAATAGACATCGCAACACCAGAGGAATTGCAAATGCATTGCCAAGGCCTTAGATGAAATGCCTCTTGTGCCTACAATTTCCCCGGCTATCATACTCTCCATACCGAAACACAGCAGTACTAGCTCTGCTGCTTAAGCACTTTGCACAAGGTCCTACTATCCCATTGACTTACCAACACCATGGACTTCAGGTTAGCGCTTGAAAACGTCTGAACCAAAAGAAGAGTCGAGCGTCAGTCAGTCTTAGTTTGGTAGAACGACAGCGCTATGACGTATGGCTGTCATCGAAAAAAACCGAGCTGAACTGGGACAGATTTTTCGTGAATTTTGTACTAGACCTAAAGTTCATGGTGTAAGTAAGTCAATGTACTATACTATCTGCAAATTTCTTGTTCGGTGTCCGTACTTGCCGTAAAGAACGGGACACAAAAGATAATACTGGGCCCAAGCCCGATTTAAGGCCTTCCGGGAATTCAGCTGGCTGATAATTAAGCCCGCAGACTGCTTGCATGCGAGGCGTGTTTTACAAGCTTTTATCTAACTTGTAATATATTTAGGTCGGATCTTGTAGGTTATATTTGGTTTACTCTCAGTGGTGGCCTTGAATTAAAATTTAGTTTGGATTATCCGCGAACCGGGAGACGGGAAAAGATCGCGGGATCGCGGTGGATGCGGAAAGCACAAGACCGGTCTGAGTGGAGAGCCTTGGGGAGGCCTATGTCCAGCGGTGGACGTCTTTCGGCTGACATGATAATGATGATGATGTTGAGATTTAGTGTTAAGTAAATTACATCTACAAAATAAATAAAGACTAAAATTAAAGTAAACGTGGACGTCTTTCGCTGACATGATGATGACGATGTCTTATCGAACCAACTGTAACGTGACTGCTATGACCTACTACCACAGATAAGAATATTGTCATAGTCGTAATGCTGGGCATTAGCAAGGGTTTCTGAATGCATTATAGATGACTCATGATTGTATGAGACAAACTACTGATATAGTAAACCGAAATGTTAAGTTTGACGACCGGATAGCCTAGTGGTTAGAGACCCTGACTATGAAGCTTGAGGTCCCGGGTTCAATTCCTAGTCGGGGCAGATGTTGTTGTGATGAATACGAATGTTTGTTCTCATGTCTTGGGTATTTAATGTGTATAAGTATGTTTATCCGTTGTCTAGTACTTACCCATAGTACAGGCTTTGCCTAGTTAGGGACTAGGTAAATTGGTGTCAACTGTCCCATGATTTTTATTTATTTATTTAAAATCAACTTTTTTATTGATGGCAACCGGTCGCTTTAGGTTTAGCAACCATTACTGCTACAGTAAAAACAAAACCTTCGACTCACCCTGCCACTGATTTGCATTCGGCTCAAACAAAAGTTGCGCCACGACTCAACGAGCGCACTTCAGTTGTGTCAGGGCCGTGGAACCGGGTCGTTTGCCCGTAATGCTTGTTTGAAAGAAACTTTCGCGATGGGAGTAATTAAAAAAATTTTTTTTTTGGTTACAACACCGATCAGCCTCAAGTGAAAGTTTATTTTGGGAATTTAATAATTTAACAAAGTTGTCGAATGATTCTTCGTGCTTCGTTTGTTAAATAAAGCTTTTGTTTTATTCGGTTCATAAATGATACTTAGTTATTTTTATTGTTATCGAATCTGTAACGGATAAGTCCAAAACATCATTGGACTATACTATGATTGAATCTCACGGTAGCCTAAATTAGATATTAAATATAGAAATCGCCATTGACTTACCAACGCCATGGACTTCGAGTTAGCGCTTGAAAACGTCCGAACCAAAAGACCACTAATTGTGCGTCAGTCAGTCTTAGTTTGGGCGCTTTGACGTATCGCTGTCATCGGAAAATGCCGTGTTGCACTGGAACACATTTTTCGTGAATTTTGTACTAGACCCAAAGTCCATGGTGTTTTAGTTTAGTATACTTAGTCACCCTTTTCGCAGCCCTCAAACACAACCCTCAACTAGCTAATTCCCAACAATTATTCACTCAAGGCAATTAATACGTCCCAACTCTAAATTGATATAAATAGGGTTAAACTTCATTGAAACTGCGATATACGCAGCTATTAAGAGGGCCGTCGCGCGGCGCATGAAGCATGGCCCCGTAAAGTCGGCAATGTGTTTCCGATGATGATAAATACCCATGACACATGCTTGGAGCCTCGCCAGGAACAGGTCAGGTCTTGACTGCATGCTACTTTCGCAATAACCTATATGGGCACTCGGCACTTTAAAGCTCAAAGGTTAAATCCAATGGGTGAAATGAAATTTTGATTGCATCTCAGTGGTACTTTCGTCTTTTTAAAGGTTCCGTACATCAAAAGGAAAAAACGGAAAAGATCACTTTGTTGTCTGTCTGTCAAAAGCCTTTGTCTCTTGAATGCTTGGAGTTAGCATGCTGAAATCTATACCAAATACTCAATGAAAAACTGTACAAAGAAACTAAATAACACCTGCCATAATGATCTTACCTTTATTCCATTATGGTTGCCTGATAGCGATCACTCTGTAGCGATAAGGCCGTATACATGTACCTTTTTCTCTCTGTTTTGTTTGTTTCACGGTGTTTAATAAAATGGTGTTCGTTGGGCTATCTTCAAAGCGTGTGCTCCCAGAGGAAGGATTAGTCCAAAACATGTCAGACTACTTGTCTTGACTGATATACCCATGTGATCATTTTAGAATCTGTGGTAGTTTACATCGTACGCGATTTCCTTGGAAATTCTTTACTTTGATCAAAAGTAGGTTAGATAACAGGATGTCTGAGCAAAAAATATTTGGTTCTGAGAAATTTTCTTTCATTCGGCTAATAATATTATATGTAATAGTACACAGACAGATTTGAAGGTTTCCTTAACATTATCTTTTATATTCGCCATGTACAATTTGCCATAACAAAATAACATTAGGACTACATAACAGTGGGTCGAGCACGACTTGTCGAATCCCGCGTAACGTTATGGTTATCGTATCGAGATCGAGAAACCTCATGCAAAATTTTAGTTTCAAATACGCTCACGGGCGGGCGCTGTTCCAAACGTCATACAAACTCGACAACGTTTACTATTCAACTTTACGTTACGGTGCATTCGTAAAGTCGTGCTCGACCCTCTGTGCCCTAAGCACGACTTGTCGAATCCTGCGTCACGTAAAATCGAATAGTAAACTATAACGAGTTTGTATGACGTTTGGAACAGCGCCCGCCCGTGAGCGTATTTGGAACTCAAATTTAGTATGAGATTTCTCGATCTCGATACGATAACCGTAACGTAACGCAGGATTCGACAAGTCGTGCTCGACCCTCTGTAGGCTTAATGTCAAAACGCGTTCAAAAGCTTTCTGGCGAATGGTATAAGACGGCGGCTGAAAGAGAGGGGATTTCAAACGCATTTGACAATACGTAGGTAAAATAAACTTACCGAAACATGAATACACAGAAAAACTAGAAAAAATACCAACCCCGGGAATCGAACCCGGAACCTCGACACTCCGGGTCGCGTGCCCACCCTTACACCAGAATTGGTATTTTACCAAAAAAGTTTTGGTATTGGTATGGTATTCTGGTTTTTCTGTGTATTCATGTTTCGGTGAGTTTATTAAAAATGTAATTAATACTCACGGGAAGACCGTAAAAATAAAAAAAAATGGAAAAATAAATAAAAAATACAAAAAGATTTTCCAATTGAGATCATACGTAGGTAAACCTGACTGGTTCAAGTTTTTTTCAGACATGTGATCTCTAATTTAGCATAAACATACTAGAATTTAGACGAAAATTGGTAACCTTCTAGTGTTTGGAAAGTGTTTGAATCGTTGCCATCAGATAAAACTAAATTTACTTAACACTGCCAGCATCTTTGGACCATGCTCAAAGGGACTTCTTTTTAGGGTTCCGTACTTCAAAAGGAAAAAACGGAACCCTTATAGGATCACTTTGTTGTCCGTCTGTCTGTCTGTCTGTCAAGACCCTTTTTCTCTGGAACGCGTGGAGGTAGCATGCTGAAATTTATATCAAATACTCAAACCTGCGGTCCCTTGAAGCCGTGAAAAAATCAACCTTCTAAGTCAACGCAATCAAAATATACAGTAATTAAAAAGGCCATTTCCATACAACTTGCCGATTTCCAAAAGGTCTAAAGGGTACTTCCAGATGTCCTAGAAACTTGAAATTTGGAATAAAGGTAGCTCTTATAGCACAACCACACTGAAAAGTCTCAAAATCTAATTTTTTTATGTCTGTCTGTAGTTTTCGCAGACCAATATAAGTTGACCCCACATCGCGTACATTTTGCTTAAGAGCAGGGCTCTGCTAACACTGGACTTCTTAAAACACTGGGGAAAAGCGTTAAAATCTTTCTGCGGAACCCTCGTGCGCGAGTCCGACTCGCACTTGGCCGGTTTTTTAGAGATGTTTTGGTTTTTGTAAAGTCCTTTTATTTTAGTGTACATACACACGGACACTGACAATGCAAATCAAGTTAGAGAAAGAGGGCAGCCATAAACGAGGGAGCAAATGACATCCGCCATTACGTTCAGTTCCTCATAATTTGTTTTAGTTTACTTTAATTTTAGTCTTTATTTATTTTGTAGATGTAATTTACTTAACACTAAATCTCAACATCATCATCATTATCATGTCAGCCGAAAGACGTCCACCGCTGGACGGCGGCCTCCCTCAAGGCTCTCCACTCAGACCGGTCTTGTGCTTTCCGCATCCACCGCGGTCCCGCGATCTTCACCAGATCGTCGCTCTATCTTGTAGGAGGCCTACCGACAGCTCATCTCCCGGTCCGTGGACGACATTCGAGAACCTTCTAAGCCCATCGGCCATCAGTTCTGCGAGCTATGTGCCTCGCCCACAAGTATGTAGTAAGTTTCGCAATTCTTCAACACTAAATCTACACCCTTTTATTTCGAATCTAAAATTGAGCATGAATCAAGTTAAAAAGTAGCTTTCGATACAATACGATAAATAGCCCTCGTAAAAAAACATTGCGGTAAAAAAGCGTCTGCTTCAAATCGACATCTGCCATCGAATTCCCGCCGTCGGGCCCCCGATTATTATTTTAAAACTGCGCCTACGCCTCGTCACCCTTATAAAAACACGGCATAGCCCGGCATAATGCCTCTATCAATCACGGCACAGTTTCGCGGCATTGCTCGCACACATCCCGATGCAAATCACACACTTATCCCGCTTTTTACCGAATATCCAAACAAATTTATGCACAGAGAAAAACTGACTATATCGGTTCGGATGGTGGTCTTTCTAAGGGTTCCTTACCTCAAAAGGAAAACTCTTAAGACGCTGAATAGATGAGTATTCACTTGTAATGAGCGTTCTGGCGAATGACACAAAATAAACCAGAAGCGTTCCACTCACCATTAAACGGTAAGTAATTTAACCATCATCATGTCAGCCGAAAGACGTCCACTGCTGGACATAGGCCTCCCCCAAGGCTCTCCACTCAGTAATGTTACGTCATACCTTTAAATTGTTGTAATTTAAAACAACGGTACCGCTATTTTCTGGTATTAAACAATATAAGTAGGCACCGAAATTATTTGGTAGCGCCTCATTTTTTTTAAATGACACTTAAATAATTAAAAATAATGGTTTTCTATATATACCCTGCCGTCGCTGGGGCCCCGTGAACTACCTTATACTTTGATCGGATCTGGAATTCACATGGTAGTCTAGTTCACAAGTTCGAAAACCTGTTAATTTGAGATAAACCGTTTTTATATAAGTACCGGTAGCATAACGGTAATTACGGCTCTGCCTTTAAATGAGACCGGTAATTTTATACCGATTGCGTAACCTTATGCTTTAACCGCTTTCAAGCACTACTCCAGCGAACGTTCTAGCGAGCATTCTAACAAAACGATAAATAAATTTGCTTCGAGCTTGAATGTTCGCAAAAATTTTCATAGTTATGTTTGTTTCTATCTTTGGCTCTGTTCGTTGTTCAATACGACCAGTATTAAAACAGCGAGCGCTCGATGTTTAGTCACAAACGAACGTTTAAGTAAAATTTAAGGGCTAGAAATAAAGTTTTGCATACTGTCACTATACACAATACAGTAGCACGGAACCCTCTCGACGGGAGTTTGTTTCGCACTTGTCCGGCTTTTTCTCAGCAACCCGAACATTTATTGCGTCAGACACGATTCGACAAACAAAAGAGCATCAGGATCAAAAGAAATGTCGATCGTCATATTATACTAATTGCTAAAGTTGCTTCGCTTTGGAGAGACATGTTCGCTCAGCCTGCTTAAATTTCTAATGAAACCCGATGTATAAAGCTCCAAATATATTACGAGCAATAAACCTAAAGAGCACGAGACACGAGGAGAATGACACCCTCTATAACGACGTCACGTAACGAGAGGCCCTAAAAATGTAGAACAATTTCAATTCAGAAAGCTCGCGTGTCACAAGCACACCAATCACAGAAAACAGCCCGGCGGCAATGGGCTTGTATGTTAAAAATCATCTCAGGCATGGATCGGCAGCCTTTCCCCCGGCTGCTTTATCTCCGGAATCACGACAAAACGTAACGAGATAAACACGCATTATGGCACAAAAAGAGGCGCGGCCAACCCTCGGCCCGGCAGCCGCGGATCGCAAACCTTTTTCTGTTTATTTAGGAGAACGCGCATAAAATACCTACGCCGGTATGTTCGAGACAATCTGATAGTGCCGTAATGTGAAGTTTGAACCTCATTTCCATGTTTATAAAGATGGCAAGATGCGGTTGTTCATATTTCGTGCGGAGATCTTGTTTATCTGTGTTGCGTCTCTTGATATTTCCATTTTATTTTAGTGTTGCGCAATGCGTTGCCGGCAGGAGAGCGTTTACGGCTACTTTACCTATCTTTATGTTTATTTACAATGTCAGTAATACTGTTTTAACGACTCCATCCGGAGACAGAGTTGTTTCTAACAATGAAGCAAGTCTGCCATGCTCGACTATGGTTTTAGTTTCTTTCGTTTATTAATAACAAACTGACTAGTATGGAGAGTTTGACTTATTTTTTTTGTAAAAAAAACGTGCATTGCTCTTCGGCCGCTTGGAAGGGAAGAAATGTTGTTAAAATAATAACTTAATTACTTCACACATTACTTAAAATGTTACTGTACATAATACTTTGTACCTTACTTATTTAATGAAATATTGCAAGTTGTTGCAGCAAGCAAATAGAACACGAGACAAACCAACAGTTAATACTAGTACCTAAGTAACCTTATAGTGCGCTGTTTCAAACATCATATTTTTTTCTATATAATGGCATTGCGATAACTTTACAAGCACTTGATTCTTGGTGAAAACTTGTGCTCGAGCTACAGGTGGTACAAAACATGAATTTGACAGTCATTTCTTCGATTCAAAAGCCGTTATTGTGCTAACAAGAGTCCTGTCCTCTACCGCTCTTAACAAACAGTTCAACGCTGGCGTGAGCCCTGTCCGCGTCCGTAGCTCACTTAGTGACCACACAGCCGAGCAACCCGGACCGCTCGACCAATAGGAACACGCCAAACGTCCGTCAAGCTTCTGAACTTTAAAGCTTAATTCTTATTTTCAATTAAGCATTTATAATGGTAAATATTCAGTGAACATTTCGACTGTTATTTTAATTAGAGCTTGCTACGTTTTCGCAACCGTTGGAAGTTTGATATTTTGATAAATTTTCATAGTCGACATCACAGGAATAACACCGCTACCCGGGCCCGAAGCATCGATAGTGTTATTTCAAGTTTAGGCAGAATAACTTACAATTAGATGATGGCGCAGTACACGGGCGGCCGCAGGAAGATGCATATAATAAAATAGTACAGAAATAGATACCTTGCGATAATTGGCATCAATTATTGATCAAGTCCCAAACTGAGCAAAGAATATGGGTACTTATACCGATAAATAATAGTTATTAAACAACCAAGACTCGAGAACAAACATTCGTATTCATAATACAAATAGGTATCTGCCCCGATCGAGGAACGAACCAGGGACCTCAAGTTTCATGGTCAGGTTTTCCGACCTCTAGGCTCTCCGGTCATCTATGATTGCAATACCATGTACCTAGGTCAATTTGTGAACCATGGATCCAATGAATCCAATATTTCAAAGCGAAATCCATAACATTCGAAATTTCTACGGTACCTATTCAACAATGTCGAATCGCATAAATGTGATCCCTAAATACGTTTTCTGAGGTAGAAAAGAACATGTTTGGAGCTTTTAACATGAAACTACCGTGAGATTCAATCATAGTGAAATAAACTGATCACTCACATATGTCAGTCGAGTAGGGTGGCGACTGGCTTGGCGTGTGCTCCCAGATTAAGGACTACGGGTTAGTCCGAAACATGTCGGGCTATACTCGACTGACATACGTGAGTGATCCGATTATTTTACTATTTTCGTAGCTGTCTCTAAGCTTCGCTATCGGAGTGTTATCTATAATTAGCACTGTTTCGTCCAGTGGATCCTAGTGTAACGTCTGATTCAATCAATTGATGGAATCACTATGGACCTCCGCAATCTTTCAACTACACCATTGTGGTGATGACGATAAGGTAGGCAATTATAGTTATCAAGATATTTGCCAAAAACATTACATTTATCACGTAGATACCTGTTTTAATGCATAACCTTGTCTGTAATTTATAGTCCCCATCAAATTCATCCCGATCAGTGCTGGCGATGGGCTCTTAACCCTTCCTTGAGGTAAATTATTGAACGACGATTGGGAATCCGGATCATAATGGAAGCGTTAATTTAAATCCAAAATCATTTTCAGCAATGACAACGTCAAATAATGGGTGACAGGTCATGGACGCTGTATTTATGAGAGTTAATTTATCAGGTTATAATTTGTTACTATTAAGTAAGTCACCCATTGGGTTCCGCCAGATGGATATAGATGCAGAGGTCGACCGAGGAGGAGATGGCGGGATGATTTCGACGCATTTAAATCGGGTTGGAAGGAACTTGCCGTTGATAGAGACGAGTGGCGAGGGCGAGGGGGGGGGGGGGGGAGGCCTTTGCTCAGCAGTGGGATACTTTATCAGGCTAATAAAAAAAAGTAGGTAAAACTTTAAAGAGTTGTTTTTATAAAGTTTCGTTTCGTCTGTGTCTGTGTTTAACTAAATCTTGCCAGTTAAATTTGACTCGCATCCATTGCTTGGATTGACTTGAAATTTGGCATGTGGTAAAAATAATAATGTAACTAAACAAAAAAAATAACCTGAAGTTACGGTACGAAGTATGAAATAAACGGATTGGTCACGTATAGCGCTACCAGAAGAAGGATTACGGATTAGTCGGACACAGTACATGGTGGGATATAAATCCTACTAAAATTGTAAAAGCGAAAGTTTGTGAGGATAAGGTGATATCAAAAACTGAATTCTACTCAAACGAAGGGGGCCGGCGGTCAAAAACTAGAACCTACGTATATATTTTGGAGTTGTCCTTTAATGTTGTGCTTGTTATTTATTGTATGTATTATATAACTCGGAGACTAGGACCGGGACGAGACCTCGCACACACCAGCGGACTTGGTTTGCTAGCTAGCTGTGTCAGGATGAAATGGGTTTTACACGTAGTAGAGCTTGGTCATGAGCTTTACTCATCCTCAAGGTCGATTGAGGTGGTAGAAATAACTGCAGACACATCATGTTTCACTTCTAAGCCAGTCTTTATTTGATTAAGGCCTACATCAATGACTCTACCGCACGGTTCGGAAATAACCTCTATTGAGAAGATACCGGCAAGAAACTCAATGAGGTATAATCTTTTCAATAATAACACCATACGAGGTCTAAATTAGTTACAATTGATATCACAGTTAACTCGTTACTATTAACGCGAAATGCAAGTACCATATTGGAAACGTTGGAGAGTTCTGTGCTTGCGCCCATTCACGTGATCTATTGCCAAGATATCATTTAAGACTCAAAATAAGACTCTGTACTTGGGGCACAGGCACTTAGTTCATTAAATCACTAACAATTCTCATTAAAACTCAAAGCACCAAGCCGATGCAAACGGATTACATTACCAACTTGTGATCAGTCCGACCCCCCGATCAAGAATGCCCTTTTCTTTTCAAAGTTACTAAATGTCATTTCGACCTTATACAAACTACCCACAAATGAACCAAGCACAGACCACTCCCAAGCAGTATTTATTTGACAGCTGTCACCGCTTGACGTTTCGTTAAAATCATAACAAATGAAGGTAATTTATAACTTTAGACTATGATCAACACCGACTAGTGTATCGATTCTCCGACATATATTTATGTATTATTTTATGTATTATATATATATATTTATTTATATATTGGTATTTACTTCTACTTTGTATTTAGTAGTATATTGTTATATGGTAGGATTTTGTATGTGTGTGTGTATTGTATTGTCTCTCGATATTTATAATTATGAACTCACTTTGTGTCGATCCCCAGTGAACTATTCCTCTCCACCACTCCAAGGTTGACTGGCAGAGATCCCTTAAAGGAATAAGTCCGCCTTTGTACTCAAATGTTATTGTTGTAACTTGTGTTTTATCCTGTTTTTGTACAATAAAGTGTTTACTTACTTACTTACTTACTTATATACGTGAATTATGTTTTTTAGGGTTCCGTACCTTAAAAAGAAAAAAACGGAACCCATAAGATCACTTTGTTGTCCATCTGTCAGTATGTCTGTCTGTCTGTCAAGACTCGTTATCTCTGAAACGCGTGGAGGTAGCATGCTGGAATTAACATCAAATACTTAAACCTGCGGTCCCTTGAAGCTGTGAAAAAATCAACCTTCTAAGTCAACGCAATCGAAAGATACAGTCGTTAAAAAGGCATATTGCTGAAATCCGAAAACCTAAAACTTTTAGTTGTCCTAGAAACTTGAAATTTGGTATGAAGATAGCTCTTATAGTACAACCACTCAGAAAATTCTCAAGATCTTAAATTTTTATGTCTGTCTGTAGATTTCGCTGACCAATATAAGTTGACCAAACACTGCGTACATTTTGCTTAGGAGCAGGGCTCTGCTAACACTGGACTTTTTAAAACACTGGGGAAAAGCGTTAAAATCTTTCTACCGAACCCTCGTGCGCGAGTCTTATTTGTTTTTAGCTATCCGAGAACACGCTCAAAATACGTAAAATAATGTGACGAGGCTCTGTTATTCCTAAAAATAAATTAACATGCCTCCGGGGAATACATTACATTAATATTTTTAGCTCCCTATATCTGTTACATTGAGCTTGAGAATTATTGAAAGAATCATTTTGCTTTTATGCGTTACTTCGTGTCTGGTTTTTATTAACATAATGTTGACTTTTATTAAAATTGCTTCGTTGTCCGTCTGTCTATTTACTTAAAGTAAATCCAAATCCATTACCCTTTGGACAACCACCCTTTGGACACCAAATGTCAGGGCGAACGTTTCTCTCATCTGCACCTATAAATCTCTTTAGCCACCAATCGCGGCTCACTTTCGACCAGATGACAAGCGAGATGACAGGCCATGAACCAATCACGACGCATTCCCCCGGCCCGCTCATCGCGGCTTTTTTCGTAATGACTTTCCAAGTAAATCAAAGAAGATGTGGTGAAGGGTGGTTGGTCCGTGATAACTATCCACTCTTGGTCTAGAAGAATGCAGAAATTTTCACGAAACTAGATTCTCTCAACACAAACAAAAGAGAACAATTGAAAACTGTGTTTTAGTTACATTGTGAAGTATGCAGACAACTTTACTGTAGGTAGTAAAATCAGACTTTTATTAAGTAAAATTGGGTTTAAAATTCGTCACGCATTCTTTCAATTGATTTTAGTAGGTGGTGATTATTTTGTTATACAATGACTTCAGTAATTTTTTGAAGGGGATTTTGTTCAAAGACTATGACATTTACTTATATCTAAGGTATTTCAGATCCACGAAAGTTCCTTAGTTTCTCAAATATTGTAACTTTTATACAAATCTTACATCGGTCTACAAAAGTGCCTATATCAGGAAAATTAAACAATTTTCGGTAAAACCAATATTAAAATGAAACAGAACTACAGTGTGATTCAATCATAGTTTAATACACGGATCACTCACGTGTGTCAGTCGAGCAACCCGACATGGTTTCAAACTAACCCGTAGTCCTTCCTCTGCCTTCCGTTTGTCGGACTATACTCGACCACGGAGGGTCGAGCACGAGTTTTCGAATCCTGCGTAACGTTACGGTTATCGTATCTCTCTTAAGTTTGAATTCTTGCGTCAAAATGTGATCTATGATAGTATTTTATATACTTTTTAAGTACTTAGAACTTTGTGCCCGTAATTACACCGGCTGTCTTACTCTCCACACCGGAACACAACAGTGCAAGCACAGCAGTGCTCAGCAGCAGCTAAGAGACAGGATTAACAAGTAAGACGGTGGTAGCGATCCGGACGGACCTCACATAAGATCCTAGCACCTGCAATGAGGTTCAAAGCTCTTCTTTTTGGTACGCGATGTTCATACACTCTTACCTTCTACCTCGCTCGATACAGTTCTATGTAGTCGACCGACCTGTGCCCTAAGCACGACTTGTCGATTCCTGCGTCACGTAAACTCGAATAGTAAACTATAATGAGTTTGTATGACGTTTGGAACAGCGCCCGCCCGTGAGCGTATTTGGAACTAAAATTTAGTATGAGATTTCTCGATCTCGATACGATAACCGTAACGTAACGCAGGATTCGACAAGTCGCGCTTAGGGCACTGTTTATTCTAATAACATAAATCCTGACTATAACATCAAAATTGTTTAGTCTGTTACTTATAAGCCTTTCGCTTTATCGTTGGGTTTTGAAACATCCGGAACATCTGCTTACATTAAAGGTTACTTTACCCGCTGAGATGTAAGGCCTTGTTTACATAGCAAAGAATCCTTGGCGATCAAAGTCCATCTTTAGTGACGGCGGTGTGATTGCATATTCAAGTAGACAAGCCCTTAGTTAGGGATGGGCCTAACCCACTCGTGTGGACCCTTGCAGAGCGCCAGAGAGCACCGCTTGCTTATTTTGCGGGGTCACTGAACCGTACAGTAACCAAAGTTACTGTGTTATTATGTCGGTGATTGACAATCGCAAACCTAGTAAAGGCTTTGAACGATAGCGGGCACTAAATCTTTTCTTATATTTTTTTGTCATTAAGCTACCACTGAAATGCTAACACATAGGTACCCAAAAGAAAAGTTGGAAACTAACAGTTAATTTCAAAGCCCAATATCGCCAAACCAACTGAAGCGATTGCGATCAAACTGTCTTTCGATCGAAATCGGTCTTTCAGCTTAGGATCTACGATGCCACAGACAGGTACACACACGACAAACTTATATAACACATTCTATTTTAAACCCCCGACGAAAAAAAGGGGTGTCATAAGTTTATCTGTGTGTCTGTGGCATCATAGCTGATAGCGGACCGATTTCAATGCGCATTTTTTAGTGGAAAGCTAGTTTAATCTAGACGGTCCTTAGTTCAGTTTCATTAAAATCGGTTTACCCGTTTTTGAAATATTGAACTTTAAAATGACAATGTCGTGGATTTTCAACTTTTCTAAGATGATTAGGTTATAGTTGCGTCAGGAGTTAAAGGTCTGCCTCACCCTGTGAATAGTCTGTCCCTCCCTGCCCGGTCCAGGGCTGGCAAATCGAATCAGCGTCGAGGGTTCTCCATCGACGACATAATTCCTTGTTTGCGGGCTGCTCGGACAATGGACCCTTGATGGACTAAGACAAGTCGTCCCACGGTCGACGATTGCTTCAGGGAATGCTAGGAATGTCTTCGTCTATCAGCGTAATCGTTTTGGTAGTCTAACTGCGGAATCAGTAATGGTTTGGGTGGACGACGCAGTCGAATGGTCGCACTAATTTTGTACTAGACCAGACCAGCGGCCTTATTGTCTAAGTCGGTCGGAATCAGCATCGTGTTCACTTTGTATGGGCTGACAATTGGTATCGGAAACAGCTAGCTGTCACAGTCGTACAAAAACTGACATTTCAATCCAATGACGAGTGTCAAAATGGTACTCGATTACGCTGCAGCATGCTTATTGTCTAACTCACTCGCAATCAGCATCGTGTTCATTTTGTATGGGCTGACAATTGGTGTCGGAAACAGCTAGCTGTCACAGTCGTACAAAAACTGACATTTCAATCCAATGACGAGTGTCAAAATGGTACTCGATTACGCTGCAGCATGCTTATTGTCTAACTCACTCGCAATCAGCATCGTGTTCATTTTGTATGGGCTGACAATTGGTGTCGGAAACAGCTAGCTGTCACAGTCGTACAAAAACTGACATTTCAATCCAATGACGAGTGTCAAAATGGTACTCGATTACGCTGCAGCATGCTTATTGTCTAACTCACTCGCAATCAGCATCGTGTTCATTTTGTATGGGATGACAATTGGTGTCGGAAACAGCTAGGTCAAAGTCGTACAAAAACTGACAATTCAATCCGATGACGAGTGTTACCTACGCAATAGGGCCTCTAGCCCCTAACTTGACCAACTCTAGAAATGTCAGTTTACAGTGACAATTCGCTTACATTTTCATTGCCAAAATCTCTACAAGTCAGCAATTTACAATTAACTGTCAATCCCGACCGCCAGGAATGTCAACATCAACGACGTCCGCTGAGGATGCCTCGCAGAGAGATGCTGAGTGTCCGGTGCTGAGTGTCCGGTGCTGAGTGTCCGGTGCTGAGTGTCCGGTACTATTTTAATGTTGGTGTTAGTTTTGGTTGTGGGTTTTTGCGTTGAATATTTTATTTTCCATTTTGCGGAGGGAGGGCGGGAAAATTAATTGCATGAGAATAAATACTCAGCGCAGACGCGGCTATTTTATTTACATGACTATAGCTAACTGTTTAATCCATTACTTGGGAACCTTTTATTTTCACTATGATTGAGTCTCACGGTAGTTTCTTGTTACAGGTACACGGCGTTATTTACTCCTCATTACCATTTTCATAGTGCTATTTCGTAACTAAAAAGTAACAACCCACTCCATTAAACTCCACCACAAGGCTTCCGCGCTGTCGTGCTTAAAACAATTAGCTGCTGTGCCCTAAGCACGACTTGTCGAATCCTGCGTTACGTTACGGTTATCGTATCGAGATCGAGAAATCTCATACTAAATTTTAGTTCCAAATACGCTCACGGGCGGGCGCTGTTCCAAACGTCATACAAACTCGTTATAGTTTACTATTCGATTTTACGTGACGCAGGATTCGACAAGTCGTGCTTAGGGCACTGTAATTAAGCTTTCTTTGATTGCAGCGAAGTGCACGCCGCACCCGCGAATATTACTCGAAAGAATACAGGGACCACTAAGTATTTGGATTGTTACGCAAAATTATGATTAATTAGGAAGTCAATTTGTTTCACCTATTTTATTAAATTATTTAATATTTTCCACGTGACGATCAAAATACTTGTGGCCGTTATTTTCTTCTGAGTAGTATAAATAAGGCAATATAATAACTAGAATTAATGTTTTTACCTAAATATGTATATTGCCAATTGGCCTATAATTGTCTATCGTGTTTTTTTTTTGTAATCTCCTTGCACTGTTTTGTGGTGTTCAATAAAGCATATTTGCATTGTATTGTACAGTTTTTTTTTACAATGTTACTGCTTAAGTTATAAATAAAATTTGATACAATTTACTAAAGTTGTGTTCTTTTTTCAACAGGTAACAGCAACGCGACATGCATGTGAAAATATACTCGTCCATAGCAGGTAACAAAACTTAACAGACTAAGCATTTTTGCCTAAAAAAAATTGTACGCGCACATGCAAAGACGAACGCTTCGAACCAAGTAAGACTGGTGCGTAAGAGTAGGACAGAATTTCTTGTTATAATGTAATAAGACAAGCTGAGAAATGACTGACATAATAATGTAAGTAGGCATTTTATCTCAGCCCTCTAGGTCGGCAACGCCACAACAATCCCTTTGGGTATTTATTAAGCTGAAAGTTTTTTTTATTTCTGTTTTTCGTTTTTTGTGATTATTATTATTTTTGATAATCACAGTTCACGTCTGCCTCTGACGTTCGTGTCGTCGCGGCATACTTAGTTTTAAGGCTTAGTTTTTAGATGGAAGGGTCACACTGAAAACCAGCGCTACGGCTTGCCGCAGCATCATGCTGAGGGTGACCCTTTTAGTGCTATTCGGCACATATTTTTAATCGTTAGTTTCTAAGCTGTCTTTGTTAGTTAATAGTGTTTGCATTGTCTGGTTATTGTTGATTATTGATTTGTTTTTATCTGTATGTGTATGTGTCGAATTAGTTTCTAATAAATATATGTTTCTTTCTTTCTTCTTTCTTTCTTTGGTGTTACGATTGTCCATGGGAAGCGATAATAATTTATCCGTCCACTAAACTTGTTCATTTGCCTCCTATTTACTGTACTTCAATCATCAAGGAATCCTTTTGTCATGTCCGTCTGTCTGCGTATCCTCGTTATAACGCAGAGACTCTTGGTACTGGAAAGCTGTAATTTGACATGCGTAAAAAATCTTGCATAGTGTAAAAATCACCTATTAGAACAAGACATAACTATGCAAGGAATGATGCCAAGTTTCTTGCGGCGCATTCTTCTTGGCAATCATGGTCTTCCCGAAAGCGCTGGTAGACTCGAAAAAATTACGTGTAAAATAATAATAATAAATATTACGGGACAATTTGACACCAATTGACCTAGTTCCAAACTATGCAAAGCCTGTACTATGGGTACTAGACAACGGATAAACATACTTATATAGATAAATACATACTTATATACATATTATTAAACATCCAAGACCCGAGAACAAACATTCATATTCATCATACAAACATCTGCCCCGACCGGGATTTGAACCCGGGACCTCAAGCTTCATAGTCAGGGTATCTAACCACTAGGCTATTCGGTCGTCAAAAGAGCATTCAACTGCCTATTTGCTGAGTAAAGTTTTGAGTTTTTGAATTTTGATATCCTGCTTGTGTCCGACACGATCTTGGCTGGTTTCTCTTAAAAAAAACTGATACTTCATGAAGAATGCTTCGTAGTTTTCTATTCATTTCGCTAATTATTCAGCGGCAGTTAAAATGTTCCGACCGACTGCATTGAAGTACTCTACGTTTTATTAAGTCGCATGAAACGTTCGTTTTATTCAATCCATTGTAATGGCCGGTAGCCACGAAAACTATATCTTGTATGAATACCTTTTAGAGATTATATTTAGAAGCTTTTAATTATTAGATTTCCGTGTTTGGAATAAAATTACTGGTGCTTTTTTAGAGCAGTTTGATGTCTACGAACAGTTTTATTTTTTGCACCTTAGTTCCAATGATGGACACTCTGCTTGTCACTTTTGTTGGTATGAGTTAAGATTGGAGGTGCCAACTACTGGGGCAGTGTCGAGCACTAGGGCATTTACCATATAATATCTTTTAGAGAAGAAGTATCTATTGTACGGTTGCCGACTCTAATAGAAAAACATTTGTAGCGCTCGTAATTAAAAATCAATAAAACAAAAATTCATGTATGAACTAAAAAACAATTACTTTGCTCACTCGCGACCACTAATGACAAATAGTTATATCTGTGCGGCAAATGCATGTTTCCATGCAACACTTCCACCTCCACTGCTACACGAATCAACACATGCCACACAGACCCAACTATCACCACCACCACTATACTAAACGCTGACGCTGACACTACTACTGTAGTGGAAGTGGTGGCATGTTGAGCGGTTGTTGTTGTGCTTCGTAAATGGCCTCGTGGAGAGTGCCGAAACGCGTCAGCGTTTAGTATAGTGGTGGTGGTGATAGTTGGGTCTGTGTGGCATGTGTTGATTCGTGTAGCAGTGGAGGTGGAGGTGTTGCATGGAAACATACATTTGCCGCACAGATATAACTATTTGTCATTAGTGGCCGCGGGTGAGCAAAGTAATTGTTTTTTAGTTCATAAATATGGACCTCCGCAAAGTAACGCCTGATTCAATAAATTATTTAAAAATTCATGTGCCCTAAGCACGACTTGTCGAATCCTGCGTTACGTTACGGTTATCGTATCGAGATCAAGAAATCTCATACTAAATTTTAGTTCCAAATACGCTCACGGGCGGCCGCTGTTCCAAACGTCATACAAACTCGTTATAGTTTACTATTCGAATTTTACGTGACGCAGGATTCGACAAGTCGTGCTTAGGGCACTGATCTCAAAGAAGTATCGTTTTTGCATTTATTCTGTTTTTTTTTTGTTATTACCGTCAAAATCTATTATTAGAGGTACATCAAATAGGCACTTACTGGAACAACTTGAAATAAAACCAAGATTAAACTAGCCAAGAAATGATAACCAATTTTGTATCTACTGATGGTCGAGCACGAGTTTTTGAATCCTGCGTAACGTAATCGAGTAGTAATGTTATTGAGAAATTTGTACCTATAACGTTTGGAACAGCGCCCGCCCGCGAGCGTAGTTGGAACTAAAATTTAGCATAAAATTTCTCGATTTCAATACGATAACGTTACGTTCCGCAGGTTTCGAACATTCGTACTCGGGCTTCTGGAAAGAAAATGATTCGCCTAATCCTACGCAATTAGAAGCCGTTCGTAGCACTGCTACGAGACGTAGCGCGTAGCATAACCGACGCTACACCGACACCTACGACTCGTGCTAATGCGATTATAATTACCGTTAACGATAAGTGTATTAATTCTTACTCCAATAACATTCGGTAGATCGATACAATAAATGGATTAACTATTTTAACGATGAACTGAAAAAGTTTTCTGTAAAATTTAGTTTATAACACAAGCTTTTTTTTTGTACTGTACCTTTTGTTGACTGTGTCTGTTTGTATTGTCATCCAACGTACATATAAAATACCAAATCTTAAGTTAATGGTCAAAGAGTTCCGCGGAGACGATTCCGATCAGACCGCCATATTTAATTTCACAACCAGATTATTGTATTGTCATCTTACATAAATGTGCTGAATTCCATCTCAATCGGTTCATCTCAACTGCTTGAAAATTCAAGTAGAGAGAGAGAGAGAGATATATTATTCACACAAATTCGGCACACATACAAAAGAGCAGCACATTTGAAAATTAAAAAAAAACTAAATAAAACAAAATCAGAAACTTAATAACTATTTAAAACTTAAGGAAATGCCGAATAGTGTGAAGTGGGCCCCACTCAGCATACTGCTACGCGCAGCGCAACGCTGTTTTTCAGCAGGACCCAGTTAAAAGATTTGATTTAAGCACATACATTCAAACATTGTATGTTAATTAATGAAAGCTTGTAAATAGTAGTTTATGCAACTGCTACATAATGAGTGTTTTAAGGCCTAATTATGTGGAGTTGCATACATTACTTTATCTACACACATATTGTAAGTACTCTAAGATGGGTTCAGAAGCCGAAGGCATATATCATACCCATACCTGTCACGAATTTGATTGTTTTTTTAAATCATGGACAAACGTGCCGAACTGACGTTTCGTAAACTGTTTTTTTTTTATTGTAAAAAAAAAATATCACATTATTTATACATGTCTGACCGAACATGACTTATATACGTGAGTGATCCGTTTTATTTCACTATGATTGAAAATTACGCTGGTTGTCAAATTCGAAAAATCGAATTCGATATCGAAAATTCATTACGACATCGAATCCGATGTCGTAATGACTATTACTTTACTGCTGGACCTGCTGGCGGGGGTTGGCGGCGGAGGCGACGATGTACTGAAATGCTGGTCATTTTCTACGGTTTCTGAACGCATTATAGAGGACTTATGATATGTGTGTAGATAAAAATAGTTAAGTGTGGTCAACGGAATATTAGTGTCACAGCCATTAATTATAATATCAGTGCCCTAAGCACGTCTTGTCGAATCCTGCGTTACGTTACGGTTATCGTATCGAGATCGAGAAATCTCATACTAAATTTTAGTTCCAAATACGCTCACGGGCGGGCGCTATTCCAAACGTCATACAAACTCGTTATAGTTTACTATTCGATTTTACGTGACGCAGGATTCGACAAGTCGTGCTTAGGGCACTGGAACATTTTGAAGTAGGAACGGTGTTGCCGAGCCCGGCAGCGGGAGCAGCGCGGCCGGCGGCGCCCGTGCGGACGTGCTCGCGGCTCATATCTGAGACTACTTTGTAGTCTGACAAAATTGGCAACAAAAACGGCGTACCGAAGGGCCGGACCATAGGCTACACAATATGCTTAAGTCACAGCATTTTACTAGATACTAATAGCTC
Source organism: Clepsis dumicolana (assembly GCA_963691665.1). Taxonomy (NCBI): domain Eukaryota; kingdom Metazoa; phylum Arthropoda; class Insecta; order Lepidoptera; family Tortricidae; genus Clepsis; species Clepsis dumicolana. Next base: position 382,312 of record OY829507.1, on the reverse strand, counting down.
ATTAAATAGATTAGATTTTCACTCGAGTAGAAAGCCGTGGTAGCCTAGTCGTTTGACCTGTGAACTTTCTGTTACGCCATTTGGCAACGTTGTGGAACAAAACATGTATGAGTATGTGTGCCGCTGCGTTCGGAGCATGTTTGACGGCCGAATAGCCTAGTGGTTAGAGACCCTGACTATGAAGCTTGAGGTCCCGGGTTCGAATCCCGGTCGGAGCAGATGTTTGTATGATGAATATGAATGTTTGTTCTCGGGTCTTGGGTGTTTAATATGTATATAAGTATGTATTTATCTATATAAGTATGTTTATCCGTTGTCTGGAACCCATAGTACAGGCTTTGCCTAGTTTGGGACTAGGTCGATTGGTGTCAAATTGTCCCATTATATATATATTTTTTTTATTTATTTATGTTTTTCGTTTGTTGCGTAAGAATACAACGTATCTTTACTTATAAAATCGTCGAATATTTACAACAACAAAACAAACAAAAACAAAATAAAAGTTAAATCTAGAACCTAAAATGGAAAACGTACCCGAGGCCGCTACCTCGGGGCAAGGTGCCCAAAGGGCTGGCGGCGTTGCCTCTTTGTATAGCAATGCGTATACGTTGGCCGAGGAACGCGCAGACCCTTTGGTCACCTGTAATTTTGACCAATTTTTAGGGTTCCGTACCTCAAAAAGAAAAAACGGAACCCTTATAGGATCACTTTGTTGTCCGTCTGTCTGTCTGTCTGTCTGTCAAGACCCTTTTTCTCTGGAACGCGTGGAGGTAGGATGCTGAAATTAATATCAAATACTCAAGCCTGCAGTCCCTTGAAGCTGTGAAAAAATCAAGCATCTAAGTCAACGCAATCAAAAGATACAGTCATTAAAAAATTAGTTTCCATACAAATTGCTGATTTTAGAAAACCTAAAGGGTACTTCCAGTTGTCCTAGAAACTTAAAATTTGCTATGAAGGTAGCTCTTATAGTACAACCACTCAGAAAAGTCTCAAAATCTTAATTTTTTGTGTCTGTCTCTAAATTTCGAGGACCAATATAAGTTGACCCCACACTGCGTACATTTTGCTTAGGAGCAGGGCTCTGCTTACTACACTGGATTTCTTAAAACACTGGGGAAAAGCGTTAAAATCTTTCTACGGAACCCTCGTGCGCGAGTCTGACTCGCACTTGGCCGGTTATTTTCTTATCTATACCTATAAAACGGTACCGTGACTGACTGACTGACTGACTGACTGACTGGCTGACTGGCTGACTGACTGACTGACTGGCAGACAACGCACAACCTAATCCACTGGGCCTATAGACTTGAAAATTGACAGACATATACCTTGAGTATCCTAAAAGTGCACTAAGAAGGGATTTTTCGAAATTCCAACGCGATAAGGAACTAGCCCAATTTGAAATAGCTAGTAATATAAAAAAAAAATGTAAGTTGGGTCCCCACGGGCCATGTCTTTAAATGATAATTATTTCAGCACACAGTCCTTAACAACCCTAAACTTATCCGCTTTTAGCAGCATCTCTTCTGATCAGATTAACCAAATTGGTTTCTCGAAACTCGATTTTGACACGTTCCGCTATCTCGACCAGATAGATTGTTTGATAGCGTGCATGCGATGCTGAGAGTTTATTCCTTTATCGATAGCGGCGCGTTATCATAATGGCTTCTATGCGTCGTTCAGTCGAAAAGAAAATTAACTGGAGCCTAGCATGTATTGGGAATTGTTTTTTTTTTTCGTTAAAATTGTGCAACATTTAGAGTGCTTCTTACTTGGAAAGATTCCTTTGATATCCGTACAACTGAGGAGTGGAATACCCTGCGTGCCACTGTGTTTTCTGAATACTACAATCTGGCAGTTTTTAAGTCTAGATTGAAGGGACATTTAATATTAAATGTGCTTCATGTTAGACCACGTCTTGCTTTGCTAACTATGTCATGAATAAGAACTTAAAGATGTGAAAGTGTTGGATTTGTAAATATTTCATAAAAGGCTAAAGAAAGCGTGACGGGACATGAACCTACAAAGATCGTTAGAGATATGCGGATAAAAACTAACTAATTAAACACTATTTTGTCTGTACAATATATAATACTTAATAAAAGTGAAATCTTATACAATTTTCTTTAAATGTTAAATCATTTTAAGATCTTAGTTCTCATAAAACAGCACAGATTTTTATAAGAAAAACTTTACTTCAACGCTAATTTCTCGTGTTTACTCGCTGTATTTATTCAAGCACGTCTTAGTTTTAAAATTTCATTTTATTTACAATCACTGACTGTATAAATACTAAATCATTTAGAGGCCTACTTATGTAGAGTTGCGTACATTACTTGATCTAGACAGATAATTATTAGTACTCTAAGATGGGCTAAAAGGCATCCTGCCATCATCAAAGGCATCAGGCAAGCTGTCACGAATTTGACTGTTATAACGCTTGATTTTGGTATTACGTTTATTAGTTCAAAAGGTTCACAATCAATCGTCAAATCTTATAATAATAAAACACGGCACAAACGAAAGTTAAAGGGAAAAGCGAGGGGCGCGGAGATGGTCGTCAACGAACGATCCGACGCGTCGAGCGAGCCTAGTCTCTCTGGCGCGCGCGGGCGTCGCCGGCGGCTGGGGCGCGGGCGCGGGGCGCGGGCGGTACAGCGTGTGTATGCGTATACATGACGCTCGGAGGCCCTACAGCGCGGCGAGCGCATCCGCACGTTATACTGTTGTTTTTTTAATAATTGTCAAAAATACGTAGCTCACGTTCCGAATCGACAAATTTTCTAATAGAGGCCTATTTCAATTGGTTTTTGATAATGTTCCAAATTTGAAACTCATGATCATAACGAATTCGATGTCGTAATGACAGTCATTACGTGTCTGCTATTAGCTACTACCATAGATAAGAATAATTTAATAGCAAAACTGACTGTGGCAGTGCTCGTCATTAGGTACTTACGGTTTCTGAACGCATTATAGAGGACTTATGATAATACGTAGATAAAAAGTGGCTTCGTATATGCTATTATAGGTACTTTATTCGCTTCAGTTAGATTTGTCAAATCTACAATTGCTGTCGATAACAGGGACCAAGTACGAACCCCGATCACGACAGACCTCGACGTATTTCAACGAAATACGTGAATAAGAAACAAGTTTTTTATCTAAGAAATGTAAGCTTGAGTGGATTTAATATGGGGCCTTCATAATTTTGAATGGGCCGACTAGCGAACGCTGTTGCGTGACCTCGTCCAAACTACTGACCTGATCTAAAGGTCTGCTGTAAACGGGCCAAAATGCAAGCGGCAGCGGTTTTAACCCGCTACAAAAAAGAGGGGTGTTATAAGTTTGACTTGTACGTATCTGTGTATATCTGTGGCATAATAGCTCCCAAACGTAAGGACTGATTTAGCTGCGGTTATTTTTAATCGAAAGCTAGTTTAATCTAAATGGATCTTAGCTAAGTTTCATCAAAATCGGTTCACCCATTTCTGAAATGTTGAACTTTTAAATGACAATGTCAGAGTTTTTAACCCCCGACGAAAAAGAGGGGTGTTATAAGTTTGACCTGTGTATCTGTGTATGTCTGTGGCATCATAGCCCCCAAACGGATGGACCAATTTAGCTGCGGTTATTTTTAATCGACAGCTAGACTAGTGTAACCAAGATGGTTCTTATCTAAGTTTCATTGAAATCTGTTCACCCGTTTTAAATTATCTGAAATATTGAACTTTGAAATGACAATGTCGGGAGTTTTTCAACTTTTCTAATTCAACTTTTCTAAGTTGGTTAGGTTATAATTGTTTAACTCAGGCGTTACTTTTTGGGTTAATTTTATTCATGAACTACAAACAAATAAATTGCTCACCCTCGACCGAACGTGTAAGGTGGGTAGCTACCTTCATGCGACAAGTGTGTATGTTTCAGCCACACGAACCACGTGACAATGATGGTAAACGAACAAGTGGGTCACCTGATGGCAAGTGATCACCACTGCCCATAAAGACCCCATTCGTAGGGATTGCATCTGCGTTGCCAACCTACGCACTAAGATGAAATGCCTCATGATTTCTTCGGCTGTCTTACTCTCCATACCAGAATACAGCAGTCCAAGCACTGCTGCTTAGCAGCATGATGAGCGAGTAAGGTACATGAAAAAGCTGGCAATAATAAATATCTAACCAAGCCAACTTAGGAAAGTCGGACACCCCCGACATTTTAAATTAAAAGTTAAATATCTCAAAAACTTAGCTAAGAACCATTTCGATTAAACTAGCTTTCGATTTTAGCTAGCAACGCCGAGCAACAGGCGGCGGTTAATTAATCTGTCTTCCCTGACTCTGTCAGCAGCGGCTATGGGGGCCGTTGGGATTAAATAACCCCAAAACATCCTGACGATTTGACGGGAGCCCACTATGATTATTTTCCCTTGAGAACTCCCGACTAAACAACTATGCGAGTTATGTGCATTGGTACAGCAATCCATCGCACAGAAGATCAGAGGAAGGCCGTTGATCGGCGTTTGTTGGGGTCACGATCCTCAATATTGGGGGACCGACTGAGGAGGAGGGAGCTTTCGATTAAAAAAAACGGCGTCCGATTCGGTACATCCGTTTGGGAGTGATGCCACAACAGATAAACACATACACTCTTTAACACCCCTATTTCCGCTTCTCTCGTAACATTGCACCACACAATTTCGTTTACGGACAACGGAGCGGTTTCTGCCAAAACAGATTTCTTTTCTGTATTATGTGTGTTCCGTCCAATCCGATTAGTGGAGCGCAGTTTACAGATCTGTGACCAAACGGTGACTATTGTTCAGCGAGAGGCGACAAACATGCTCGTTAGAGTGAACTAAAGTCGTGTAAGTAATATAATACATCTCTTGTATTATAAATTTTCAAAGAAAGAAAGAAAAGAGAGAAAAAAATCTTGAACATAATGTGGTGATACTATTTCATAGCTAGTTTTTTACACTATACTGAAGTTATAAAAAAGCTAATGACAAAACTGTGTCGTGTTGTCGGCGCCGTAGCGGTGATTTCCACTGACACCTTTTTACTTAAAACGAGGCCTGAAACTAAACAGGCATGAATGTCATTATATGCATGAAAAATACAAAAAAAATAAAAAAAATATTCAGTACAATTATGCCTGTCAACACTCGCGAGGTCGAATCGTTTCATAACGATCAAGCCCCACAAACCACGCTTTGGGTTTTCTACTTATATTTTTAGGTAAAATTCTACTTTATTTACATAATAAAAGCAATTTACAATGACATTAAATCTAAGCTTAAACTAAATAAACTAAAACTTAAAACTAAATTAAATCTAAATAAGGCCCCCGTGGCATAGTGCCCAAAAGGCTGGCAGCGTTGCCTCGCTGAATAGCGATGCTGATTCTTTGAGAGAGAAAACTGCCAGCCCTTTGGTCACAAGTTATTTTTAGGTAATTTTAGTACCTAGGCGAGTCAAAGGAAAAAAAATGCCATGTTGGTTGTGCTTGTGCTTTACTAATATTAGTATTTTTCAGAAAATAGTAACATTGTTTTTTTACTGTTTTCATGGGTATGCTGTTTTCTTTTTATGGCTTTTTAGTTAAATAAATATACTTTACATTGTGTAAGTATTGCAATGTCAGCTGTTACAATTTGGTCCAAACTTGATAGTAGACATGTCTTGACATTGACATACCTAATAATTACTATTATATACTTAATCGATTTTTTAATGCTTACGGATCCTTTCAAATTGTTCGGTGTCAGTCAGAAATTATTGAATAGGTAGGTACTGATATTACAAAAACGTTTGTATCATGCGCATACAACATTACGGAACAAAACGCGTAAAAAAACATCACCTTTGATTTACCTATATCTAAATTTAAATACCGACCCACTTCAAGGGCAATCCCAAGTGTTCATTATTCTAAAACAAACGGCGCCCGAGCTCATAATCTTCCTCAGCCTTTTATTTCTATCCAATTACGAATACCTACAGTTTTTAATTTGATTTCCATTAATTTTAATTGTTTAGAAAGCGCTTCATTCTTCCACAACCCTTCCGAGGGTAATGGATTTTGTTTTTCTACCTGCCTGTAATCGTTCTTTTAATGTGTTATTGAGGCCGGGGCTTAAACAGGCCTTTTGGAAGACGCAAACGTAAGTACGTTTGGAAGTTAAGGTACTGTAGATTTTTAGGCTTCCGCACCTCAAAAGGAAAAACGAAAGCCTTACAGGGTCACTTTGCTGTCCGTCTGTCTGTCGGTCAAGACCCTTTTTCTCTGGAACGCGTGGAGGTAGCATGCTGGAATTAATATCAAATACTCAACCCTGCAGTCTCTTTGTACGGAACCCTCGGTGCGCGAGCCAGACTCGCACTTGGCCGGTTTATAGGGTTCCGTACCTCAAAAGGAAAAAAACGGAACCCTTATAGGATCACTTTGTTGTCCGTCTGTCTGTCTGTCAAGACTATCAAATAATGGGTATTTAATATTAATTTCAGCATGCTCATGGGCCTGCGGTCCCTTGAAGCTGTGAAAAAATCAACCTTCTAAGTGAACGTAATTAAAAGATACAGTCATTAAAATTAAAGGCTACTTCCATACAAATTGCCGAAATCCGAAAACCTAAAGGGTACTTCCAGTAGTCCTAGAAACTTGAAATTTGGTATGAAGGTAGCTCTTATAGCACAACTATTCAGAAAATTCTCAGAAATCTGTAGATTTCGCAGACCAATATAAGTTGACCCCACACTGCGTACATTTTGCTTAGGAGCAGGGCTCTGCTAACACTGGGCTTCTTAAAACACTGGCCAAAAGCGTTAAAATCTTTGTACGGATTTTCAGTTACAAAGGGCTTATGGGAACATCATCATGTCTAACTTCAGACACTCTCCCCGCTCCATCATCATGTCTAACTTTAGACACTCTCCCCGCTCCATCATCATGTCTAACTTCAGACTCTCTCCCCGCTCCATCAACTCCCACGCTGGTCACGGGGATACTCGTGATATATATATATTTTTTTATCTTTATAGACAAAAAGAGAAATGAGGCTTTGGTCGCTGGGCGACGATGTCAGCCTCATTAGGCATACAAAATTATTAAATTAGTGCCTATTATTAACTAACTTAAGTATCATGCAAAATAGTTTAAAAGCTAGTTTTGAAGTTGGATTTGACAGGATAATATTACATGTACCAACATCCTTTAAACTAATACTAGCGTCCTATTCTATCGCTCTGCGGTCTGCCCCGACTCGGGCACATTCCACCAAGGCGTGGTAGGTATCTTCTCTAGCGCCGCAATTAGAGCAGTTTGGAGAATCTGTCAGCTTCATTAAATGTCCAAACGCATTAAGTGGGATGTGCCCTAAGCGGAGCCGCATAGCTATGACCACTAACCTTCGGTTCAACCGACTTTCACAAAACCAAGGTATCTTTGGCGCCTCACTTACCATTGTCCTGTACCATATGCCCTTCTCCCTCGATCTTCTATCGAAGTAGTCTTTCCAAATTAAATTAATATTAAATTAAATTAATAATGTATCAGCTTCCTGCGGCAACATTCCTGGAGCGATACAACTTAGGAATCTTTAAAAAACGAGCCTACCTATTCCTTAAAGAGCTGGCAACGCACACGTGATTCCCCCCGTCTTGCGGGTGTCCATGGGCGGCGGTGATCTCTTTTATAAAAAAAAAAAAACTAGTCCGACGGTTTCGTAACTATTCCAGATTCTGTATCATGGTGCTCAGCGGCTCAAAAAACGACGCTACTAATATTAAGTCATGGTTGCCTTGTAGAGATCGCTATGTAGCGATAAGGCCGCCCATTGCTACCTTGCATTTTCTTTGTACCTTTTTTCTGTTTTGTTTATTATGTGGTGTTCAATTAAGAGTTCTTGCATTGTATTGTATTGTATTGTAAATCCGGTGCTCGGTAATGCAATATCCTGTAATCCGGTATCTGATATTTGGTATCAAATCCGGTATAATATATGGTATCCGGGTAATCCGGTACCTTATATTAGTTAAGTTTCTGGGTTTCACTGTAGTGTTTGTTTTAAATTATCTACACTTGATTGGTAGTAAGGTATCAGCTGTGAACTCTGTGACAAAATTGGTAGCTAAACAATTTTTGCCTTTGAATATACAAGTAACAGGTAGGTACATCAAATCAAAAGTGGTCCAGAGTTTTATAGCTTTAATCGTGACAGGATACTATGACTTGCGTAGATTGAGTCATTGTTTACTTTAAAATCTTATGGATAATATAATTATCTTCATCTTCTTCTTAAATTTAAGAGCTATGCTCTTGTCGGTGGAGTAACCGCCACTCCGCGCGGTCTTCGGCCAGCCGTTTGACTTCCTGATACGACACGACACCCACTTTCTCCTTCACCTTGTTAAAATAGGTCAATCTTGGCCTTCCTCTGCCTCGTCTTCCTTCTATTTTTCCTTCCAGCAGGTTTAAAAAGAAATCATCGTGTCGTATCAAATGTCCCATCATATGCCCCCTTCTACAATTTATGGTCTCCAGTAATATTCTTTTTTCCTTGACCATGGTAAGAACCTCTTCGTTGGTTTTCTTTTATTTCCAGCTAATTCTTTACATCCTCCTTCAGCACCAAATCTGAAAGACCTCTAGCATTTCTCTGTCCCGTTGGGTCATGGTCCATGTCTCACTTCCATACAATGCAATGCTCCAGATGTACACTTTTATAAGGCGTTTTTTAGCTTTTGTGGATATTTTGGCTTTGAGTAGGTGCTTTTTGTTATTGAAAGCTCTCTTAGCCATAGCTATTCTTTGTATTATGTCTGGGGTACATCTGGAGTCATTGGTAATTAAACTGGCTAAATACTTAAATTTTGTACCGGCTCTATTGTGTTGTTGTTTAGCGTGATTGGGGCGCGTTCTGATCTTGTTTAGAAACGAGAAGCGTCTTAGTTTTCGCACTATTTATTTTGAGTCCGTAAAGATTGAAAATTTTCTCCATTTCTAGGATCATTTCTTGTAGTTGGGCACTATTTTCAGCAACGGCTGCAATGTCATCCGCAAACCGCACGGACTGAATTTTCTTGCCATTAACTTTAACTCCTCCAATGTTAGAATCCACAATCTTTCATATTGCGCTTTCTATATAGATGTTAAATTTAAGTGGTGAGAGTGGAGATCCCTGTCTTACCCCTTGTCTAATCTTTGCTGCCCCCTTTTCCTCTCCTATCTCTATGATGGTCTCTTGGTTCTTAAAGAGTTCGTAAATGATTTTCCTATCTCTGTAGTCGACTCCAGCTTTTCGTAGGATATCCATCATCTTTTTCCAACCCACTTTGTCAAAAGCCTTTTCGAGATCAATAAAAGCTATGTGTGTGTCCATATTATACTCTAAGCGTCTATCAACTATAAGTCTTAGTGCTGAAATTGCTTCTCTGGTCCATTTGTTCTTTCTGAAACTATATTGATCGGGTCCCAGTTGGCTTTCAACAATTGGACTGAGTCTGTTCTGGATAATTTTCAAAAGAATTTTGGATGATTGTGATATAAGACTTAAAGTTCGGTGCTCTTCACATTTTAAAGTATTTAGTTTTTTGGCAATGTCACTGTTCTGCTTATTTGAAAATCTATTGGTACTTGTCCTGTTGTATAAATAATCTGTAGAAGCTCAAAAATTTCCTGTATCAAAGGATCACACATCGATCATTTCGATGTATATTTGATCATCTCCTCCTGCTTTACCATTCTGAATACTGTTCAAGGCTTTGACGAACTCTCTTATCATTATAGCTGGACCCTTATCATCTACTTTCACAAGTTGTTCCTCTTCCATGTCATTATCATGCAAACCCTGGCCATTATAAAGTTCCCCTATGTATCTTTTCCATCTATCAAGTATATCACAGTTATTTATAAGTATATTATTCTGTTCATCTAAAATTGTTGAGCTCTTGATATTGTGTTTCCTATATAGATGTCTTATTGTAATACATATACAATACAATTATATACAGAATAATTACCTATACAACACAAAACTATTGAACACCACAGAAAAAAATAGAACAGAAAAAAGGTACACAGAAAATTACCGGTAACAATTAGCAGTCTTATCGCTACAAAGCAATCTCTACCGGGCAACCATAATGGAAACATTAGGTACCTACTCGAACAACGAAAGAAATCAAAGCCTTATTATAATGATTTGGTCGGACATTCTTGTCAAGAGTCGGTTGTTAGATGTTTAAATAATAAATGCATTTATTACTAGTATTTCTGGTGGGTAAATTCTAACGTTATTTGTACAGAGAGTCGAGCACGACTTAACGAAAGCTGCGTAACGTTACGGTTATCGTATCGAGATCGAGAAAGCTCATACTTACTAAATTTTTGTTCCAAATACGCTCACGGGCGAGCGCTGTTCCAAACGTCATCCAAACTCGACAACGTTTACTGTTCAGTTTTACGTTACGCAGTATTCGTAAAGTCGTGCTCGACCCTCTGAAGTAGTTCTGAACATACCTACCAGTGAGCCTATTAATGCCGTTCGTAGTACGGAGAATTTTGAGCCGGGTACGATGCGGGAAGGAAGTTTTAGGTTAGTTTTTATGACGAAGCATGTTGTAGATGACTGTTTGTAATTTAGGGTGAACTTATTGACGAGGTCTGTTCCTGTTACTCATATTATTTGTACTTTTAACAAGAAACTGTCGACTCAAATCGTAATTGAAATAAGAGGATCACTCGCGTACCTATGAGTTTATGAGTACATAGGTACATTTATTATGAGTCGTGAAGAAACTGTCGAGAGACTCAAATCGTAATTGAAATAAGAGGATCACTCTCGTACCTATGAGTTTATGAGTACATAGGTACATTTATTATGAGTCCTGAAGAAACTGTCGAGAGACTCAAATCGTAATTGAAATAAGAGGATCACTCGCGTACCTATGAGTTTATGAGTACATAGGTACATTTATTATGAGTCGTGAAGAAACTGTCGAGAGACTCAAATCGTAATTGAAATAAGAGGATCACTCTCGTACCTATGAGTTTATGAGTACATAGGTACATTTATTATGAGTCCTGAAGAAACTGTCGAGAGACTCAAATCGTAATTGAAATAAGAGGATCACTCGCGTACCTATGAGTTTATGAGTACATAGGTACATTTATTATGAGTCGTGAAGAAACTGCCTTGAGACTCAAATCGTAATTGAAATAAGAGGATCACTCGCGTACCTATGAGTTTATGAGTACATAGGTACATTTATTGTGGAGAGAGGAAGAGGAAGGATTACGAATTAATCAGAAATAAGTAGAGTTTAGCTTGTTTAATTCGATTTTAATTAAATTTAATTAGAGTTTAATTAGATAATTGGTCGTGCTTCATATTTTTGTTGTATGGTTTTATTTGACAAATATAGACTATTTTAAGAAACCGGTTTCGGTATTTTTATATTTAATGAATCCCATCTATATTAAAAATAAATATTAATTTATTGCTGACGTGACGTCATCAAACGCATAATGGATAATGTAGTCTTCGCCTGCACAAAAAAAAATTACATTAAAGTCTATGGTAAAGTCAACGTCTAGGTGTTAACGTCACTGCGGACGGCTAACCTCAAAAAAAAATTAAAATCACTAACTTTAACTGAACCTGTTTGAAATGGAAGGCTATGAGTGTTTCGTCCCTTTATGTCCGAATAACAACAGGGACAACCCGGGTTTGTTATTCGTACCAATCCCAGAACGACGGCGAAAGGAATGGTGTCGTGAAGTCAAGCAAAAATACTTCAAGAACTATTTGCAGTTTTGTTGTGAAGATCATTTAAATATGTGTACCTATTTAAAACAAACACACTTCTTTTACACAATGGTTTAACAATAAAGTATTGACCATTGAGTACACGAATAAATTAATAAATTAGATTGTATTTATTATTGTATTTGTATACCGTAATTGTAGACCGATTTTCAAAATTCTTTTTTTGTTCGAAAAGGTATACTCCTGAGGTAGTTTCATTGTCCACAAATCATGATCTGATGATGGGATCCCAGGGAAATCGAGGGAAACCCTCAAATTTTATAGGCACGTATTATATGTTTCATATATTTTCTAAAGCTATTCAAGTATTTGCGTCTGGTAGTCATCAACTCATGTTGATGAGCTGATGATGGAAGGTACAACTCCTTAACGGTTAGGAGTTGGACGATAATTCTGAAAACGTTAAATCAACGTAAAATTGTGAAATAAAAATCTTTTAACAAAAAAGTATAACCGCCTTCAAAAAAAAACCTTAGAAAAAAACGTAAAATATAATGCATTTATTTCGGACAACAGAAACTAAGCCTAAAGTTTTATGGTCTAGCACTAAGCAGCAGAAATATGAAGTCGGTGCGGTGCGAGCGGAATATTCTTTGAATGAAGCACCGACTTCATCGTTTTACTTTTGGAGTGGTTCCATTGTCACCAAGTCGTGATTTGATGATGGGATCGCAGGGAAATGAGGGCAACCCTCAAATTTTATAGGCTCTTATTATTTGTTTTTTATATTTTCTAAGGTTATTCAAGTATTTGAGTCTGGTAGTCAACATCTCATGTTGATGAGCTGATGATGGAAGGTACAACTCCTTAACGGTTAGGAGTTGGACGATAATTCTGAAAACGTTAAATCAACGTAAAATTGTGAAATAAAAATCTTTTAACAAAAAAGTATAACCGCCTTCAAAAAAAAACCTTAGAAAAAAACGTAAAATATAATGCATTTATTTCGGACAGCAGAAACTAAGCCTAAAGTTTTATGGTCTAGCACTAAGCAGCAGAAATATGAAGTCGGTGCGGTGCGAGCGGAATATTCTTTGAATGAAGCACCGACTTCATCGTTTTTTTTCTAAGGTTTTTTTTTGAAGGCGGTTTTACTTTTTTGCCATTTTCAGTGCCGTTAGAGGATAAAATGCTGCTGGTTTTACTCTTTGTGCTTGTGTTAAAATAACTAATAAACAAACAAACTACAAAACGAAACGACACGTCAATGTCAAGTTTGAGTTCGTGTTTGATATAGACTAGATAGACGTCAGTCGTTTTTTTTTAATAAGCCAAAGGAATCATTATCCATTAAGCGTTTGATGACTCACAGAAAGGTCATTTGAAGGTCAAAACATTTCAACGAATATCTTAAAAATGTAAGACTTTTTTTAAAATCTGATATACAGAAATTGAATCGAAAACTTGTTTCTCGAAATGGTTTTGAGATTTCCATACATATATAAAAAGTTAGCATGGCTAATTGCGTTAAACCACTTCATCATCATCATATCTATAAGATATAAGTCCAGCAGCTGGACTTTAATCTATACCTATAAAACAGTACCGTGACTGACTGAATGACTGACTGACTGACTGACTGATTGATAGACAACGCACAGCCTAAACCACTGGACCTAGAGACTTAAAAATTGGCAAACATATACCTTGAGTATCCTAGAGCTGCACTAAGAAAGGATTTTTCGGAATTCCCACGGGATAGGGAACTAGCCCATTTTGAAATATTTCACGAGGGCAAAGCCGCTAGGCATAAGTTAGTCATGAATAAATCTTCCAATCATTAAGGATCTGACGACCGGATAGCCTAGTGGTTAGAGACCCTGACTATGAAGCTTGAGGTCCCGGGTTCAAATCCCGGTCGGGGCAGATGTTTGTATGATGAATACGAATGTTTGTTCTCGGGTCTTGGATGTTTAATATGTATTTAAGTATGTTTATTCGTTGTCTAGTACCCACAGTACAGGCTTTGCCTAGTTTGGGACTAGGTCAATTGGTGTCAAATTGTCCCGTGATATTTATTGTTTTTTATTATTATTATCTCCTCGACGATCAGTCTTGTCCTACTCGCGGTCCACTTAAAATGTTTTGGTCACCAATGTAGCCCAATTCAGATTAAGATTTTTGAATTTTTATTGACTCAACACTAAAATTACATTGTATAAATACAAATGTCATAACTTAACCAACTTAGAAAAGTTGAAAAACCCCCGACATTGTGAGTTCAAAGTTCAATATTTCAAGAACGGGTGAACCGATTTTAATGAAACTTAGGTAAGAACCATTTCGATTAAGCTAGCTTTCGATTAAAAATACCGCATCGAAATCGGTCCACCCGTTTGGGAGCTATGATGCCACACACAGATGCAAAGATACACAGACACACAGATACACATGTCAAACTTTTAACACCCCTCTTTTTCGTCGGGAGTTAAAAATATAAAGAATTCCAGTTGAGATCGTTGAACTCCCAATTCTCCAAAAGCCATCCTTATTCTCAGGAATCCAATAACTCGCGATAAGAAATTATCCGTATTTTTCGCGTGATAAAATATTTGTATTATATCCATTTAGCTCCATTTACCAAGTGAGATTAGCTTACGAATAAGCTAAGGTATGCGTGGCTTCGTATTGACAGGAGGGTTCCCAGTATTACGTTGTTATTGATTTCCACGTCACTTCCACTATGAAAAGGAGTAATTTTGGCAATAACATATTTTATTATGAACACTTTTGACGTATTGTCACTAAGGAATTCTTGCGGGTTTACTTGGAAGCTGGGTGTGTGTTGAGTTTCCGTCACTATTGTATATCCAGTATCGTAAAAGGAAACCAAACCGAGGTCTGCGATGCTTGTTGAAATTAATTTGTTGGTACTTCGAAGATGAGAGGGCCTAGAACTGACTTTGTGCCAAGTTTCTTGCGGCGGGCGCATTCTACTTGGCAATCATGGTATTTTCGAAAGCGCTGGTAGATTAAAAAAAATACTCTTAAAAGAATTCAACTGCCTATTCACTGAATAAAATTTAGATTTTAGATTTTGACATTATGAGAATTTTTAAATGATTCGCGGTGAATTGCATTAGACATACTGAAATGGTGACATTGACCGAGATTAAGATCGCGGGATCGCGGTGGATGCGGGAAGCTCAAGAGAGGTCTCAGTGGAGAGCCTTGGGGGAGGCCTATGTCAAACAGTGGACGTCTTCTGGGGATGACCTTATAGGTTTGATGAGTTCCCGATATTTCGACGCAGTTACATGCGTCATGATCACGGGCAAAACCGGTAATCGGGAGCTCATCAAACTTTTAAGGTAATCGCGGTCAATATCCCGTTTTCATTATGTCTAATAAGATTTTTGTCTGTACATTACGTATTGAGCGTTTCCCAGATTGGCGATCAGCGGTAGCGATCACGGTGGCGGTCAGTTGTATACCATGGCAGTCCTCGGCATGATTCATTCTGACGCGACCTCGACGCAGTCAGAACGCGGTACTTAGCGGTAGGCCGCCACCGCTGATCGCGACAGTCTGGGAAACGCTTTAAAAGATCAAACGGCTGTAACAGTTTTTTTTTATTGAAAGAGAGAAGCAAACGGGCAAGCGGGTCACCTGATTATAAGCGATCACAGCCACCCGTGGAAACCAGCAACCCCAAGAGAGTCACTAGTCCGTTGCCGGTCTTTAAGGAGGAAAAAGTTAGATGAATGGGGGAGGAGGGGGATCTGGCCTCCGGCACTTTCACTGACCAAACGAAACGCAACAGGGGTAGTATATATAATAGTTACCTATCATCCCAAGTTTATAAGTTAGTTCTCATTATCTAGACTTCAGATTAAGATCCAATCAATAGCAACCCGTTTACCGTCGTGTTGGGCGTCCGATTACGAAGCAAAGGTCAGTTGGGAGGTCAGTGCCTTGCGTGGAGAATTGATGGAAGCCGGCCTAGCGTGCTGTCGCATAGTATCTGATAATGTCGATAACGTATTTCTGGATACTATTTACTATAGAATTCCAAGGAGAACTAATTGAAGAATATGCCTCCATTCGCACGAGCGCGTTTTTAATGCGTTGAATTGAAACAAATTTATTTGTTTTCATATTTATTAACACGTCGGCGCTTTCAAAACGGTTTTATCTGACGGTGTTCGATTATAAGCGATGGGCGGTGGACGTTATGTCGTTTCTACATTATAACAGCGCAACGTTGGATTTTACCGCGACGCTTTTTAAGCGCTCGTGCGAATGGGGCCCAAGATCTACTGAAAAACTGCAGTTACTAAGTATTTGTACTAGGTAATACATAACTGTAGCGTTGCTAATCTAGAGGACTAAGATGAAATACCTCTTGTGCCCGTGATTTCTTCGACTGTCATGCTTTCCACACCGGAATACAACAGTGCCAGCAGGACTAGAGTCTGACCAGCCAGTCGTGTCACAAAATACCAACTAACAAATTATAACTATCTCTTTCTTATGCTGAAAAAGAGATGGGTGTACTTTCCCAGCTACGAATACTAGTGACACGACTGGCTGGTCAGACTCTAGCGAGCAAGTTAGTGGCAGCGATCTGTACGGACCTCGCACAAGGTCCTACCTACCGCCCGCAAAATTTATCGAAATTCGCAACAATTTCACTCGAGTTGTCCGTATTTGACAAAATACTCGTGTTGCCTCATTTTTTTGCCACCTGAAGGCAGTGGCGGCAGATGGGGGGTGGAGGGGGGCGGTCCGCCCCGGGTGCCAAGCCCCCAAGAGGGATGACAACAACTCACTAATACCTACCTACAGTCAAGGAATGCGCTCACAATCTCCCTCTAGGCGTTTTATTTTAAGTAGGAGCGATCAATGCAAAACCGCTCGGGGTGCCAATCTACCCTACGCCGCCACTGCCTGTAGGACAGAGATGGAATGACTAAAATTTCGTTTCCAGAACTCTTAACATTGTATTGCAAGCAATTTGTACTCGCCGCCTCACCGCAGTCTTTACCAAACCGGTATCAAATCCTCTATCTACTTCCCAAAGTCGACTCACTAATCCAATAATCCGTAACCCGATGCTTTCATTACTTCTACATTTCCTCGATCAAGCCTTAATCACAGGTCAGTAGCACAATATCGATTACCAAATCGAAGGATGCCATACGTGACCAAAATCGATGGGTCGATTACACAAAGCACTTGCAACGGGAGTTGTCTTTAGCTAATTTTTGTGCCACAACGTACAATTTGTAGAAAAAGTAGCCAAGCAACCGACGCGTTCACAATTATCTAAGCAGAGCCTTGCTTAGATAATTGTTATAGATATAAGAGTGCTGTGAGGGAGTATGTGTGTCTGTGTCTGGAATATAATTATGTGAATGAAGGTATTTCTACTCTCTACTTCTTACTGTCTCTACTAAGAAATAGGCATTTAAGCTCCATCTTCGCTTACCATCAAGCGTGGTCAAAAGCAAGCTTAAAACGTACATAAAAAACCAAATCATACTTAGAAAAGTAGAAAAACCTCCGACATTGTCATTTCAAAGTACAGTATTTCAAAAACAGATCCACCAATTTTAATGAAGCTTATAGCTTTAAATCATATCGATTAAACTAGCTTTAGATTAAAAGAAACCGCATCGAAATCGGTCCACAGATATACAGTATACAGATATACAGATACGGTATACAGATACACAGACGCACAGATACACACGTCAAACTTATAACACCCCTCTTAAAAGGTTCACCCCAGTCTCACCCCGGTTAAAAAGGCGAAATACGCAAAAAACTAGACTTTCAAGTGACCACTGTGACCTGTGTCATATAGTCATATCTTTTGTCAAAAGGGAAAGCTACATTCTCCCGGAATAAGAGCTTGGGGTTTGATTACGATAGCTATCACCGAGCGATCGAGACCGACGCGCCTCGTGATAGGCGATCGCAATTTTCACTGGCTCAAACGCAACCGTTGCATTTCGATACGGAAATTGTTAAGTATTAAATTGTTTTGTTTCCGGAATGTGGGATTGAAATTCTACGATTGCGTTTTGTTTGGTGAAGACACTGCTTACATGATACATGTATAGTTGAGCTCAATAGTAATAGAGAATAATGTAAAGACACCAATGTACAGTCGAACGTTTTCATTCTCAACCTAACGTAGGACGTTCTCACAGTAAATGTCATAATTTATTTATTATCAAAACAATTTTACAGCATTACAGCAAAGCCAATGCGCTGTAAAATTTAAATATTAACAA
Source organism: Clepsis dumicolana (assembly GCA_963691665.1). NCBI lineage: Eukaryota > Metazoa > Arthropoda > Insecta > Lepidoptera > Tortricidae > Clepsis > Clepsis dumicolana. Next base: position 364,237 of record OY829507.1, on the reverse strand, counting down.
CACACAATACAAAAAAAGTACAAATAAAAATTAAAAAAAAAATACAACTATTTAGGGAGTTTTCAATGTCAGTTTCGCTTCCCTAAACCAACGGAAGACCACACCCTCCGGCCAGAAGTCGGAGCGCAGGAACATCTGCTGGAGCTTGGCAGGCACTTGGAGTCTATAGAGCTAAAATTGTTAGCCCTAGATGACTCTAATGATTTTCCTTGTCGTGCAATGCGATGCCACCATGACATTTTCTACGAAAAGATTCCACATTGGGTCATGAGTCATGATTTGGTTGGTTGATAGTACTTTACCTTATAGTCCACCACTTGAAACCACTGTATAATACCATCATAGCCAAAATCAAGAACTACTCAATTTGATTTACTGTTAGCCAAGGACGATAAAACCAAGCTGCCAATGGCTATACAATGTCACGTTCCTGTAAAATAATGAGCCTGCTATAGCTAGTTTCACTATAGAGAGCTCTCTGTACTATTAATTTTGTATGACACTTACACCTCTGGCTAACACAATAGCGCCATCTATGAACTGAAAGAAAAAAACGAATTTAGATGGCGCTATTGTGTTAGCCAAAGGTCTAAATGTCATACCAAATGAATGGTACAGAGACCCCTCCGTAGTAAAACTAGCTACAGCAGGCTCATTATTTCAAAGGAACGCGACATCGTATAGACACTGGCAGTCCTTCGTCCTCCTTATTGATTTAAACTTTCGCGATTTTCTCACATTATCATGATACTCGGCACTTAATCTTAATTTATATTTAAATGTTTTGTACGCGATTAAGTCTTTGCGAGTATTTGCGTTTGGTAGTCATCATCTCATGATGATGAGCTGATGATGGAAGGTACAACTCCTTAGCGGTTAGGAGTTGGAGGATAATTCTTAAAATATTCAATCATTATTCGAAAGGGTATACTTCTGAGGTGGTCTCACTGTCACCAAGTCATGATCTGATGATGGGATCTCAGGGAAATCGAGGGCAACCCTCAAATTTTATAGGCACGTATCATGTGTTTCATATTATGTTTTCTAAGGCTATTCAAGTATTTGCGTCCGGTAGTCATCATCTTATGTTGATGAGCTGATAATGGAAGGTACAACTCCTTAACGGTTAGGAGTTGGAGGATAATTCTGAAAATGTTAAATCCTCTAAAATAATGATAAATTAATAAAATAAAACGAAATGCGTTTATTTCGGACAACAGAAACTAAAGCCTAAAGTTTTATGGCCTAGCACTAAGCAGCAGAAATATGAAGTCGGTGCTTCATTCAAAGAATATTCCGCTCGCACCGCACCGACTTTATATTTCTGCTGCTTAGTGCTAGGCGATAAAACTTTAGGATTTAGTTTCTGTTGTCCGAAATAAACGCATTTCATTTTATTTTATTCATTTATCATTATTTTAGAGGATTATTTTACGGTTTTTTGCTAATGTTTTTTTTTTTAATCACAACAAAATGTTTAGACATTTTTGTTAACATTTTAGCAATTTATATTTAACTTTACTATACCTAGTGGATTACTAATGTTATTACTCTCTAAAATCCTCTAAAACTAATTAGCTCTATGCTAGTTTTGTGGCTTAGTAGAGTTGAAAATCGATACGTACAGACAATTTCAAAGCAATTATGATGTTATTAACCGACTTCAAAAAAAAGAGGAGGTTCTACGTTCCACTGTATGTATATATTTTTTTGTATGTTCATCGATTACTCCGTCAATTGTAGACCGATTTTCAATTTTTTTATTTTATTTGAAAGGGTATACTCCTGAGTTGGTCCAATTGTCACCAAGTCATGGTCTGATGATGGGATTTCAGGGATATCGAGGGCAACCCTCAAATTTTATAGGCACTTATCATGTGTTTCATATATTTTCTAAGGCTATTCAAGTATTTGCGTCCGATACTCATCATCTTATGTTGATGAGTTGATGATGAAAGGTACAACTCCTTAACGGTAAGGAGTTGGAGGATAATTCTGAAAATGTTAAATCAACGTAAAATTGTTTCATTATGCGTAAAACATTATAATGAACCATACATCGATTACTTATTTTAACATGAAACTACCGTGAGACTCAATCGTAGTGTAATCAGACAAACTCTGTTTCGGACTAATGTAGTCTTTTATCTGGGAACGCATGACTCGGGGGCAGCGAAACGCATAGATCGCCTTTCAAATAAAAAACTCGCATTCAAATCGGTTCAACCGTTTAAGAGCTACAGTGCCACAGACAGACCCACAGACACAGAGCGGTCAAAGTTTTAACACCCCCCTTTTTGCGTTGGGAGTTAAAAAGTAAGCCTTAAGCTAGCTGTACAGTGTCCAGATTATGCTTATTGCGGTGACAAACGGGGCACATGGCTCTGTATTTTTGCATACAAAATGCAGACACGCGCTCCGAATGCGAAACGAGTCGTATTTTGCGCCGAGCGCTTGCGTGTTATGGAATGGACACAATTATATTTATTTACCTAACTGAAATTGTGTAGAATTTTCGAAATGAATTAATTCCCTAGAAAATAATTTTGTGAAGTGCTCGTGACTTTTTGTGTTGTAATGATTTTTGCTATCATACCTATCTGAAATGAAATGAAAATGAAAATATTTATTATTAACAAATACGAGAGAAAAATACATTTAGCAGTGTCCGGCGGACCCCAAACTAGGCTGAGCCTGTATCTTGGGACCCTACGAGTCGGTTTACATTCTGAGAGATTTCCTAAAGTTTTGTATTATCAGATAGGTAACTAAAAATAAACAAGAAAAATAAAAAAAAGACGTACAATGGTTATAAGCTTAACATTCTTTAGAAGAAGGCATGCATGTGTGTGTGTGTGTGTGTGTGTTAAGGGAGATTATGCGATGCACTCTTACGAGCATATGTTTAGTAAATTCTCCGTTTCAGCGTATGTTAGCGATTCTTACTGTTTTTTTGTTTATTTTGAACCTTGTGACGCGAAACGGAGGGACGTTATAAGTTTAATGTGTCCGTCTGTAGTCCGTCGGACAACAGAAACTAAAGCCTAAAGTTTTATGGCCTAGCACTAAGCAGCAGAAATATGAAGTCGGTGCGGTGCGAGCGGAATATTCTTTGAATGAAGCACCGACTTCATATTTCTGCTGCTTAGTGCTAGGCCATAAAACTTTAGGCTTTAGTTTCTGTTGTCCGAAATAATCGCATTTTATTTTATTTTATTTATCATTATTTTAGAGGATTATTTTACGTTCTTTTCCAAGGTTTTTTTTTTTAAGGCGGTTTTACTTTTTTGTTAAAAGATTTTTATTTCACAATGTTACGTACGTTGATTTAACATTTTCAGAATTATCCTCCAACTCCTAACCGTTAAGGAGTTGTACCTTCCATCATCAACTCATCAACATAAGATGATGACTACCGCACGCGAATACTTGAATAGCCTTAGAAAATATATGAAACACATAGTACGTTCCTGTAAAATTTGAGGGTTTGCCCTCGATTTCCCTGGGATCCCATCATCAGATCATGACTTGGTGACAATGGGACCACCTCAGGAGTATACCCTTTCAAATATAATAAAAATCTTGAAAATTGGTCTACAATTGACGGAGTAATCGATATACATAAAAAAAAAACATACGTAGAACCTCCTCCTTTTTTTGAAGTCGGACGTTCTTCGACTTTTCTAAATTGGACGTTGTTGTTGTTGTTGATGTTGTTTAGTTATTTATATTTTAGGAACCTTTCATTAACCTACCCACGTAACTTAAAATCACTCCAAATCGAACGGAACGATCGGTTCGAATCAATTAATTCGTACACGAACGAAGGCCGACCTGATGGCCCCGACCTACCCTCCTGACGGGTACCAATAAATTGTAGATAAAAGCTGAGTCCAGTGTGCCCTGCCCCCTGATAACCCCCCCCCCTTACCCCTCTCCCTCTCTTAAATTCAGAACCTATAGCACCTATAAGAAGAGTCCACTTACCGTTAGAGCGTTCTTTTTATATTTCCGTAGCCAAAATGGCAAAAACGGAACACTTATAGTTTCGTCATGTCCGTGTATCTGTCTGTCCGCGGCCTATTTCTAAGGCTATTGGTACTAGAAAGCTGTAATTTTGCATAAATATACATATTAATTAGCCTGAAAAAGTGCTGGGATAAAATCTTGAAAATATTTTTTGGGGGTAATCGACGCCCAGGAAAATAGGTCTCGATCGCGTTCGTGTTAAAATGTCAAATTTAATACTATGAGAATAGTTTGTTGTCGATACGTGCCACTAGAGGTGCAGCTATTTTTCCCATAGTAATTGAGACGTTAACGCGAACGCTATCGAGTCATTTTTTGTGTCAATAATTTAGACTAGAGGTTCAGTAGGCACTCTGAACGCTCGATAATAACTATGTATAACCTAACCAACTTAAAAAACTTGAAAAACCCCCGACATTATCATTTCAAAGTTCAATATTTCAAAAACGGGTGAACCGATTTGAAACTTAGCTAAGAACCATCTCGATTAAACTAGCTTTCGAACAAAAAAAAAATCCGCATCGAAATCGGTCCATCTGCTTGCGAGCTACGATGCCACAGACAGATACACAAACAGACAGATACACGGGACAAACTTATAACACCCCTCTTTTTCGTCATGGGTTAAAAACGCATAGTAGTCATAAACCTGTATTGACGCAACCCCAATCCTAAAGCAATTAAAAAATATTTCATTCATTCATGTTCTAATTGACAAAGTTTTTCAAGTTGTTAACTCGCTTGATAGTTTTTTCTACTTCGATCAATAATTTAATTACTTCGATCAATAATTTAATTACCTAGAAAATGGGTCACGAACGAAAAACCGGTGAGGAGCGAGTGTCATCCTACAATATTGTTTGCGTTACTTTTCGAACAGTTTTTAAACGTAGCTTACAGTGACAGGCACAGCGCCATCTCTTGTCCGATAGTGAAACTAATATTATTTTTTCTATAAAACTGTGCACTTTTCTCGAGGAAAACCTCGAAGAACGGAACGAGGAACGGATTTTTTTCATCATTATTCATTAAAAGTCGAAAACTCTGAGACCTATAAAAATAAAAACAAATGTGTAGAATGTGCAAATAACGGTCTTTCATATGATGCTGTAAAATTTTAAGACCCCCTTTCAATTAATAAAAATTGCAAAAAAGTTGTCTCAATTTCGATTATTGTAAGTAAGCCATAAATCTCACAGTTTGACTAATTGTATAAAAAATACAAATAAATTACAAAATTAAACAAAAACATAATCAAATCGATACATAATGATACAACATAATACATACATCCCATACATCGAAGAGACCAAGCATTTTATTAACTTCATTTGCAACATTTGTTTTAGGTATGGTTATAATATATAATATAACATTTTTATTATCATTATAATTAGTTTAATACTAAGAACAGGGTGATATTATTACATAAAATACGACTTGTACCAGAATAGCCTTGTCTAGCGATTAAACATGAACTAATAAAATACATCTATTCCTGTAAAAACATGACTCGAACACAAAAACTCTTACAACATGAACCTACTGCTATTAACATGGAACTATCGTGCAACTCAATCAAATTAACGTATTTAGTCCGACATGTTTCTGACTAACTCTTAGTCCTCTGGGAGCGCACGACTCGGTGGCAGCAAAACGCATACCCAAGTCAATGGGAAGTTAGGAATTACCCCAAACACGTGTCGGGCTAATCTTGACTTAGGTACTTATACTTACGTGATTATTCAGTTTATTTCAATGTGAACCTAATCGTTAAAACCACACAACGTGGTTCGCCGCGAACGATATAGGTATGAAACACTCGCTCGCATATTGCTAGTGAGTTTTTTTTTAAATATTTATTACCAAAACAATTTTACAGCATTACAGCAAACCCAATGCGCTGATGGCTGTCTTACATAAGTAGGTACTTGACGTTAGCCTTCTCTGCATAAATATACCTCGTGTCCTTGGCTTTATTTGCTGATGAGTTAGTAAATTGTTTAAAGAATTCACAACAATTACATCGCTTACAGAACGTAACACCCAGAAAACTTCACAACTTATTATTGCAAAGAACAGCTGTGCCAAACAAATATTGAAATACCAAGTTAAATGGAATTTTGATTTGATTTCTTCCCCGCAAATTATAATTTCAAATTAGTCGGAAATGAAAAATCCGGATTCGGCCATAAAAGTTGGGCCACGTGGTAGGTAACTACGCAACGCGATTATGGTAATTCTAATGTGCAATTCGTTAGCATTCCTTGATAAACTTTTAATGTACGCGTAACTTGGTAAACGTGTTTAATGTGAAAATATGGTGGGAAGAGGCTACGTTCGCTTTGCGATTCGATAACTTTTTGATAGGCGATGAAGCAGGCGATTTACAAATTGCCACGCGTACTGCTGTGGCGCGAAGAAGGTACCATTTTTGATAATATATAAGCACTTATCTATTATCACAAGAGCACAAGACCGGTCTGAGTGGAGAACCATGGGGGAGGCCTATGTCCAGCAGTGGACGTCTTTCGGCTGACATGATGAGGATGATGATGATTTAAGTATCTCAGTATGTTTGTAGACCCGCATATAAGTTCCGTTCACCGAGGCATAACGGTTTGTCCGTGAGTTACTGCATAGCTGAATAACTTGTTGACGTTGTTTGACGACCGTGAGCCTGATTATTAAGCTTGAGGTCCCAGGTTTCGATTAATGTTCGTCCTCGGCCCTCTGATGACACGTTACCAGTTGACAGTTGACCAGGTGACACGTTATATTATCTGTTTAAGTACCTATGTTTACCCATAGTTTTTTTAATCGAAAGCTACTTTAATCGAAAGGTAATTTAATCGAGATGATTCTTAGCTAAGTGTCATTTAAATCAGTTTGCCCGTTTTTGAAATATTGAACTTTGAAATGATAATGTCGGGGTTTTTTTAACTTTCCTAAGTTGGTTAGGTTATTTTGGTATCTTAGCCGTCTAGGTAGACAACGCATTTGCAATCACTTACCACCAGGTGACACGTTATAGCTCGTTTTTCTTCGTTTTTTGTACAAAAAATAATCCTGGTTAATTTTATCCTTGCTGTTTTCGTCACAGATCCCCTCTTCAGCGGGCTCCTCAGATCCGCCCAGATTTCTATCTCCCCTCACCCAACTTCTGAGCTAATCATTCCTTAATTAATATAGCGTAAACAACTTTTCAATAAAACCTCTTCTTAGTAATAAAGTGCTATCCGGGGCGTAATAACCAGAGTGGCCGCGTTTTTGGGTTTCGTGCCTGTTCGTAATTAAACTGATTTAGTTTGGTAAGATTGTTTTAAAAGATCATAAATTTTTCGGTGTAACCAAAGTTCAAATTTCTTCAATTGATGTAACTCAAAGCTCATATGTCTAGTCAAACACATAACCAAAAGAATCTTTCATACGTCCCACTGCTGGGCACAGGACTCCTAACAATGAGAGGGCTATAGTTCCCACGTGGGCCTAGTTTGGATTGGGAACTTCACACACACCATTAAACGGCTGTCTGTTTCATGTCAGCCTAAAGACGTCCACTGCTGGACGGCGGCCTCTCCAAAGGCTCTTCACTCAGACCTGTCTTTTGCTTTCCGCGTCCACCGCAATCCCGCGATGTTTACCAGGTCGTCGCTTCATTTTGGCTGTCTGTTTGAAACTCCTCAACTACGTCATTCGATCAACATCATCATCATTAGCCTATTTTAGTCCCCTGCTGGACATAGGCCTGCCCTAATGCGCGCCATAAGACCCTGTTTCCAGCTTGCCGCATCCAACATCTGCCTGCAGTCTTTATCGCAGACAGTAATCCCACCTGGCCGGAAGGCGTCCTACACTGCGTTTGCGGTCTCCGCTCAAGAACACGTTTACCTTATCAACAATTCATTTTGAAATTAGTAGCTACATACATTTAATAACAGACTAATACTATAACTAGGATCATGTACATCATTTTGATTGATAATTACCTAGTACAAACTAGTTTTTTCTTGTGTAAATATTTCTTCAATGCTATAGAAGCACCCCTCAACAAGTATGTTTTCAATTGATTGCTACACGCAACGCAGTTTGTAATCATCTTCAAGTTAGCGGGGAGCTTATTAAAAATGATTACTGCCTGGTTCCTAGTGCAATGCTGTTCTATCTCGTGCTTAGGACAGAAACAAGGCTTCAAGTATTTGGTTCGCGTAAGTAAGCGCAACTTTTGTTCCTCGCTAGTCTCAAACTTTGATATATTCTTCACAAACGCAGTAGTAAGATAAGCTAGAAACCTTAGATCACCGTTAATACGCACAGGGACAGACGATACTAAACTTGGCATCGCTCACCAATGATATAATAAATTAATATCATGGGACAATTGACACCAATTAACCTAGTCCCAAACTAGGCAAAGCCTGTGCTATGGGTACTAGACAACGGACAAACATACTTATATAGACAAATACATACTTATATACATATTAAACATCCAAGACGCGAGAACAAACATTCGTATTCATCTTACAAACATCTGCCCCGACCGGGAATCGAACCCGGGACCTCAAGCTTCATAGTCAGGGTCTCTAACCACTAGGCTATCCGGTCGTCTATTAAGTGTTATTACTATTAAGTAAAATATTATAAGTAAAAATACGTCATATGCTCACAATACAATCGAAAAACATGTTTCAAACATTTTGACATTTGCGCGCAAGTTTGAACCTTATTTGAGAGAGATTGTGGCTAAAGATGCTACAATTTGTAGCATTTTTCGCGCTTAGTTTTCGGCGTGCTGATGACATATCTACCTATTTCTGTACGTAATATCATTGTAGCTCACCTAAATTATTGATTTGCAAACGCTCCGTCTTGGACGGGTCAGCCCTAACGTGTCCCACGAGTCGCGCGAAATAAATTGCCAGCCTAATTGAGTTTTGTTGTCCCATAACGGTTCTTTTTAGAGCCCATTATTGTCTCATTAGCTTAATCATTTAACTTCGCGAATATCTGTGAAAGTTTTGAGATGGCTAATTAGGTTTTAGGGTTAGTTATGGGCGTTTGTAAGGCCAGCCAGTTTTTGAAAGGCTACGGTCGAGTGCAAAAATATGTATCGAATTAATTCACCACAACAACAACAATACCACAACCTTAATTCGTCAACTTAAGAGCCATGGGACATATTTTTGAGTAAGCTGTATGCACCCATATTGCACTGGGCTGTTGTACTTACCCGAAGAGTTTAATTTTGAAGTTGTTTGCCTAACGCTAAATAAAATTGGTTGTTTATTTTAACGTGAAACTACAATATTTAGTCACATTGAAACAAAATTGTTCAAGTACTTAGATTAAGTTTGCATGCATGTACAGTGGAGGAAATTCATTCCTGACCCACCATGGAACCTTTTCACAGTAAACGTCATTAGACATCGCATTGCTTGACAAGAAAAATCGTTGTGACGTTGGCTATGAAAATGTTCTATGGTGGGTCAGGAATTAATTTCCTCGACTGTACTTAATTTTAATGACTTGCTAAATGTGACTACTTATGTTATTCAACTAAATAAAAATCTAATCTAAATGACATTAAATCTAAGCTTAAACTAAATAAACTACAACTTAAAACTAAATTAAATCTAAATAAGGCCCCCGTGGCATAGTGCCCAAAAGGCTGGCAGCGTTGCCTCGCTGAATAGCGATGCTGATTCTTTGAGAGAGAAAACTGCCAGCCCTTTGGTCACAAGTTGCATCAACTAAGCGCTTTTGTAACTCAGAAATAAGCTTGTAAGCGCTGGGACCCCATGGACCCAAAGTTTCAAACCCGACAGGAACAAAATTATAATTCGGACCGAGAGATTGATACTTAGATTTTTTTCTATTTTCGGCCGTTTCTGCCGCCGCACCAGCTTTTTGTGTGGTTCCCTGGAGATGTGAGGGTGCTACTGTATCGACACAGGTCGCATCCCAAACCAGAACCCTACCCATTCTCCAGGGAATCAGAGACATACCGTCCGGCCTTTTGCCATCGTCGCGGGCAATGCCGCTTGGCTCCAAAATGGCCGGCACGTTTGCAGAGGCAAGAGCCCGGCGGATTATGTCATTGAGCGCGGCATGACGGGAGAAACGGCCGGCGCTCTTTTGACAGGAAAGACCATGGTGTCCCGTTTCGTCCACATTGGTGCCACAGAGGCAACGGTGTGGTGAACACAGCGCAACACCCAGTCTTAGCCCGACTGCAATTCTCAGAGTTTCAGGCTCAAGAAAGGTTCCGGTGTTAACGGAAGGATAAGCATGAAGCCAGTCACCGGATTCCTTTCTTAAAATGAAGTAAAGATAAGATCTAAATGAAGTCGGTTAAAAAGTACTACCACCGAAGCTTGTCCCGACTTTTGTTAAACTGAAAAGTTGGAAAGCCCCCGACTGATTTTAAACTTTCGATGAAAACAAACCACGTCCCCGTCCATCCGATTAGAAGCTACGATGCCGCAGACAGACACACATCAAACTTGTAACATCCCTCTTTTTGGCGAGGATTAAAAAGGAACTGGTGACGCAGCAGCCGCATGTTATATTACACGAACTGTTTGGAGCCACTTTTGATCTCTGAAAAACTCGATAATATCTATCTAACATAAACACATGAAATTTGCTTCATTTATTAAGATTCAGTTGTCGGGTTGTTCAGTTAATTTGGTTTGATCGACGTTAATTGCTAGCTGGTTTGTTTGCCGACCGCGGGCACAGAGCACTTATGATAGGAGAGTAACACGCTTTCCGTTCTGCCAAAAAACATTTCTAAATAAATCCCTAAACTTCCCTGTTTGAGGTCTTTAGGATATAAAATGGTCTTGAATATAAAAGTGGACAGTAGGCCGACCAGGGCTTTTCGCTAAGAATCGAATAGTAACGTTATCGTATCGCTATCAAGAAAATACAAATATTTCGTAGCACTGATTCTTGGTGAAAACTCGTGCTCGGCCTAACTGTACATTGGTACATTCCGGAATTAATTGTAAGAACGTTACGGCCATGAATTTCTGTGAATCAGTACAATGACAAGAATGACGAACAGGTTTAGCCAAGCAATGTTGCCAATATGATAAAATACAACCAAGAACTCCATTTAATGCTGCTAAAACATTAACTAATTGTACGTTATTTTTAACTAATTAAAGATCATTATTTCAAGTGCTATTCTTTAAGTAGCTCTGCTACTGTAAACATTGCTTTCTTAATATAAATTTAACGTTACATTTAGAATGACGGATGACCGAGAACTGTTGACATGACAAACGTTTATGAACTAAAAACAATTACTTACTTTGCTCACCCGCGACCACAAGTGAAAAATAGTTATAGTTGGTTATAGTGTGTGTGTGTGTGTGTGTGTGTGTGTGTGTGTGTGTGTGTGTGTGTAGAGGTGCAGCATGGAAACATACATTAGCCGCACCGCACAAATTATAACTACCTATTTTTCACTAGTGGTCGCGGGTTAGCAAAGTAATTGTTTTTAGTTGATAAATACGGACTTCTGCAAAGTAACGTCTGATTCAATAAAATTATGAGAAATGTCAACTTTTGTGCGTGTTTCGCATTCAATAAACACAACGAATTTCCAAATGAAAGTAGCCACGAAAAGTAGTAGAGAAAATGTAGTTTGAAGACAGAGACAACTTTAGTATTTTCTTCGTTTGCTTATTTAGCGACAGCGGTTTTGTCATGATCTATGGATGAGGTTTACCGGCAAGTCTATAAAACCGCGGTAAAGCTCGCCAGTCCATCACAACTCTTTAGTGTGTGGCAGAAAATAAATGTGCAACCATAACTTTAAGGAAACTCTTGTCATTAGTGCTTTGTGGCCGGCCGCGGGCATGTCTTTGCCAATTTTATCGAGGTCTAATTTTAAATTACCATTTAAGAAAGATGAAAGCGGGATTATTTGTGGCCAGTCATTTAATTACAACGTCGAATATTTCGTTTTTGGGCACAATACGGATAATGTGTGAAATTCACAATGTATACCTTCATAACTTCTCCAAGCATCGTTACAATTTGCCTGATTTTCTATCGACGGCATGTCAACTATTAAGATTAATTTATCATGCAATTTTTACAACATCGACACGAACGCGTGATCAAAATAATACTCATAAAACTTTACACATGCTATAAACTATCGAAAGCTGTTTAGAGGCATTATAAGTAATATAACACGACCTGCCAGCAACAATCAAAACGCAACAACATCCACTCTAGCACCATTTCAAATTGGACCCAAAGACGTAATCAAAGAGTCTAAATTAAAAGTGGAAACGGTACGGATATAAGTTTCTTCGTAGTTGTTTCTTATTTGGTTGCTATGGTTACCAGTTTCGCTGGGTTTCCGTGAGACCGACGATAATTTCCGTAGCCAGCACGCACCCTAACACCTCGACATTACTCTACAGCAATACTAAGTTGTGTTATGTGCGGCTGATGGAAGGAACTGAGTTCGTAATAGTACAAGCAATTTAACAGCAATGCATGGAGTTCGTTGACCGCACAAGCATTTCAGCTTGGTCGAAAATTCTTTTATAGGTGCGGTCTGTCCAGCCTCTAAAGGTTGCATGCATTTCCCAACCGACTTCCGTCAAATTTCGTAAGCAGAAAAAAAAAAACAAAAAAAGAGTTCGCAGGTGTTTAAAAACAAAACAAAGGCAAAAATTTTCGCTCTTCCTTTATTATCCACACGGCTAAGGAGTGGAAGTCTCTGTGTTTCCTGAATACTGCAATTTGTGATCAACTTGAACCTATAATGTATACTAAAAAAAATATCATCAAGGGAGTATCGATTCTGTGAACTGAACGTTGCGGATAATGCTGCCCCATTCCTCCCCTTATTAAGTATAACGAAAACAAGCCAGCTTCGTGCCTTTTCCCAGAACAATGCAACAATGGCGAAATAAAGCAGTACAAAAGAATGGTTCTCTTAATGAGCAATTAGGCGTCATTAATATCATTTTTAGCCAAATCTTTGAGCGAAACTGCGCGCGGTGAGACGGCAAATGAGAATCTAAAACGGCTGCCACACAAACGTGGGGGAAAAATCAAAAATATAATCCTTCAGCTTCCAAAAATGTCTTCAATGCGGCCAAGAAACAGTTCACAATTAATTATATTTTTAATAAACTCACCGAAACATGAATACACAGAAAAAAAACCAGAAAAATACCAACCAAATACCAATAAAATATAAATACCAATTCTGGTGTAAGGGTGGGCACGCGACCCGGAGTGTCGAGGTTCCGGGTTCGATTATCGGGGTTGGTATTTTTCTGGTTTTTTTCTGTGTATTCATGTTTCGGTGAGTTTATTAAAAATATAATTGATACTCACGGGAAGACCGTAAAAATAAAAAATAATTGGAAAAATAATAAAAAATACAAAAAGATTTTCCAATTGAGATCATGAGTTTACAATCAGTTTTTTTTTTATTAGTGATTTAGCAATCTCTTTTTCGAATAACAGTTTTAAATGATTCGCGGTTAATTGCAATAGGCATAATGAAAACGGGATATTGACCGCGATTACCTTATCATGATGCATGTAACTGCATCTAAATATCGGGAGCTCATCAAACCTTAAGGTAATCGCGGTCAATATTCCGTTTTCGTTATGTCTCTTTTTGGAATGACGTTGCTTCGTAGAGTATGGCCACGAATTTGCAACATTATACATATTATACAAGCTAGACAAAGCTAAATATGACTGAGTTAGCAGTGCTGATAATTTTTAAACTGATGGCCGTTTAGGCCGTAAGGTTTAAGGAGTGACGACAGCGTACCGGAAAGCGGAGTGTCGGTAGGCCTCCCGCAAGGTGGACGGACCGTCTGGTAAAGATCGCGGGAAGCCATTGGCTGCGGATAACACAAAACCGATCATCGTGAAGTTCCTTGGAGAAGGCCGTCTTCCGATTGATACTACGATATTTTTTATAAAAAACAAGCTTCATCGGTTCTTGTAAAGTTATTTCAAACTATTCTACCAGTCCATTTAAACGTTGATTCACCGTAAGTACTTATACCAATTGCGAAAACATGTTAATTATTTATAATCTCCGAGCTACTTAATTAAACCACCAAACTTATACCCGATTAGAAAGGATTTTACCACGCTAACCTCAGAATCTAATTACGTTTGTGTGAGCAGCCTCTGTGCTTCCGCTTGGTAGCGGTTCTACCACGACTAGACACGACCAGAGGAAAGGCGAATGAATTCTCTGTTCATTGCACGTTTTGACGCTCACTGCTCAGCGGTTGCCAGGCATCACACAATGTAATCCAAAGTCGCTCGCGGCCGCACTTGGTCGTGACTGCTCGGTAATGGCGGAAGTACTTATACCACGCCAGTAATTATGAGGTCGTGTGTAGCAGGAATAAGAGATGCGTTTTGACGCTGTTGCAATTTTTTCACCTGAACAAGGAAGCCATGAGTTAAGTTGAAAGCAGTTGCACCTTATTTTGGAAAACATTTTAAACTGTTTTTTCTATTTCTAAAAACCCCACTAAACTGTTATGATATTTTGTCATATTTTAAAGTACCTACTAGTATTGTGCACATTGCACATCTCCATCACATTCAATAAGCATTTGCTCCGATCGAATGACAAATTTGTTTCTATGGTTGTTCACTTTCAAACTCGAATAAGGTCAACGTCCTGACGTACGACACCCTAATGCCCAATAGTGTACACCGTCTGTCACCTCTGTCGCTATGATATAAGGTTGTAGGTGCCAACTATTAAGTCCAGTATTGGGCAGAGGGACATTAGCTTACTGATAACAAGAACCCTACACATCAAAAAAAGTAAAACCGCCTTCAAAAAAAACCTTAGAAAAATAAAATGCATTTATTTCGGACAACAGAAACTAAAGCCAGTTTTATGGCCTAGCACTAAGCAGCAGTAATATGAAGTCGGTGCTTCATTCAAAGAATATTCCGCTCGCACCGCACCGACTTCATATTACTGCTACTTAGTGCTAGGTCATAAAACTTTAGGCTTTAGTTTCTGTTGTCCGAAATAAACGCATTTTATTTTACGTTTTTTTTCTAAGGTTTTTTTTGAAGGCGGTTTTACTTTTTGGTAAAAGATTTTTATTTCACAATTTTACGTTGATTTAACATTTTCAGAATTATGCTGCAACTCCTAACCGTTAAGGAGTTGTACCTTCCATCATCAGCTCATCAACATGAGATGATCACTACCAGACGCAAATACTTGAATAGTTTTAGAAAATATATGAAATACGTAATACGTGCCTATAAAATTTGAGGGTTGCCCTTGATTTCCCTGGGATCCTATCATCAGATCATGATTTGGTGACAATGGGACCACCTCAGGAGTATACCCTTTCGAATAAAAAAAGAATTTTGAAAATCGGTCTACAATTGGCGGAGTAATCGATGTGGAACGTAGAACCTCCTCCTTTTTTTGAAGTCTGTTAAAAACAATAAACAAACAATGGAGTTGTTTACTGATGTCACAACAAAATCATTTTAAATTTTTACTTATCAAGCTTCTGAAAATACTCATAAAAAACCGATGCCTGACTTATTACTGCAATTAAAATGATTTTTAACTTACCTATCAAAAACTAATAAAATTAGGCAGTTTGATCACTGAAAATATGACGTCATAGTTCTTAATTCAATACAAACTTCATTCTAACGGATCGTTTTGACATTTCATAAAAAGTTGCTGATTTGACCAAGAGGAAACAACCCTATTGGAGGTCATCTTTGCAAAAACTTTCAGTTGTTATGAAGTTACAATGTTAAAGTTTACTCATGGGGCCCATGTGTATGTCAACACCTCCAAATAAAGTTAAAAGCCATACAAGTCAAATTGCTTCACCACCCGTCTTGGGGTTCAGCAATATTTGGGCGGTGAATTGAATTTAAATTATACCGTGAATATTTTGCCGGGGCAAAGTTCGTGACAAAACTTCGTCATATCTGTGAACGAATCGGGAAGTCCCGGGTGGGGACTACAGCTCAAAACGGTCTCTTCTTAAGACTGCCATAAGAATAAATAATAACATAGTAGAACGGAATCTCTTTTGACCGAGTCCAAAACGCCGCCATTTACATACCTACTTCCCCCTTCACGTCGTTACACCCCTCTGTCATCCAGGCGTGTTGCTAGGGTTGCTTGCTGTTAAATATTAGGTGCTTACGTCTAAAGATAATATCACTAAAATATAAATTTTCTTTGCTTTGAAATCATTATTTTATTCCAGTTTTACAAAATATGAGACTTATGAATCATTACGTACCTGCATAATTATAGACACTTCTAAATAAGAAATTATTATGAGTGCCATACCAAATGAAGCCATTTAAGGTGATTTAAGTAAGTATTACTTACCTACAAATATAAAATAAAATACGTACAGGCTCACGTAAAACTATTACAACCAAATTGTAAACAACCAAACGCGCGTGCGGCGACGCCGGCCGTGACAGCCTGAGTCTGTTTAACGAATACTCTAATATCGTGACCTTGAGCCCGGCCGGAGCGGGAGTTTACGTTCTACTATGTTATTATTTATTCTTATGGCTTTGCATCCATTGGCGCCTTGCGAGGCAGCTAAGCTAAGCGGTGTACCAGTAAAAACCGGACAAGTGCGAGTCGGACTCGCGCACGCGGGTTCAGTACAAAGATTTTAACGCTTTTCCCAGTGTTTTAAGCTGTCCAGTGTTAGCAGAGCCCTGATTCTAAGCAACATGTACGCAGTGTGAGGTCATCTTATATTGATCATTGCAATCTACAGACGACATAAAAATTTTAGATTTTGAGTATATTCTGAGTGATTGTGCTATAACAATTACCTTCCAAATTTCAAGTTTCTAGGACAGCTGGAAGTACCCTTTAGTTTTTCAGGGTACGGCAGTTTATGTGGAAACAACCTTATTAATTACTGTATCTTTTTATTGAGTTGACTTAGAAAGTTAATTTTTTCACAGCTACAAGGGACTGTAGGTTTGAATATTTGATATTAATTTCAGCATGCTACCTCCACGCATTCCAGAGAAAAAGGGTCTTGACAGACAGACAGACGTACAATAAAGTGATTCTATAAGGGTTCAGTTTTTTCTTTTTGCGGTACGGAACCCTAAAAATCGACCAACATGATTTCTTAATTTTCTTGACGTCGCTTAACGCAGAGCTATGATTGATGGATTTTTCCTCGCACATCGTTTAGAGACCCGTAGACTGCAGAATTTTAGCCGGCCGATAATTTGATCGGACTCTTAATCAGTGTGGGGATGTATAGTTCGATGGGATACAACATTCCCTTCAAACTAGACTATCGGCCAATCCCCTCCGACGCCCTACGACCAGGTGGGATGACGATCAGCGAAAGACTGTAGGCAGATGCTGGATGCGGCAAGCTGAAGGCAGGGCGCTATGGCGCTCATTAGGGGAGGCCTATGTCCAGCAGAGTTCTGAGATGATGATGATGATGATTAGCTGAGATCTGTGATGATAGCCGACTAACTAAATCGAAATGGATCCACCCGTTTGGCAGCTATGCACTATGATGACAGATACACAGGTCAAACTTATAACACGTCTATTTTTCATCGGAGGTTGAAAATGGATTCCTTATTGACTACGAAACCCAAAAACGGCAGCTACCTACAAGTGTGCAGCTGCGACGTTAAAAACGACTTTGTACGTAGGTGGCGGTCTACAAAGTTTCACCGTGTTAATACTTGAGTGCCACTGGCTTTCCCCGCCTCTCTGACAAGGCACGTGCTCAAACGTGTTAGACTTTAAGATGCTACGTAAGACACGTCGGAGTGGAAAAGCTATTTGGGAAAAGTAAAAAAAAAGCGTTCAAAACTAAACCTTCCTCGTCATTATTATCGCATTTGATTGAAGCAGAGCGAGGAGAAATATTGTAACTAGTTAATTTTTTTGTTTAAAATATGTACAAAGTTATTTTAAACGCCACGCATTTCGACAAGCCCTCTCTTGGATAGCACAGAGGGTCGGGCACGACTTTACGAATACTGCGTAACGTAAAATCGAATAGTAAACGTTGTCGAGTTTGTATGACGTTTGGAACAGCGCCCGCCCGTGAGCGTATTTGGAACTAAAATTTAACATGAGGTTTCTCGATCTTAATACGATAACCGTAACGTTAGTCGTGCTCGACCCTCTATCCATGTTTGGTGAGTGAACTCCGCCCCCAAAAGTGTCACCTTAGCGTTTTTAGGGTTCCGTACCTCAAAAGAAAAAATCAGAACCCTTATAGGATCACTTTGTTGTCCGTCTGTCTCTCTGTCTGTCTGTCTGTCAAGACCCTTTTTCTGTGGTACGCGTGAAGGTACCGTGCTGAAATTAATATCAAATACTCAAGCCTGCGGTCCCTTAAAGCCGTGAAAAAATCAACCTTCTAAGTCAACGCAATCAAAAGATACAGTCATTAAAAAATCTATTTCCATACAAATTGCCGATTTTAAAAAACCTAAAGGGTACTTCCAGATGTCCTAAAAACTTGAAATTTGATATGAAGGTAGCTCTTATAGCACACACAACCACTCGGAAAAGTCTCAAAATCTTAAAATTTTATGTCTGTCTGTAGATTTCACAGACCAATATAAGTTGACCCCACACTGCGTACATTTTGCTTAGGAGCAGGGCACTGCTAACACTGGAAACACTGGGGAAAAGCGTTAAAATCTTTCTACGGAACCCTCGTGCGCGAGTCCGACTCGCACTTGGCCGGTTTTTTTATATTACGTAATTTAGAGAAAACTAGCAGCCGTAATTTTATCAAAAAAACCTGTCATGAAGTGCCACATTATTTATGTTACATTTCAAAAGAGCGGTTCTTGTACAAAATGTACATAATGTAATTGGTTTCTCTGAAACTGTTCCAACGATTTGCATTCAATTTTGCACGAAGACGAAGTTTTGCTTTCCAAGTTGATCTAGATTGGTTTATTCGTGAATATTATGTAGTATGCTTCTAAGTGAAACTCTATTTCATAGATAACTTTTAGTTATCTTGAGAGCACTGGCATTCAAACACAGCCTCATGGGTTAGATTAGATTCACTTATATTTATCCTTGAGAATTACATTACATTCTAAAGGAATTGTGATAATTACAGGATTACATTGAATTAGTATACAGAACCCCATGTTTCTTACTGCCTGGGCATAGTTTAATGTAAACTGTGTATGTTGTGTTAAATCTAGGGGTCCCTGCGGATGTCTTCGACCCAGTGGGATCTTTTGTGCATTTTCCCCTCCTTTGCACTATTCTATCGCTTTACCCACTACTACCATGTAGTGCATGATTTGGCGCAGTAGTGCCTTAAAGTCTCCTGGTTCGGGGTAGCCGTTGCCGAAGAGATTCATTCTTGATCTGGCGAGGGCCTCACATTCACACAACACATGTTCCATTGTTTCGACCTCTTCGCACACATTCTACATTCTTCATTGTCATAGAGTCCCATCTTCGCCAATTGGTATTTAGTCCCGAAGTGACCTGTGAACACCCCAATTACATATCGGAGTTGTCTTCTGCTGAGGTTCCAAAGTTTCTTGGTCCAGCTTGGGTTAACGTTTTCTATGAAACGCTTCGAGTGTTTGACTCCTGCCAGAGCTTTCCACTCTTGTCGGTGTTTGGCTCTGGTGTGGTCATTTATAGCGGTTCAGTGCCCTAAGCACGACTTGTCGAATCCTGCGTCACGTAAAATCGAATAGTAAACTATAACGAGTTTGTATGACGTTTGGAACAGCGCCCGCCCGTGAGCGTATTTGGAACTAAAATTTAGTATGAGATTTCTCGATCTCGATACGATAACCGTAACGTAACGCAGGATTCGACAAGTCGTGCTTAGGGCACTGATGGTTCCTTGTGACAGTCCCACATATGGTTCGGGTCCAGTATAATCATTGTTGGACCCTGCTCTCGCAAGCTCGTCTGCTTTTTCGTTACCTGCGAAGCCCTTGTGTCCTGGAATCCATACCAGTCTTACTTTGTTTTGTCTGCCAAGCTTATTCAGTGCTTGGACGCCATTTTATACCAGTCTCGAGTCTACCTTAGGTGATGTAAGTGCCTTCAGTGCTGCTTGACTGTCACTGAGTATATGGATGGTTGTTTCTTTGATTTTCCTATCTATATTCTCTTGTGCACAGGCTATTATTGCATATGTCTCCGCTTGGAATACTGTTGCATAATGTTCCATACTAACACTACTGTTAAAGTCCTTGGCATGGATGCCTGCTCCCGTACCGGATTTCATTTTGGATCCATCCGTGTACCATGAAGAACCGTTACCATCGGGTGACTTTAGTCCGTTGTCCCATTCGTCCCTTGTGGGAACATGTGCTTTGGTTGCATTTTGTCGCAACTCATTGCTGTTATTACTTCGAGTTCCCTGTTATGTTCCATTTTAGTGTGCTTTGTCCTCGGAGCCGAATCATCCCACAGACCACTCGTCCTCATTCTGTGAAATGATTTTCGGGCCTCGGATTGGATAGCAATATGCAGTGGTGGTAGGTCTAGTAGGACTTCCATTGTTGCAGTGGGTGTCATTCTAAACGCCCCTGTGATGGCCATGCAAGCTATTCTCTGTGTTTTAGCTGGAGAGGCTTTGCATGTGCTCAGTAGTGTCCTCGGCCACCAGGCCAGACAGCCGTACAGTAAGATGGGTTTCACCATCATTGTGTAGATCCATCTGAGTACTTTAGGGTTGAGTCCCCATGTTTTACCATATGCAGATCTACATATTCCAAATACTCTAGTTTGTATGTTGTGTTAAAAGTATTAACTTTTTCCTGAATTAATTAATCGATAATAAGGTAATAAAATACGTTAACTAACTGCATGGTCACCATACATTTCATAAGGTGATACGTCAGTTAATACAAAAAAACGTAGAGTGACAATAATTTCGGTCACAGCTTAAATCCTAAATTAAAAATAAAGGTTTATAAAAAATCACGTTTCTTTTTAAATACGTAAATTGAATTGAAATGTAGTTGCCATCGATTGCTGAGTAGGAAAAATCGGTTTCTTTATGCTTCGTGTATAATAAATTCCGCTCTTTTTCTGTCGGTTTTTAAAAAGTCAACGAGTAAACGGCAGTAATATGTAGATATCGCAAACTAGAGCAGCTTGCCTTATTTCAGTTTTTCCAGCCTCACGCTCTATTGTGACAATCCCATTTAGGCTTACGTGTGACGTGAAAAATCAACGAGAACATATTATTTAGAAACAAGTCCTGCCTCCATCGAAACAAACTCAACCTACGCCTTAAAGTCGAAGCTCCTTAATTATTACTCTAAAAGGGTTGGCGTAAAAAAAGGAATTCGCTGTGACAGATCCTATTAGTATTTGTGTTGCGACGGAGAAATTAACCCTCGCATTCATAAGGTACATTATGTTTTGTCCTTATTGCTCGATGTCAAATTGCGTTTGACAGAAAAGGATAATAACACGTTTCAAGCTAACATTAGGGCTGATTTAGATTGATCCAGTAGCTGGTGCCAGTGGCCCTGGCACGCCAGTGCTGGCGTGGTTTTGGCCTAGTGTAGAAAAAAACCAAAGAACTATGGAAGGGGCTATGTTAGGTATCTCCTTCCGTAGTCGAATCAGAAATACAAAAACCCGGAGGAGAACGAAACTGATCGACATTGCCCATGTGACTACTAGCAGAAAGTGGAAGTCGGCAGGCCATAGACAGGAGAACAGATGGGGTAGGCGGGTGCTTAACATAGAAACGTGGGCAGGCAACCGATGCGTTGGATCGACTACCTGAGGGTCAAGCACGACTTTATGAATGCTGCGTAACGTTACGGTTATCGTATCGAGATCGAGAAACCTCATACAATTTTTTTGTCCCAAATACAAACTCGACAACGTTTACTATTCGATTTTACGTGACGCTGGTTTCGAAAAGTCGTGCTCAACCCTCAGCTAATAGAAAAGTGTAAATCAGCCCTTAGGCTTAAGAATAGGGGTGAGTTCCTAACATTCAGCTTGCCGTGACGTTTGAACGTGTTGGATTTAATTTAGACGTTTCGGTTTAACGAGGCAGCTCCATTTTGTGATAAGTATCACGTTTCGTGTCGTTTATGTGATTGCGAGCCCCGTCGGCCGGTCGTGTAAAACAGGCGGCTATTTCGAGTAAAAGCATATGTAGCTTCAAAATGGTAAAGCTTTGTAATGTTTTAGCTGGTTTTCTTTAACTATCTCAGAGGGTCGAGCACGACTTTACGAATGCTGCGTAACGTTACGGTTATCGTATCGAGATCGAGAAACCTCGTGCTAAATTTTAGTTCCAAATACGCGCTGTTCCAAACGTCATACAAAATCGACAACGTTTATTATTTGATTTTACGTAACGCAGCATTCGTAAAGTCGTGCTCGACCGTCAGTGGTAGGGTTTATCATCAAATTGCCGACACGTTTCATAGCTGTTTCATTCCATCGAAAGTTATTTTAATTCTCACTTTGTTTTCTTAACCTTTTGATTTAAAAACTAACCTAACCTATACAATTGACACAATTATCCTGAAATTGTCATGATATTAACAGAATTCTCAACAGTACAATCCACAATATTCCATGTCACTCCGCTTCAAAGAGTTCCTAGGCAAGCTTAACTATAAAAAATATTTCTACCAAACCGTCCAAATAGATAGAAAACAAAAAACATTGATATGGTCACAAAAGAAGAGATGAGGAAATTTACTTATCTGATATCATAAATAAAAACAATATATCTAACACTACAAACAATTAATAAAATATCATGTCATGTCCTTATAAAGAAATAGAATGTCAAAAGTATCAAAATTGGCTATACATTATCCATTACTTTACTACTGTCCATTACATTACTATACACATTACAATTACAATTCCGATAAAAACAAAGTGGCCCTTCTCATGAATACACCGATATCATCGGCAAATAGAAGAAACTCCGACCATCCAAACGTTTTCAAATTTTGTTATACTGAGTGACTTTGTCCTATATTATGTTCATATTCCTATTTACCTCCTTATACATTTTTTGCCGTTTTTCTTCGGTGACTGAATTTTTTTTCTCAATAACTTGGCTGATTCCGCTGATTAATCTCTTATTCAGGATATTCAACAAGTCATTGTTAAGGATCTCGCGCAGGTCTTTTACGCTAACATGCTCTTGTACCTGCTCGCTACCATCACTTTGCGGGGATATTGTTAATATACTACTTTTAATTACTGTTTGTAATATGCTGGAATCACAAATAGTAATTTAAGTAACTATTCACGTAGATTTAATCTGCACTCAAGGGCAAAATTAGTGTAACGTTTGTAAGGGAAGACTAAAATTTTAGCCTATAGAGTATATTTTATTTTAATGTAAAGGATGTTTCATATTAAAGGAAGACAAAACTTGAATTATGCGTTGAAATTATGAAACCTTTATTCGTTCATAAGTTCATTCGTTCATTGCATCCCGCATCCCGTGCCGTTCGTGTTCACCCGCGGTATCTTTGCGAATGCAATCTTTGGCTCGCACCACAATGCAATGCCGGCGCAGCGGTGCATTATGTAATATGTAACGGGATATGCCGCGATTCGTGTACTACTTGCAGTTGCTTCTGGTTAACAAATTATAATACTGTATGAATAGTTTATCTGGCAGGAAAGTGACTTCTATAAGGGGCACGCTTAGGCGTAGAATTCTTGTGTTCACGGCTTTTGAGTAGATAGACGTTGTAGTTTCCAGTGTTTGTACAACATAAATCGTGCACCATTTGCTTAGCAACACGAGTCGCCGAGCTGTTTCGCGGAATCTTAATTACGTTTAAAGTATTTTGCGGGATCTTTGACATGCTTTTTTTAAAGCATAATTTAATTTAGTGTTACGTAGGTAGGTACAGGTAGGAAACCCTACCTGGGGCTATCATAGCGGTTGTAAGCTGTACAAAGGAGCAGGTTGTTTTACTGTCTAACGCGTTTGGCTGCGCTTTCGCATTCGTCATATTATGTCATTTATGTCAAACGGTACGAGATAGCCGAGATAGAGACGGTGAATGTTAAAGTGAAGCGTAGCGCCTTCAGCTAGGTGAAGAGTAGTTAACCTATGCATATGGATCATTCGTACTGTTATAACTTCTGTGGCCACTACATTATATTTATCACTAGGTATTAATAATAATAATAAAAATAATAAATATCATGGGACAAGTGACACCAATTGACCTAGTCCCAAATTAAGCAGAGCTTGTGTTATTGGTACTAGACAACGGATAAACATACTTATATAGATAAATACATACTTAAATACATATTAAACATCCAAGACCCAAGAACAAACATTCGTATTCATCATACAAACATCTGCCCCGACCTGGATTCGAATCCGGGACCTCAAGCTTCGTAGTCAGGGTCTCTAACCACTAGGCTATCCGGCCGTCTATTAAGTATTATTACTATTAAGTAAAATATCATAAGTAAAGATACGTCATATGCTCACAAGACAATCGAAAAACATGTTTCAAACATTTTGACATTTGCGCGCAAGTTTGAACCTTATTTGAGAGAGACTGTGGCTAAAGATGCTACAATTTGTAGGTATTATTAAAAGAATGCAGCTACTTTTTGCATGTATTACTGTTATCACTTTCCCATTCGGTGTGTTACGCAATAATGCTACATTAATGCTACGAAACTTGTGCTACGCTTTCGCCGTCGTACAAAGTACCACGTGCATTTTAGTCAATTACGACATGTTAAGCACAATATTACACCATTTAATATTCCTTTCAAATTCACTCCAAGCGACTGTACCCATACAATTCCATCGCCACACAGCATGAAACATTTAATGTCGTACCGCTTTCACCGTATAAATTATCGTAAGCCCCTAAATTACTGTACAAAATTATCGCTTCTCTTTTTCGAACATACGTTAAGCCTCGGGCAATAATTCTCCAATTCAATTCGTTGACAATTTCCTTGAAACTACGGTACAAATTTAATATTACAGCTGGCTATAACGTGAACTAGAACATTTTTACACACGTTTCAGCTGTACCGTTTGAAAGTGGCGCCTATGGCGGTGGTAATAGTAAGTTTGTATGGTAAAAAGATACACTGAACAAGGCACCTGCAGGCAGAATTAAAATCGAACTGGAGAAATAAACGAGAACGAATGAAGGCAGGTGGTAAATGCTCCAGTTACTGAATCAGTCGTTTCTAGATTTAACGGCTACAGTTGAAGAATTCATTAAGAGTGGGCGTTGGATAGATTGGACACTTAAGAAATAGTAATAATTTATTTCGTGAAAACAACTTAACAGTAGTTACAAATGTGTGAGCCCTCCTAGTAGGTATATAGACACCTGTGTCAGGAGGACTCGCTCTTCCTACGGTGGTAAATACAATTTGCTGGTTTTCTTATCATACTAATTAATGTAAAAAGGAACTACTTACTAGGAACTACTTAACCTACTATTAAACGTGTTGTGTGTGTGTGTGTGTGTTTGTTTCTGTCTTATGTTCTTCGTAGTAAAAGATGTTCTACCTCCTCGTACTTCAATCCAGCCAACCAACCTTCAAGAGTCTCTTTACAAGCGTAGTAATTTAAGGCGTATATATTGATCTTTTTGTGTATTATGTTATACAAGCGCGCTGCGTGTGCATCTAGTTGTCTAGCTGCAAATACAGATTTGCTAGGGGGTACAGGAGCAACAGCGCGAGCTCTTCTTAAATTCACAGCGATAGTTCTGTAAGGCAAAATTTTATGAAGTCTCAAAACCACGGCTGCAACATATAATTTCCACATACCAAAGAGCTCACAATCTTTATAAAGCTCAGATTTAGGATAACGATACGGTTTGAACGACATTGTTTTCAGTAGGCATCTCTGCCCCCTTACAAATATATTTTTTATTTTATATAACTCCATGTCAGATGATTTTAGAACAAAGACACTGTAATTGAATAGAACAAAAGCTTTTAACACGCCAACCCAAAACTCATTCAGATGTACAGACTCAAATGTGTGTTTTAATGTGGATGAATTTTGAAGATCTATGAATCAGGACACATTATCTTCTGATGATAAAATGGATTTTGCCCACTCAGGATTAATATCACTATCTGGAAAGTTATGGGTTCTTCTCAACCTATATTTTGCGCTATTTTAAAATTTGTACTTAACTGTGGTGTTGTTAAATTTAACAGACAAAAAGTTTAAATTTCGCATGTCTCTGGTTACGTTTCTACGGAACGCCTATTTTCCACGGAACCCAAATTAATTAGACGTGTGTCTGATATTTGGTTGTAAAGATTCCATAACATAGTTAGTTGCTTTGATATGCTCTGGCCCAATTAAAAAGGTTAAAACGTACCAATGAACTCAATGTTGAGTTTGTAACACTTAATAAATAAATAAAATAAAATAATATGCGTTTATTTCGGAGAACAGAAACTAAAGCCTAAAGTTTTATGGCCCAGCACTAAGCAGCAGAAATATGAAGTCGGTGCGGTGCGAGCGGAATATTCTTTGAATGAAGCACCGACTTCATATATCTGCTGCTTAGTGCTAGGCCATAAAACTTTAGGCTTTAGTTTCTGTTGTCCGAAATAAACGCATTTTATTTTATTTTATTTATTTATCATTATTTTAGAGGATTATTTTACGTTTTTTTTCGAAGGTTTTATTTTGAAGGCGGTTTTACTTTCTTGTTAAAAGATTTTTATTTCACAATTTTACGTTGATTTAACATTTTCAGAATTAGCCTCCAACTCCTAACCGTTAAGGAGTTGTACCTTCCATCATCAGCTCATCAACATAAGATAACGACTACCGGACGCAAATACTTGAATAGCCTTAGAAAATATATGAAATATACGTGCCTATAAAATTTGAGGGTTGCCCTCGATTTCCCTGAGATCCCATCATCAGATCATGACTTGGTGACAGTGAGACCACCTCAGGAGTATACCCTTTCAAATAATGATTTAACATTTTCAGAATTATCCTCTAACTCCTAACCGCTAAGGAGTTGTACCTTCCATCATCAGCTCATCATCATAAGATGATGACTACCAGACGCAAATACTTGAATAACCTTAGAAAAAACACATAGTACGTGCCTGTAAAATTTGAGGGTTTCCCCTCGATTTTCCTGGGATCCCATCATCAGATCATGACTTGGTGATAATGGGACCACCTCAGGAGTATACCCTTTCAAATAAAAAAGAAATTTGAAAATCGGTCTACAATTGACGGAGTAATCGATGAACATACATAAAAAAATATATATATATACATACAGTGGAACGTAGAACCTCCTCCTGTTTTTGAAGTCGGTTAAAAAATCTGAAGTAGGAACGCGTTTTAAAAAAGTGCGCGAAAGTAAATAATTATGTAGTTTAAAACAAGCTTGTTAATCGAACCGACGCACAGTTGTTATAATAACATCGTACGCAATCCTGTCTGACAAATGTCAACCGGCCATCTACCCAAAGCTAAAACCTAATAAGTTTCCTAAACACACAAAAACTATTAAAAACGGACACCAAACGGATAAACATCAACATCGTAAAATATGATACAGCGGACAACACTAAACTGCGCGATATAATGTAAACGTCTAAACTAACTAGCACTCCGCGACTCCGACCTCACAGGGAACATCACTTAGTTCCTTTTCCATCGCCGCATCGAAACAGGTTACCCTGAAGCCAGTGGGCAGAAAAGCAACGATGTAAATCGAGTTGACGGTTAAAGTCGTGTCGTTATGATTTACGAGGTGCGAGGCGGTGTCCCGTCGGAATTTATTCATGGCGGTAATAAAATCTGTCGTGTGACGGAGGAGAGCAGGTTAATTCCTTTTTGAAATTCTGCAGCGGAGCCGCCCGTTACTGAGTGCTACTGAAAGTGTTATTTTTAAGTAAAATCGCCTTATCTTTGGCGACCGGAGCGACCGCTTTGAAGGGAATCGATTTTTCTTCGACACTGTGTCAATGGAGACAGAATAATTTTATGTAATGTTGGGAGTAAAATTTCTGTCACCAAGTTGCATAATAAATACGATTTATATTAAACCAGCGTTTTCAGCTGTTTGTGTAACTAAAGAAGGACCTCAGAATGTAAGATTCAATTTCAATTGCTTCAAGGGTGCCTATACTGTAATGACTTTGAAATGAATGTTTTTTTATTGTTATGTGAGAATATGACGTAACTTTACTTATAATATCGTTGCCTATATTCCCATCGTTATTCAAAGTAAGTCGATCCACACGATCGCATCCAGTATAATCCTGAAGTTTCCATTTTATTTGCGTCTTTAATCTTCAGCCAATAAACTGGAGAAATGATTGAAAAAGTTAAATTGGAAATTGATAGTTCGTGCCTTTGGGATCAATGTCGGCATTCGCGATAAATAAAGTGGACATTCTGAAGTTAGAACTTATAAAGTTGTGTTTGTATTTTGAAGTTCTGTTTTTTTAGAATCAAGACCAACGTTTAATAACAAATAATAGGAGTAACTTTGACTACTTCTTCGAACGGGGTCCTTGATTAAAGAGATGAGATAAAGAAAAGTTATGTTATTACGCCCCTATTTCACTAACTTTGTAATTGTCAGTTTACAATGACAGTTGGAACTACATTTCTTTGCCAATATGAAGCGCGCTAAAACAAAAGCTCTTCAAGTCAGCAGTTGACACCGAACTGTCATTGAAAACTGACATTTGTAAAGTTGGTGAAATAGAGGCCAGGTCTGTTATAATGGATAAGCTTTACAAGAGTTCGAAGGTGCAATGTAGCTAACCAGGGAACCGGGATCGCGCAAATCGCATGCGGGTCGCTAGTAAGAGTGCTCGTTACTGACTAACTAGTGAAAAGTCGAGGGCCCTGTTACCGACTAACTAGTGAAAAGTCGCGGGCCCTGTTACCGACTAACTAGTGAAAAGTCGCGGGCCCTGTTACCGACTAACTAGTGAAAAGTCGCGGGCCCATGTGGTTAGCTAATAAACCGCTTACAAAGCATTCTGTGGCAGGGCTGCCGCCACTACGCCATATATGTGGGAGGTTAATGGCAAACAAGCATAAAGTCAGTAATATCATTTATTTAAATATTGGTGCAAAAATAACTTGCTTACAACCGAGGGTGGTCATACATACAGCTGTAGAAGCAAATCACATTATCTATAGCAATAATTGAACAAATGGATATAATTTACATTAGATAGAGGCTTATTACACATAAGAAGCTTAACATAGCCACTAATAGTTGTTACCTTAATAAATACGCACCAAAATGACACAATCAAGCAGAGAGCCTGCTAACTAATAATATTACATTCGAATGATAACGGACAGAGTTATAGTTTACCTGACAATAGGGAATGTTTAGTGCATCTGCACTAAACAGTACGACAGCTCGATGGCAAGTGACCGGCGCCAACCGGCGAAAGAGTATTTATACTACACAAACAAATGACGTCATGGAAGAGAAATGGTCTTAGGCGGGTAAAAAGGGTTATTCACTATACAATTTGAAATCAAAATATGATCAAAAATCGTTTTCTCTCCCACATATATATAATATTAATAATCTAACCTACTTCCCACTGCTGGGAACAAGCCTCCGTGTATAATGGGAGGGCTTGGGATATAGTTTCCAATATAGCGTACTCGATACTTGGTGAAAACTCGTGCTCGAGCTACTGTGCCCTAAGCACGACTTGTCGAATCCTGCGTTACGTTACGGTTATCGTATCGAGATCGAGAAATCTCATACTAAATTTTAGTTCCAAATACGCTCACGGGCGGGCGCTGTTCCAAACGTCATACAAACTCGTTATAGTTTACTATTCGATTTTACGTGACGCAGGATTCGCCAAGTCGTGCTTAGGGCACTGGTCAACACCCTACGTAATATCTAACTTTTTGCCCGCGACTTTGTACGCGCATAAATATTATAAATCCCGTTTATTCTCTATCCCGTCCTTAGTGCTTGTCTAAATCATAAAGGAAACCTCTATGCAAAGTTTGCGCCTTCTAGAGCCAAGGGTTTAGGCCAAGGACCATAAAACCAAGAGGACTGCCAGTGTCTATACGATGTTGCGTTCCTTTGAAATAATAAGCCTGCTTAAGTTTTACTACGAAGGGGTCTCTGTACCATTCATTTGGTATGACATTTAGATTGTTTTGATAATAAATAAATAATAAATAAATCTCTGGCTAACACAATAGCGCCACCTAAATTCGTTTTTTCTTTCAGTTCATAGATGGCGCTGTTGTGTTAGCCAGAGGTCTAAGTGTCATACAAAATTAA
Organism: Clepsis dumicolana; assembly: GCA_963691665.1. NCBI lineage: Eukaryota > Metazoa > Arthropoda > Insecta > Lepidoptera > Tortricidae > Clepsis > Clepsis dumicolana. Next base: position 333,856 of record OY829507.1, on the reverse strand, counting down.
TGGTACAGAGACCTCTCTATAGTGAAACTAGCTACAACAGGCTCATTATTTTACAGGAACGCGACTTTGTATTAGGCAGTCCTCTTTGTTTTATTGTCCGTGGTTTCGGCTGTGCGTTGTCTGTCAGTCACTCAGTAAAGGAAGAGTGTTATGTATAAATTATATTTCAGGAGCTTTGCCTTAATTTTGAATTGTTAACATATTTGTCAAAATTCAGACAGAGATAACACACACATAGACTGTGTGTTAGCTAAGTGATCAGCTACGGAGCCTTAAAAATATCTAGACAGAACTCAAAGTGTACATACTCATGATAAATTGTATCTGAGTCATACGTTCCGGTTAAGTTTGTAGGTCTAACTTCGAGAAAGAGATCTATCGTAGAATACAGCTGCTGGCAGGGTTCGGTAAACTTTTCTGTATTTCTGTATTTCCTGGCCCCACTTACTTGCCGAAGTTACAGGGAGCCGTCAAGAATTCATCCAGGCCCCTGTTTCACCAACTTTACAATTGTCAGTTTATAGTGACAATTCGAACTACATTTCTTTGCCAATATGAAGCGCGCTAAAACAAAAACTCTTCAAGTCAGCAATTGACACCGAATTGTCATGGTAAACTGTCATTTTTTTTATGTATGTTCCCTGATTACTCGAAGACGGTTTTACCGATTTCAAAAAATCTTTTTTTTGAAAGGGTATGCTGTTTAGTTGATCCCATTGTCACCAAGTCAGAATCTGATGATGGGATCCCAGGGAAATCGAGGGCAACTCTCAAATATTTATAGGCACGTATCATGACTGTGTATTAGTTTCGTAACAAGCTACCTATTCAAGTACTTGCGTCTGGTAGTCATCATCTCGTGTTGATGAGGTGATGATGGAGGGAACAACTCCTTAACGGTTAGGAGTTGGAGGATAATTCTTGAAATATTAATGTAACTCAAAATTGTGAATTTTACTTTTTGTTTAAAGATTTTTATCTTTAAACAAAAAGTAAAACAGCCTCCAAAAATCATAAAATAATCCTCTAAAGCCATGTGTTTCATGGCCTAGCAGAAATATGAAGCCGGTGCTTCATTTAAAGAATATTCCGCTCGCATCGCACCGACTTCATATTTCTGCTAGGCCATGAAACACATGGCTTTAGACACGGACCAACTACCCTCTGGACACTGCATCTTCTATAATTTACTTGAAAAGTCATTCCGAAAAAAGCCGCGGTGAGCGTGAGAATGCGTCGTGATTGGTTCATAGCTTGTCATCTCGCTTGTCATCTTGTCGAAAGTGAGCCGCGATTGGTGTCTTGGTTATAGGTGCAAAATGAGCATATGCGTTTCGGAAACGTTCGCCCTGACATTTGGTGTCCAGAGGGTGGTTGGTCTGTGGCTTTACTTTGCACTAAGTATTTTATGGGTTTATTCTAAGGTTTTTTTGTAGGCGTCTTTACTTTTTGTTAAAAGATTTTATTTTTTATTTATTAAAAAAAAACTTTACACGGATGGCTCCCTTAGCCTTAAAACGCAGCCTATACAGGATGATGACGTCAATTTGTTTTGTTGCAGTGTTTTACGATGCGCCGGGGCCGTAGGGCGAGGTGGGGCTAACGCCGCGCCGCCGCCATGCCGCCGCTCGCGGCGCTGCTGCTGCTGTGTCTCGTGCAGGGGGACACGAAGACGGTGCAGCAGGACAAACTCGGTGAGTACTGCAGATGAAACATTACCTCCACTACAGGACAAGAGATGGAGCTGTATGGATATCACTCATCGATCTACAATATCTCCCGGTCAATTGAATCGTGCCAGTATGGTTTTACTGTTATTGGTAGTAGTATTAATAAGTACTCACCTAATTGTTTTTTTACAATTGTTTCTAAAATACTGTATTTTATTTTCTTTATTTTCTTGTGAGTCTTCTTTGTGTAATTAATCTGTGGTTAAGTATTGTACGAGCTATTGTAACTAGTTTTTAGAAAAAAAAAATACGTTGTGCCAAGTTTTTTGCGTCGCATTCTTCTTGGCAATCATGGTCTTTCCGAAAGCGCTGGTAGACTCAATTACGTGTAAAGAAAGGCTGGATGTTTTTTTTAATTTGAATTTTGAATTCGAACGAACTTGTGCCTATTGTAACTGTATCTCGGTGCGCGAGTCTCACTCAACACCCAAAATAGTAGTGTACTCAACAGTCAAAAATACGTCTCGATCGCGTTTGCGTTACGGGTGTCAAATAGTATGACAATTTTATTATTATTAGTCATAGTAATTCAGACTAAAACGCGAACGCGATCGACCGTTTTTTTGGTAGTTGATTACACGAGAGGCTCTGAACCCCAAGCACGAATATTCGAAGCCATCGAGAAACTTCGTGCCTATTAAATTTTAGTTTTTCGATAACACTCCACTTGATTACGTTACGTACGTAGCATTCGAATACTCGGGTTCGGGGCTCAGATTTTTATGGAGCGAGCGTAGCGTGCACCAGAATAGATGTCAACATAACTACAGTTTTTTTTTATCGTATGGCTTATCGTATATGATTTCCAATTACTCCGAAATACCCAGACGCGAATATCTTTTAGGAGCCAACGGACAAGAGATAGCTACAGTGTGGTGGATAGCTTACATACTAATATAATTGGCCAGGAAGCATTTTGTGGAATCGTTAGTTGAACTGGCGTTCGCCAGTTGCAAGAATATCTACCAGCCCTGTCAATCATGTGTAATAATTTATTTTCCGTAAAAGCCGCTATAAATATGTGTACCTACACATTTGAAGTGTCTTGGGACCGGGCTCGTGTGAATTCCCATACTGCTAAATAAATAAAATAAATTTTACCTTACATTCCCGTGAGCGAAAGAATGTAACAATAAAAGTAGGTTGCCTCGGAAATAATTTCGCTTAAATAATTTTCAAGAGAATGCAACTTATGTTATAGCGTTTCACAGCCGACGGGCTGCTTCAAAAGCTAGTGAAAATGGGTATAATAAGGCCTTTCGCTTTTAAAATGGATCAACCTCAGAATCACTCTCGTGGGAATTCGCCAGCATAGACTTGTTACTTATTATATGAGTACCTACACAAGTACACACCGCCAGCAATTTGGGAAATTTGTAAGGCTCTTGCTGCGACTAAGACTATGCGACTGCTTTAATCACTACTAAGTACTTTGGAAGGATTATTTCTGTGACTACATTATTCCTGCATCTTTTGTCCCAATGATCGACACGTTAGTACTAGTAATTGACACTCTGCTGGTCACCTTTATTGCTACATATTAAAGATGCCAACTATTGAGACGGCGTCGGGCATACCTTATGGGGTAAGGTACGTCTCTTACTTTAGTACAGTCAAGTGCAAAAATATGGGTACATACAACTTATTCAAAAAAAATATGCCAAATTGGCTCTTAAATCGGCGAATGAAGGTAGTGGTATTGTTTGTCGTTGTGGTGGATTAACTCGATAGTTATTTTTGCACGTGACCGTACCCACCACATGGCCCCCATTTCACCATCTTTACAATTGTCAGTTTTATATGACAATTCCAACCACATTTCTCTGACAATATCAAGGGCGCTAAAACAAAAGCTCTTCAAGTCAGCAGTTGACACCGAACTGTCATTGAAAATTGAAAATTGTAAAGATGGTGAATTGGGGCCTGACCTCGCTAACAAATTGGCGGGAAACCCTCGCATTTGACGCTCAGACTCAAATATTTGGCTATACTTAGAGTCCTGAACACAGCAAGTGCGCCTAATAATAAAATATTTTGTGCTGCCCGATTTTGTGGCGGTCATTGAAAGCCATAAAAAGGCACAAGAGGGTTCCGTGCGACCGATCAAAGCGGTGCCGACCTACGCGACTGTGTATATACGCTGCGTTTAAAAGCTGTACTTTTAGCCAGAGCAAAAAAAGTTGACCGAGGTATGGAGATTGGACTGAATGCGTTGCACTAGAATGTGCTGGATATACGCTGACTGTGCCTAGCCTTAACATCCAGTTAATATACAGCAAAATTATACAAAAAAAAAACGAAATAAAAACAAAACCAGAGATTAATCTGGCCTCTATTTGACCATCTGTTACAAATGTCAGCATACATTAATGACGATTCGATCTACATTTTCATTGCTAATAATGAAGCGGGCTTAAATTCAAGTCATCAATTTGACACCGAACTGTCATTTTAATCTGTCATTTTTAAAAAGTTGATGATGACACTCTTGTCTTGAATACGACTGGTTTACTGATTACAATTGTGTTAGTTCCTCTGTTCGTTTGAGTACCTAATTCTATCAAAATTTATCAGAACCCGTTCCAAAATTAAGCTGCAAAGATTTACCAGGCAGACAGATAAATTCACATTTTTTTTTTTATGGAAGTAACTCAAATTCAAAGTCATTTATTTTATTTGCAAACATAGGGCGTAACTGACTAAAGTACTGTGCCCTAAGCACGACTTGTCGAATCCTGCGTTACGTTACGGTTATCGTATCGAGATCGAGAAATCTCATACTAAATTTTTGTTCCAAATACGCTCACGGGCGGGCGCTGTTCCAAACGTCATACAAACTCGTTATAGTTTACTATTCGATTTTACGTGACGCAGGATTCGACAAGTCATGCTTAGGGCACTGATAACTTTTTTGTGCGAAACGAAAAGCGTAGACTGTTTACCACGTCTTTAATCATTCATTTAAATATTATAACCTTTAGCGAAAAGTAAAGATAGGTACATGTAAGACAATCACAAAACGAACTAGAAAAAGAGTAGAAATGGAGCTTATCGCCGCGCTTGTGATGCGTAAGACACATCATGTGCGAGTATTGATTGTGATAAGTACATTGTATTCTAAAATGGTGTATTACAACATTTGACGGCCGAATAGCCTAGTGGTTAGAAACCATGACTATGAAGCTTGAGGTCCCGGGTTCAAATCCCGGTCGGGGCAGATGTTTGTATGATGAATATGAATGTTTGTTCTCGGGTCTTGGGTGTTTAATATGTATATAAGTATGTATTTTTATCTATATAAGCATGTTTATTTGTTGTCTGGTACCCATAGTACAGGCTTTGCCTAGTTTGGGACTAAGTCAATTGGTGTCAAATTGTCCCATGATATTTATTTATTTATTTTAAATATGGAAACTCATCCACAGTGTGTTATTACGCTATTAATTGTTTGCGTGATTCCGTAATGAATTTTTTCTATGCTCTTATTATTAATTCTGTGAAGACAATACAACATTATGACTATAGCTTGGCCACTGTGGACATTTACTAGGTTTATTTTTTTATTTTAATAATCTATACTTTCTATATCTATACTAATATTATAAATGCGAAATTGAATCTGTCTCTCTGTCTGTCTGTTTGTTATCTCTTCACGAAAAACCGCCGCACCAATCTAAATGAAATTTGTCAAGAAGATACTTTGAACATTGGGGAATAACATAGGCTACTTTTTATTATTGTAAATTGTATAGTTCCCGCAGGATAGAGATAACTGAAGTCGCGGGCAACGGCTAGGATAATTATAATTGTGTATTCCCAGCACGAGTTATTTTATTTAAAACAACAAGGTAAGTCTCTCGTTGCAAAGCAGCAATGCAAGTGCAGCTTCGAGTAATTACAAAGTCAAAAAATAGATACGAAACAGATGGCGCAGTCTTTACGACTGGCGAAAAAATTTAAACATAAAATACGACTTGAGATGTCTGCTTTTATTACGACTAAGTGGGTCCGCGGTTATGACCCGATCGTTTTATGACTCTCGACTGTTGTAAAAATTTGATGCCGTTCCGACTCTGATTTTCAAATTTTGCTCACTCTAAATGCGGCTACGTAATATTTTGTAAGCCAGTATCGCGCGCGCGGTACGTTTTGAGTTAGAGCTTTTTTTTTTTAGAACTTAGACTATACTACTTCGTTTATCATAGCATTAGAAAAATGCTTTTTTTAATATAAGTACCTAATCGTTACATAAACAAAAGCGTTTTTCAATGCTAAAATAAACGAAGTGTAACTAGTCTCAATAGTGTTATCTTTATGAGAAAACTAACAATAATTAATACTTACTGAAATCAAGTTTATTTATTTTGTAAACAACTCAAGATTACGGGATCGCGATGGATGCGGAAAGCATAAGACCAGTCTTAGTGGAGAGCCTTGGGGGAGGCCGCCGGCCAGCAGTGGACGTCTTTCGGCTGACGTTACGAAGTAACTCAATTAAACAATAATTACTAACCGGAGATCAGCATTAGGCTGCGTAAATTACTACAATTAATTGCTAACATTATAAATAATTAGGTATATCATTAAAGATGTAAGTTTAAAACTTGACGCAGTAGTGATTAAATAAACAGATCGCTCGCGTAGGTACCTATATTTAGTTTTTGTTTTATTTAAATAATTTCACGTCTAATCTATTTAACACAAACTTCTCACTTTGCGTTTTAAACGCACTGAGGGTCGAGCACGACTTTCCGAATCCTGCGTAACGTTACGGTTATCGTATCGAGATCGAGAAACCTCATACTAAATTTTAGTTCTAAATACGCTCACGGGCGGGCGCTGTTCCAAACGTCATACAAACTCGTTATAGTTTACTATTCGATTTTACGTGACGCAGGATTCGACAAGTCGTGCTCGACCCTCTGTTATATTATTATGAGGAATGTTTTGAGTGACATACACCCTCCTATCTTAAACACTTACTGATAACAACGTATGTATGTTTAGTGTACTATGACTTATGTACAATTAATGGCTGCCACTAATTGTTATGTGACACGTAATTGAAGCTTGATTTAATCAGTAGTTAATTACATTTATCGTTTTGTAATGGAGATAGTGAGTGATAGATATATTTACATAAACGTAGCAGTATATCAACTGCTAATAAAGATGAAGTTAAGATAAAGTTCAACAACTGAACTGTTAAGTACCTACGCTGAAAAATTATAAAAGTTGGAAAGACTGCACGTAGGCAAACTAGCACAAATATGTTATTAAGAGATGATAGCTTGGAACCTTCGGCGCGTAAGTGTTTGATATTAGTTAAAATTTTCGATGGTCAAGAACAGGCTGCAAAGCTTCGAACACCGTCGAAGAGTTGCATGTTTGTCTGTTTTTTATCGGATACATTTTGGTGAGTGTGCGCAGGAATTGCACGACCTAATAGCTCCATTTTCTTCTTACCAACGGACTTCCAGGCGAGGGGAGTGTCTTTACCCATACGTTGTTGGTATTCCATCATCGACTTTTAAACATGAAAGACTGGCCACGCACCTCTTTAGCGCTGACAAAATGCGGCCTTCACTCATTAGTTGTCATTACACTGACATGTCAAACTACTTTCAAGGGAATATACCACAGACAAATATACCATCTGGATAATGTACGACTACTGACCTGCTAATTCATGTCCACAAAATAACAAGTAGTCGCAAGATAACAATGACCTGCCCTGCTAATTCACGAACATAAAATAACAGGTCGTTCTTTATTGACCGAGCGAGCGAAGCGTCAATGTTTCAAATTGGACAAAAATTCTTTCGTATGTCTGTCCAGCTGTTCTCCTTTACGGTGTAAAATTTTGTAACCAGGCTCGATAATTACAGTTAAAAAAAAGTTAGCTCACGAGGTCTGCAACTCACAAAGCCACTACTGATAATATTTTACGTATAAGAGACGAGAAAGCTCACAGAGTGGCGAGTGGAATGGAAGGCAAGTGTTTCGTAACTGTTTCAGAGGTAAAAATATAAAATAACGGAAAAAATACAAAAAAGATATTTCAGTGTAGTCATTGGCAAGATAATGCACAGTCTAAATCGGTAGATCTAAAAACTGGAAAATCAGTGGAAATAGATGGAATAGTCAGTTTCTGTAATAGTTCTATTCAATTTACCAGGATCGAACAAAGCTATAGTAAAATAAAAATCAAAATCAAATATTCTATGAAAGTCAACCGGCAGTTTTTCTTTCCGAATTTCTACTCGGGTCGGGATTTATCAGGTCGGGAAATTAATGGCCCTATGTTATTTGGCCATAATATTAGAGGTAGGAATTTATCAGGTGGGGAAATAAACTGTTGGCCCTGCATTATTTGGCTATAATATTATAATTTTAAATGCATGGTTTTCATTACAAATAATGAGTATATTATTTATTTACGTATTGAATGTGATTCCTTGTGCTTTGTTTTTCTTTTTCGTGTTGTTTGTACAGTTCAAAAATGTGTAAAACTGTTGAAATTGGGCAAGTCAAGGAGATGTCACCTGAGCGGCGGCCGTTGGAGACTAAGTCATCGAATCACCTAATCACCTATATTGCCGGTCCGCGCGCGGAGAAGGGGTGGCATATCTATTTTTGGTACATCAATGCATTCCATTGATTGGTCCGCACGAGACGGTTTGCTTCATCCTTCCTAATGCGAACTGCTAAGGAATGGAATTCACTCCCATCGTCTGCATTTCCGGACGGGTACAATCTAGTGCTCTTTAAGGCTAGAGTGAATAAACTGTTACTGAACCAGTGAGTTACACCTTAGGCCTCATCTGCACCTTCCATCAAGTGAGATAGGGGTCAATCACTGGTCAATTTATAGTAAAAAAAAAAGAACACGCGGAACCCTAAAACTTTCCTACTAGTGCAATAGCCGGCTAAACGCAGGTGTTTGCAGTTGAATGGATCGCGCAGTTAGAGGAACATACATCGTATATCACCGACTCAGCGCAACATAGCAAAAACTAGGATTAAACAACGTTTATGAGCGGTTTCGTTAAAGCTGACAAAAGTTTTTTGTAAATTGCGCTCAACTCTTTTGTTGTGATATTGCGCTTGCAAGCTCGGTATATGGGCAAGGTTTTTTAAAAAGAGTCATCATCATCATTACCAGCCTATTTTACGTCCCACTGCTGGGCACAGGCCTCCTCTCAGAGTGAGAGGGCTTGGGCTATAGTTCCCACGCGGGCCCAGTGCATTGGGAACTTCGCACACATCATTGAATTGCTTCGCAGGTGTGTGTAGGTTTCCTCACGATGTTTTCCTTCACCGAAAAGCTCATGATAAATTACAAATGTAATTCCGCACATAAATTCCGAAAAACTCAGAGGTGCGAGCCGGGGTTTGAACCCACGACCCTCTGCTTGAGAGGCCATAGGTCAAACCACTAGGCTATCACGGCTTAGTAATAGTTATGAAAAGAGTATGAAGCTATATTAGCTTGTTTACTATTTTATCATTCCTAGGGTTCCGAACCAAAATGGTGAAAAAAGTAAAACCGGTTTTCGCGTTGAAATCTACTTATCATCATCATGCCAATCGAAAGACGCCCACTGCTGGACGGCGGTCTCTCCGCGGCTCTCTACTCAGACCGGTCTTGTGCTTTCCGCATCCACCGCGGTCCCGCGATCTTTACCAGCGCCCTAAGCACGACTTGTCGAATCCTGCGTTACGTTACGGTTATCGTATCGTGATCGAGAAATCTCATACTAAATTTTAGTTCTAAATACGCTCACGGGCGGGCGCTGTTCCAAACGTCATACAAACTCGTTATAGTTTACTACTCGATTTTACGTGACGCAGGATTCGACAAGTCGTGCTTAGGGCACTGGTCGTCGCTCCATCTTGTTATAGGCCTAACGACAGCTCGTCCAGTTTCAGCCAGTATTCAAAGAAAAGCATACAAAGTGAAGTCACTAAAAAACACAGAAACTAAAGAGTTCTAGTAATTTGAGGTAGGTAATTTAAGGATTGCTCATTATACAGACTAAATTAGCACCTAGTTAAAGTCAGGAGGGAGTTGTTGTAATGCTCCGCTAGCGTGATAAAGGAACATCAGTGTAACACTCGCGTACGTTTCAGCGGAACAAACGAATGAGATGACGGCCGACTGTCGAGTTTTGTGTTTTTTACGACGCATTTAGTTTTTTTTGGAAATTTTGCGTAGTACTTACTGGACGGTTAGGTCTCTATCGTTTGCCCTAATTTCACTTTCTATAATTGTATCACTTGCCATAATGTTAATTTGCCCGAAAGGCGTTCTGTATGAAACCGTGAACTATTCAGAATTGTTATAAATCAAACTTAACCTAACCTATTGAGCTCTATACGATGGCATTTGAACTTTCAGAAAAAAATGCTTTTAGGCAAATGAATATTATGGCATATGATACGGTTATGGCAATTGAAATTCTTGCAAACGAGTTGCTCCCACTGGTATGATTATCCAATTTCTAAAATACTTACCGAAACAAGAATACAATATAACCAGAAAAGTATAGCATAGCTCGAGATTCAGTGCCCTAAGCACGACTTGTCGAATCCTGCGTCACGTAAAGTCGAATAGTAAACTATAACGAGTTTGTATGATGTTTGGAACAGCGCCCGCCCGTGAGCGTATTTGAAATTAAAATTTAGTATGAGATTTCTCGATCTCGATACGATAACCGTAAAGTAACGCAGGATTCGACAAGTCGTGCTTAGGGCACTGTTGACTTCAGGACTCTTATTTTTCAGAAAATCAGACACCTTTTAGGACCCCTTCGTTGCCCGTCTGTCTGTCTGTCCGTCTGTCAACACCAAGTAAATCTGAAGGGATTTTTTTTTATAAAAGAGGGGGCAAACGAGCGGGCAGGTCACCTGATGTAAAGCAATCACCGCCGCCCACGGACACCCGCAAGACGGGGGGAATCAAGAGGCCTTTAAGGAATAGGTAGGCCTAGGTAGGAATAGTACGAATGATAGCGCTTCTAACCTCTTTATAGTAGTTCTGTCAATGAAACAAACATACCTAGCTATAAGAAGAGATACAGGAACGCCTGTTATTTAAATTTTTCAGTCGACTCACGATAAACGACCGCGATTATAGCATAATTTAGTTTGCCTCCGAATGAAATCGAAGCCGGTGGTCAGCGGAAATGTATACACACATTTATACAGGCTGCCGAGCGTTTAAATGGGTCAACAAATTGATGACGAGACGACGACGAGACGACGACGACATTGGAAAATCAACAACTGTTACCTATGATTGGTATCGAAATCTAAGTTCAAGTTACCATTATAAAGCTGTTGGCAAAAAATAGTCATTGCTGGGGAAAACTATCACAACCTTTACCTACCTTGCGGTAAATCCTATCTTTTTTACCTATTTTTAAATAGCTTGACTTCCAAAATGTGTTTCTTTCGTTTACAGCTGATAAACTAAAAGGTTAAAAATTGTTTTGTATTAATTAAAGAGGCCATACATAAACAATTGACAAACTATTAGAACTTAAAAAAGTAAAAGTCCATTATCTAATTTTTTAGCTGAGAACAATTGCGATTAAACTGGCTTTCTATTCAAACAGACGCGTACGAATCGGCTAAGCCGTTTTGGAGGCGAATGGAAAAAATCATGTGCACAAACATACAAACTCCCACCCCAAACATATACCACATCGCATCGACTTTAAATCAAAGCGTATACTTTCTTCACTAAAACCGTTACACTATCAGTGCCCTAAGCACGACTTGTCGAATCCTGCGTTACGTTACGGTTATCGTATCGAGATCGAGAAATCTCATACTAAATTTTAGTTCCAAATATGCTCACGGGCGGGCGCTGTTCTAAACGTCATACAAACTCGTTATAGTTTACTATTCGATTTTACGTGACGCAGGATTCGACAAGTCGTGCTTAGGGCACTGCTTTATAATATGTTGAGGCAGTCGAAACACAGTCAATATATTATGTATGTGTGCCGTGTGCCGTGCGGGTGCCGTTGGCTATTCAATTGCATTAGGGCCTGTAACTATCGTTTAGCGTCTTATATTGGTATGTTTTTATTACTCGTGTGAAAGGTTTATTTATGTTTATTGTCTATCGGTTGTTGCTGTTACACGGCTTCCTTTTAACTGTAAATTATTTCTGGTAGTTTTGATGGCTTGTAATAATAAAAAATAAATAATAAATAAATAAATATCATGGGACAATTTGACACCAATTGACTTAGTCCCAAATTAGGCAAAGCCTGTACTATGGGTACCAGACAACAGATAAACATGCTTATATAGATAAAAATACATACTTATATACATATTAAACATCCAAGACCCGATAGCAAACATTCGTATTCATCATACAAACATCTGCCCCGACCGGGATTTGAACCCGGGACCTCAAGCTTCATAGTCAGGGTCTCTAACCACTAGGCTATTCGGCCGTGTAATGAGGTGCTATATTGGCTGAAGAGTTGAGGAAATTAATCCCTGACCCACCATAGAACATTATCATAGTAAAACGTCATGACGATTTTCCTTGTCAACCTATGCGATGTCATTATGACGTTTACTGTGAAAAGCTTCCATGGTGGGTCAGGAATTAATTTCCTTGACCGTACCAGTGCATCCTCGTTTAAGATTCTACATTAATGTCGTTTGATGTTTGACATGATTATAAAGTTCATGTTTTAAGAACCTCTGCAAAGAAACGCCTGATTCAATCAATGTGTTTAATGTAGGTGGTACTTTCATTAATAAAAAAAAGTAAAACGGCCTTCAAAAACACATAAAATAATCCTCTAAAGCTGTCAGTTTAATGGCCTAAGACAACAATACGAAGTCGGTGCGGTGATAGCGGAATACCTATTCTTTGAATGAAGCACCGAATTCTTATTTGTGGTAGGCCATAAAACTGATGTTATATACTCGGGTATCGAGTAATCGGGGAACATGCATAAAAAAAATATTCCGACGAATTGAGAACGTCCTCCTTTTTTTGAAGTCGGTTAAAAATACATATACAACAAGACAAGATAGTACAAAGGCAAGCCTGACCTTAGCCACGATCATACTGTCTTGTCTTAAATTGAGTCAAAGGATATGTAATACCATTTAAAGGAGAGCCTGTGCAAACATTCAACCAAAAAATAACGCCTGTAATTCACAATCTCAAATTACCATTATTGGCAATATTTGCATTGCCGAACTATTAATCTTAAAATTTATCTCACCTTGCACACCCTGTGAAAGTCAATTCATTTCACCTATTTTCAGTGTCAAAGCCGAACAGAAAACACAGATTCATATTAAACTTAAAAATGCTTAATAATTACATTGATGTGAACCACTTTAAGATGGAGGACTATGATATCGCACTGCCCTAAAACTATTACAATGTAACTATTATATGACTACAATTGATATACAGGACGCTATCAGTAGAGGAAAATAACAGGAAGAGGTTACGTTTTGAAGTGAAATCGCAAATATGTGAGTTTAATGTAGCTATTCCCTAAAGAAAGGGATGACTTCAAACTAACCTGAAGCAATTAATTCACAAGAAACTTCTCATCATAATTAATCAACATTTCATAAGCCAACATTTCAGTATCTGTTTGGAATCCAAGTAAAATTCGCATCACAATGCCATATCAATAAAATTCCCACTTTGCTCTTCATCTGACAATTTAAAACCTCGTATTTACCAATCTACTCAGAGCAAGCGTATGAAAAAGAAATTGGATCAACTTCTAAATTGCTTCATTTCTTTCTTAAAGTACCTTACTCCTGCATTGCACGGAAACTGTAAGTATTTTCCTAACTAAAACAGAACTATCCAGCTGTTTTGCAAAACAGAATCAATGCCCATCCGAGACTGCACCGAGGGTAGTCAAGCAACTGGCAAGTTTCTCGCGCAATATCTCCCTTTTAGAGAAAAATAAAGAGCGAATAGAAACTCCACCGTATCACACCTAGTTGCAAACTTTGCGGAATTCTCCGCAATATGTGGAAGAGCGCAGAAGTTTTTTGTGAAAAACTGTTTATCAGGTGTAGTTGAAGGCGGTATCTAGTTGCTATGAACATTTTTCTTTTGAGAAAATTGAAATACGTAACTTTGGGGTTACCAGCACATGCAGATTTTTTTGTGCAAGCATAAGCTAAAGGTACCGGAAGGTTAAGTGTTGGTGGGGTATAAGTAAGTAAGTAAACACTTTATTGTACAAAAAACAGGATAAAAACACAAGTTACAACAATCAAATTCGAGTACAAAGGCGGACTTATCCCTTTAAGGTATTCATTCATTTAGCCAAAAAAAATTTGTCAAACAGGGTAATTTCCCAAAATGCTTTTTTTTAGAAACTGTAAATATTTCAGGATTTATTTCAGGGGAATCTTGTAGAACCCTATAGGTCAGGTTAGGTTTGTTTTATAAAAACCCTGAAATGTTTACAGTTTCGGAAAAAAAGCATTTTGGAAATGAATCAGTTTGGCAAAAGTTTTTTGGCAAACATTAGTAAACCGTTGCGTAGCACAAGATCGATCGTTGTAGAGATCCTTGAGGAAGACCTATGTGCAGTGGGCGTCTTCTGATTGATATGATGATGATGACGACGAAGCTAAAGGAAACTCCCGTATTTAAAAGCCACTAAACATCTGGAGCTGCCTCGAACCAATTTCGTGCCTATTTGTTGCGTTTAGGAAGCACCCAACAGGGAGACATTAATCTTTATCTCATATAATGTCATGCTCACGGCGGGCGGCGCTCTACAGCCTAATTCAGCATAAACACCACCTATTCCGGTTCAAATGCCATGAGGGGGGAGGGGAGGGAGGGTAGTGACGTAGGCGTAAATTTTTAAACAATCATTTCTGGATCGAGTTCAATGACCTGAGGCGAAAAAAGCCGTGGTAGCCTATAGTAACCTTAGGTTTGACCTATGGCCTCTTAATGGGTCGTGGGTTCCAGCTCGGGCTCAGCACCTCTGAGTTATTTCAGAATACATGCGGAAAGTTGTATTTCTAATTTATCATTCACCACAAATCAGAAGGATGAGGTCAGAAGGTTCTCGAATGGCGTCCACGGACCGTGAGACGAGGTGTCGGTAGGCCTACAACAAGATGGAGCGACGACCTAGTAAGGATTGCGGGACCGCGGTGGATGCGGAAAGCACAAGACCGTTCGGAGTGGAGAGCCTTGGGGGAGGCCGCCGTCCAGTAGTGGACGTCTTTCGGTTGACATGATGTTTCACCACAAAAGTTGGAGCTATTAATCGACGCATTTCCTCACTAAACCACACTCGTAACGTCAAAATACCTACGCGCAAAATGTTCCTTGTTCAGTTCAGTTCCCATACAAAAAAGTGAACTCTTTCCTTCTAATCCCGATATAGTTCTGTGAGTTTAACCTTTTGTGGACTTTGTTGAAGAACCAAAGAGTAATAAAATTTGGCGAGACGTCGGGCAGCGACGCTCAAAGAATGTGTGCGATGCGAGTCGGTTTACTTTTTAAGAATGCGACGTTAAGAGCAAATTATTCCTGCTGAGCTGGCAACGGTGCATTTTTTTAGTTCTTCTAGATAATTCCATAGAAATTCAATGAAAATTTTAAATGTGACCAAATATTTCTTAAATTTATGTCATGCAATGATATCGTGACATGATATTTTTAGTTACTTCATAAAAAAAAAATTACCGATATAATTACGATATAATCATGTTACATATACAGTATGTGAATGCGAGCATTTCAATTATAATTAAGACTGAAGCATTAGGATAATTACAACATGACTTAAGGCGATTATATTCTGGTTTAGACGCTTAACTGGTTAAACGGAGTAGCTTGTTTTAACATAAACGGTTAGTGTGAACGAGCCTCTAGGTAGGATAATGTGTTCAGTGTAGTGTATGTACTACCCTAAATTTGGCAACAGTAAAAACGACGACGAAAACTCAGAATACACACTATAACAGAACCTGCGAGCGCGCCTAAAACTGGAGCCCCAAATAACAACAAATCATCATCATCATCATCATGTCAGCCGAAAGACGTCGGCAGCTGGACATAGGCTTCCCTCAAGGCTCTCCACTCAGACTCAATCTTATGCTTTCCGCATCCACCATGGTCCCAACAAATACTACACTTATAAGGGTAGTTAGTCACCCAGTGCACTCAGCGCATCCAGACGTGTTGAACGAATGGCAATATTATTTATTATTATGCCGTCTTGTGTCATTTCTACATGCAAAAATGTCGTTGGGCTTGTAAAAAAACTGGATAAGATTACATTTCAAGTGTAAGTACTTTTTGTTTTCGGACACAGCGCGCGGCGTACGGATATGATTGAACGCGGTTTCTATTTTGTACTGTTTCGGATGAATACGAGGATAATTGTGCGCCGCTATCAGTGCCCTAAGCAGGACTTTTCGAATCCTGCGTTACGTTACGGTTATCGTATCGAGATCGAGAAATCTCATACTAAATTTTAGTTCCAAATACGCTCACAGGCGGGCGCTGTTCCAAACGTCATACAAACTCGTTATAGTTTACTATTCGATTTTACGTGACGCAGGATTCGCCAAGTCGTGCTTAGGGCACAACAGCTGCGCTAGTAGTCGCGCGAGCAGAGAGTCGAGCACGAGTTTTCGAATCCTGCGTAACGTTACGGTTATCGTTTCGAGATCGAGAAACCTCATACTAAATTTTAATTCCAAATACGCTCACGGGCGGGCGCTGTTCCTGATCTCATACAAACTCGATAACGTTTACTATTCGATTTTATGTGACGCAGGTTTCGAATATTCGTTCTCGGGCCTCAGAGGTTTGGCGCGCAGTTTATGTCGCTGCCGCAGAGTCGAGTACTTCTAGAGGAAAGACTAGGAATTAGTCCGAAACATGTCAGACTAACATTGACTTACTAACACCATGGACCTTGGGTCTCGTACAAAATGCACGAAAAATGTACCCATCTAGCAATGCATAAGTTGCAGAACATTCCCAAAACGTGGAAACATTCTCGAGAATGTTCTGAGAACATTCTTGCAACATGAACCTTATGGTTTAAAAAAGAAAATGTTTTTACAATAAAGTTTAAAATGTTCATAATAAATACTCCATATTATTTGTGCACATGTTTCAGTATGATACAGTTAATTATTTTGTTGATTAATGATAAGTTTCCAATAAGTTGCTTAAATTCTCATTAAATTTCTGAGAACATTTCAGAGAAAGTTGCAAACAGATATATTTCCAGCACCAGTATTGTAGAGCAGATTGTGATTGACAAATTCGACGCCTATTAGTAAGGGTCGTGTGGCTAAGTGGAAAGCGTCGGTAGCTGTGATGCACAGGACGCGAGTTCGAACCACACAAGGCTAACTACTTCTAGTTTTTCGTATTTTATAAGAACTTTTTTTTATTTAATAATTCCGCCATTGTTTTGTTTACAAAATTTCAGAAAATGTTTTTTAAATTTGTAAGAGAAAGTTGCTAATAAATAATTACTATATATTTCCAACACCAGGATAATTATGTATACGTCTTCAGCCACGTCTGTCTTTCTGTCTGTTGATAAAATGAGTTTCTTGAAATTTATCCGTGAAGAAAAACATCGTGAGGAAACCTACATAGGGGCATAGAATTTAAGAGGAAACTTGATAAATTATTGTTAGAGCATTGATTTTATAATTTTTGTTTCATTTGAGTTTAAAGAATCTACCTAACACATTTATTAGTGAAGTGCAGCACAGATTAATAAAACTGTAGATATTTTTGACCTCTTCTGCCGTAGTAGTTATTCTTATACAAAGGTCAACTTTCGCTGGTGTCTGTGTTTTCGCGTTAATTATAGCAAAATTTGTATAGTGTATTGTATTTTACATAAATTAACTGTATTCTGTATATCTAATTATTGTCAAAATTAATAAATAAATAAAAAAACACACGTAAGGAGATAAATTCTCGTTCCCGAGAACATTCTCAGAAATTTCCGAAAAATTCTCACGTTGAAAGTTTCGCAACTTTGGAAACTTCTCGTCGGTGCATTGCTATACCTATCTCAGTACAGCACGGCATTTTTCGATGACAGCCTTAAGTCATAGCGCTGTCGTTCGACCAAACTAAGACTGACTGACTCTCTATTATTTGCAAATGAGTGATTTTGTGGTTCGTTGATTTTCAAGCGCTAACCCGAAGTCCATGGTTGGTAAGTCAATGCAGACTAAACTCTATCCGAAAAGGTCGCGGTTACGTGTACTCTAATGCCAAGAAAATCGCGGTTCGCCTGAAAACTACTGCTAATAGCAATTACAAACTTAAGTTCCTGACCGAGGCACAGCAAATTGTACTTTCGACTTAGTCGAGTCACTTAAAAAGGCAGGAAATGAAGTCGTAGGAAGTTGTGGTTAATTGTTTATAACGGTTATGGTACACGAAGGAGCCGTGTACCGCAGCGTAACGATAAATACCAAGTTTCGCAATATTGTCGGATCTTATAGCAATTAGTTGATTACTCCGCGGTAAGGGCGCGGGCCCAGTGCGGGGCGGCCAAATGTGATTACTTTAGACTATTGTGTGACTAACATTTTGTGTGCACAATGTGTTCCCTGGTTGGTCCTTCTTCTTGTGGTGCCTCTCCAACTAATGACGGTTGGAGAATGAAATTAAATTATTTGCTTTTTGAGCAAGTTGCTTGATTCTGCGGAAGAAAACAGCAAGGAGATTTATTTGTTCTTTTGAAAAGCACAAATTTCAGTCTTTTTTGTATTTCATGGATTTTGTGATAGTAATTTTAACTTTTCTACCTACTTCCATTGGCTCTTGCTGTTTTATTATTATTAACGTTATTAAAAAAACATACTTGCGCCACTAAACTTCGTTACACTCCAACAACATTGGCCTTTGGCTTTATGGCGTCAGAGCGATTCCCCGATCGACGTTTCTTTCGTGACTTTCAACCCGCCGTCACTGGCACCCCCCACCCCTATATTACAAGCCCCTGATTACCCGCAAACCCACACTAAATAACAATTACTACGCCACTTTAATTACGAGTCGTCGGCAAACAATATCTACGAGGCACACGCGACACTGATACCACAAACATGGCTGACCTCGCGCGAGTCGGCCGAGGGGGTTTTGAGAGGTGTTTTATCACAATTTATAAATGACATCTTTATAGGCTCTTGCAGAGTATGAAAACAGTGTGTGAAAGGGATGCTTAGAAACAATACGAGTGTATGCGTGGTAGGTATAGACAAACCTTTCTCAAGAGCCAGCAAAAATTAATCTTATGACAATGTCATAAACATTTGGTCAGGGATAGCTTTCTCACTTTATAACTGCGTTACCTGGTCATGCTTGGTCAAAAGTAGAATAGCCATTTTAAAGTGATACTTAAGTAAATAGTGATAACGTATTTTTTATTTCGGTGTTGCGTTTTTATAAGCATAACAAGTCTCAATAAGATAACTATAGGAATAAAATTACCATTGCAAAAAAGTCGTAAGTGCCACTCTGGCTTTCTGTCTGTACAGCGAACCTAGCGCCACACGCGTATGACGTCATCACTGTCCTACATCGCGCTATCGAAGTTTCTCAAGTCGGATGTATAAATACAACTTCCACCTCTCTTCCTTTGGAGTTCGGTCGCCAGTCTTCCAAAAAGTCAAATAACATTTTCCTTTCATCCTCATGTTTTTTCGTAGACTTTAAAACTTGATAATTTTTTAGTAAAAATTACAATATTAAAATAGAGTAGGTACGTGAACGAGTAACTTTGAAACGCCGACATTGATCGAAACTCGACTGTGTAGCGTTATCGAGAAAATTCGTACGACGTTTGGAATAGCGCCCCGCATGAGCGTATTTGGCACTAAGATTATTCGAGCATTAGAATATTCGTGCCTGGGGCTCTGATCTCCATACTCAAGCCTCTAAAGAGAGCTCTGGGTAACCAATCAAGTTAACCCTAGCCCGCAAACAAGGCTCACATAAATACACACTGAGCCAAGCAGAGGTTAAGTAACAAATTACACGGCTTAAATCCACCCCCAGTAATTACGAACGATCACTAAATAACTTTATTGCGATCGCCCCGACCGTAATCAAGAATTGCAAAGTTCACGAAAAGCACTTACAAACTGTAATTTGGATCCACGTAATTAATATAACAAAATTGCTTAAACAAAGCCCATTTAGCTGTAATCGAGTGATTACTTGTCGTCAAAAATTTACGCGGCCATAACTGGGCCCGGCCCGAGCAGCTGCCGAAAAGAGTTGTGTTATACTTTCTAAGGACAGAGGCACGTGGTATTTTTAGAATTCCAATCAATACGTCAACTCCTGGGCTCGTACGAAGCGCATCGAATTGTCGGGACAATAAAATAGTTAAGTATAGGTTACTTAGGTAAGGAAGGTATTAAAGTAAACACACGTTGTTGAAAAGAAGTTATATTAACACAGTTCCAGCTAAGTTTTGCAGTTAAGTTTTGAATATAATCCGTTGCGAACGGTACCTGAATATTTCAGATGTTGAAAAATAAATTCACGATTAACATTGGTCAACTTTAATGAGAAGCACAACTAACCCGACAATAAAAATTGGAAAAATCCTGACATTGTCGTTTCGAACGGCAAAACTGATTTTGATGAAACTTTGAACTTGTGATAATATGTTGGTCCATCTGTACGGGAGCTATGATACTTAGATACCGCATGGCTTATAAGTACTAAGGCTCTAAGTATTGTAAGTGTATACTTAGGCTAGCCATCCAAATAGGGTACGCTGCCAGCATCTTTGGTACCTACCTATCATGCATAAGGGGATTTCTTTTAAACTGAAGACGAACTGTTTTATTGGAGCTAGTAAAAGTTATGAGGCACGTCTGCTTAGCACGACAGCTGAGTCGAGACTGAATTTTGAAGCAAACTAAAAGCTGGAGCGAAAAAAAAGGAATATTCGATTTTCAAAAATGCACATAAGGCAAACATGAAATTCAGACTGGAGGTCGAACACAAACAAGACTGGACACACTCTTCTTACAACATTTTCTCCCTATTTCATCATCATCATCATCATCATCAGACTATTTGCGTCCCACTGCTGGGCCCTTAAATATTCACATTTATTTATCATCATCATCATCATCATCATCATCATGTCAGCCGAAAGACGTCCACTGCTGTACATAGGCCTCCTCCAAGGCTCTCCACTCAGACCGGTCTTGACTCCATCCACCGAGGTCCCGCAATCTTCACTAGGTCGTCGCTCCATCTTGTTGGAGGCCTACCGACAGCTCGTCTCCCGGTACATGGACGCCATTCGAGAACCTTCTGACCCCATCGGCCATCAGTTCTGCGAGCAATGTGCCCGCAATTCTTCGGGCTATGTCGGTAACTTTAGTTGTACTGCGTATTTATTTATGAGCCGTATGAATGCATATTAAGGTAAGTCCCTCAAAGCTACCTCAACGTCAGCGAAATCACGTCATTCGATAAATTTGAAACTCCTGACATGTATAGCGATATATCTCTATCCGTGACCATTGTTACATGGAGCATCAATTTTGTTCATGACGTATTGTTTCATCAACAAGCTACCTAATGTCTATGGGATGATGTAATATTGTCAAAGTTCAAGTGTCTTCCACATTGTTCGCGATACTGTATTGAATTTTTGATTGGTTTAATGATCGTATCTTACAATACTGTTCAAGTTTACAAGAGTCGTTGTTTAAACAATGATTTTGAATCTTTTAACATAAAGCTACCGTGAGACTCAATCATAGTGAAATAAACGGATCACTCACGTATGTCAGTCGAGTATAGCTCGACTTGTTTCGGACTAATTCGTAGTCCTCTGGGAGCACACGCCACGCCGGTGGCGAGACGTAAACTGCGCGCCGCGGCTCTGCTCGCGCGGCTGCTCGACGGAAGGACTACGGATTAGTCCGAAACATGTCGAGCTATACTCGACTGACATACGTGAGTGATCCGTTTATTTCACTATGAATGATTTTGAATATTGAGTTAGGAAAAGTCGAACAAAAGCGTGTGGGACACGCCCAGGATAAGGCCCGTAGCTGATTCGATAAAATCTAATTTCACTTTTTTTTTTTTACTACACTTACACAAGTTTAAGTAGGTAATTTTAATGTTAACAAGTTTTAGTGTTAACCTGTAAAGCTTTGCTTTTGATTTTGATTCAGCTTAAAACCATCGCGATTGAAGTAGCTTTCCATTCAAAACTGCCACCGTGCATATTTATTTTTTATTTTACTAGCTGTTGCCCGCGTCTTCCCGCGGGAACTATAAAATTTTCCCAAATGAAAAGTAGTCTACGTTATTCCTCAATATTCAAACTATCTTCTTACCAAATTTCATCTAGATTGGTGCAGCGGTTTTCCCGTGAAGCGGTAACAAACAGACAGACAGGGATAAAGACAGAGAGACAGAGTTACTTTCGCATTTATAATATTAGTTAGGAAGTTAGGATTAGGATTTAAAGGCAACATTTTGTCTTTATTAATATACTTTGTGAGTAAACTTTTGGGTCATTATTCATTTCGGTCAAGGTTCGGTTCATTATTTTAAAAGCTACGAAGATAAACATGGAAACAGCCGGCCCAAGTTTTTTAAAATTAATTTGATACAACCTTAATAATTTTACTCTTGATGGATTATAATAATTCAAGCTAAGCATTAAAATTTAAATATAGACGTCAGCGCTCTTAATACTCTACTAGCGAATATTAGAAATACTTGGAGTGCAAAAAGCAGGTATTTTTCCTCCTGAAGTATTTTTAATAACGTTTTGAAAGCGGGCGATGGGATTGGCAGTAGCGTAGGTGTTTTTTTTTTAATTTAGGTGAATGTCAAATGTTTCGGCGTTACTAAGTGGCTACTGGAATTGTTTTTGAATATAAAACAGCGTTCACTTTGCTAAAGTAAAGGCGAAAACAGCGGCTGAGGACATAATTTGAAATGGAACCCTGTGCTCATACGTTTGCGAAAGAAAAGGTTAATAATACAAATTAGCTTAATAATACAAATTAGCTTTGTAATGTTTTGGGAAATTATTAATTTTGTAAACATGATATCCATGACACCGTTACAATTTTCCTATCAGAAAAAATACATTCTAATCTGCTTGATATGGAAGTCATTAAGTTTTCCTCGAAATTTTAACAAAAGTAAATTAGAGAAAAAAACAAGGTCGCCCCTAATTTTTCCGCTTGCAACATGCCATTGCTGCATTTATTATCCGAGAAAAAAATTATGAATCGATATTTAATTTCGTTCGATTATTCTGATCGAAGTGAAAAGCAAATGTACCTATGTTTCTCTGTATGTGTCGAATGTATGTGAATAAATGTTTCGCTCTCTCTCTCTCTCTCTCTCTCTCTCTCTCTCTATACCTATAACACAATAATCAAACCCATTTTACCCTCAACTTAACAATCCACCCTCGCCTGCTGCTCGGACAGATTATAAACGTCTCGGGTAAAACGGCGCGTTTTATGCACTAGTCACACAATCTACTGTTTTATCATCCTCATCCCTTCCAGCCTCTCTCAGAACAATAAACGTTGGTAATGAACAATCTAACTCCAAATCACTCATCGCACAAGACAACTGAAAGACTTTGAATTGTTATTGTTTAATTATGATAAAAACACAGCTCGTGAAGGCGGCCGAAGCGGTACCCGAGTAAAACATTTGCCCCGGGGCCGGCTCGGCCGCGGCAGCCGTAGAATAGAAGGACGGACTGTTGTGATAACAATATTGTTAGAAAGGATAAGTTAAGTCAAAAACCGCTTTATTTAGGACTTGGGATACTTCCATTCGAGTAGAAAAATGTACAGTCCGTGGGCGCTTACAATAGGATTCGGATTCTGGTGAATTCGTTTTGACATTACATGGCATTACATTACATTCTTTGACATAAGAAGCGCCATTGACAGTCGGGGTATTTCTAAAACCCGAATCGTACGATGGGTTAGTATCATTTCGTTTGATAAATAAGCAAATGGTCGATGTAGCAACTCTTCTATTTAGCGACTGGTCTCAACAGCAGTTAAATTTGGTTAGGTAACTAGTAATTTTATAATTACAATGTAGAGTTCCTCTTCCGTGTAGTTTAGGCGCTTAGCGTCTTGTCGCAACTCTAACCTAGCCTATTTACTCACTAAGCTAGTCTAACCTAGCCGCTGTTTAGACGAGCTGCTATTTCGACCAGTTGCCAAATAGACGAGTTGCTATTTCGACTAGTTGCTAAATAGACGAGTTGCTATTTCGACCAGTCGCTAAATAGACGAGTTGCTATTTCGACCAATTGCTAAATAGACGAGTTGCTATTTCGACCAGTCGCTAAATAGACGAGTTGCTATTTCGACCAATTGCTAAATAGACGAGTTGCTATTTCGACCAGGTGCTAAATAGACGAGTTGCTGTTTCGACCAGTCACTAAATAGACGAGTTGTTATTTCGACCAGTTGCTAAATAGTCGAGTTGCTATTTCGACCAGGTGCTAAATAGACGAGTTGCTATATCGATCAGGTGCTAAATAGACGAGTTGCTATTATCGACCAGTTGCTAAATAGACGAATTGCAATTTCGACCAGTTGCTAAATAGACGAGTTGTTATTTCGACCAGTTGCTAAATAGACGAGCTGCTATTTCGACCAGTTGCTAAGTAGATGAGTTGCTATTTCGACCAGTTGCTAAATAGACGAATTGCAATTTCGACCAGGCGCTAAATAGACGAGTTGCTATATCGATCAGGTGCTAAATAGACGAGTTGCTATCATCGACCATTTGCTAAATAGACGAATTGCTATTTCGACCAGTTGCTAAATAGACGAGTTGCTATATCGACCAGGCGCTAAATAGACGAGTTGCTATTTTTATTTTCATATATTTGCTTTCTAGACGAAATGATACTAACCTTTCTAAATGCTCACAAACAGTTATGATTACCTGTCAAATCTCCCAGAATAATTTAAAACTATGAAAGCGAAAATCCAAGTATTCACGGCGATCTTAAACCTTGCCTAACGAAATTGCATTTGGATTGTCCTCGCACTCACTCTCGACTGGTCGCGATGTGATATTATTGCGTTTTATTACAGCAGATTCATATTAAATTCCCGTTTTCACGAAAATGTCATCTTCAATTTCATCCGACGCAAATTGGATTACTGGCCCGGAAGCCCGGGTTTATTGTTTTTAGGTTTTATTCCCTCTTAGTGCTTGAGAGTTTTCATTTTAAACCTCTAATTGTTTATAAATCATCAGCTGTTGCCCCGCGACTTTGTCTGCTTTGAGGCCCGAGTACGATCATTCGAAACCTGCGTAACGTAATCGAGTAGTAAACGTTATCCAGAAAATTGTATGACGTTTGGAACAGCGCTCGCCCGTGAGTATATTTGGAACAAAAATTTAGTATGAGGTTTTTCGATTTCGATACGATAACGTAACGTTATGCAGGATTCGTAAACTTCGTGCTCGGCCTACGGAACTCAGTTGTTTTCCAGGATATGAAGTTGCCCATGTTATGATGTTCAAATCAGTTTCTTTGCACGGCACGGTGGTTTTTGCTGATGAGAAGTGACCAACAGACAGAGAGACAGTTAATTTTGCTTTTATAATATCAGTAGATCTACCACAACTCACAGTGCGACTTCTATCTCGCGCGAGAACAACTGCCCGTCCTTTTCTGTCACTCAGAATGCAACGGGGCGGGTAACATAATCTCGCGCGACAAACGAAGTCGCGGCCAGTCGTGCTAGCCCTATAGGTTCACAGTTTTACAGGTTAAACATAAGTAACCTAACCTAACCAACTGAAAAAAGTTGAAAACCCTCGAGATTTTCATCTCAAAACTTCAATATTTGAAAAAGCTTTAAGCAATTTTAATAAAACTTTAATTAGACCCATACTGATTAAACTCAGTTTTCGCTTTTTAAACGCCGCATCCAAATCGGTTTTTCTGTTCAGGCGCTACAATGCAACAGACATGCACACAGAATACACACGTCAAACTTACAACACCCTTCTTTTTGAGCCGGGGGTTGAAGAAAGAAACCCTACTTTCACACTTAGACGTCCCGGAAACAGCAGATAGTCCTGCGGGAAAACTGTTCGCCGAGCACACGCCGATGACACTGATTTTCAATCCTCTAAAACATTCTCCGTCCACTTACCGTCGGCTGAAGATAAACGAGCTCCGAATAGCGGCCATTTCCTATTCAAGAACTCGTGCAGTTTCGCAAGTGCTACCTCGAAATAGCAGGAGTGACGCAGCACGTGTTCCCGCCAGCGTACCCTCGGAGATGAATGCAGAATGCGCCCGCGTCTGTCAGCGGGCTTGTCGGAAGAAAACTTCTCTGCAATTTTTGCAAATCTCGTGCACCGTAAGAGCCTTAATCACAAACGTCACTCAAGCCTCCATTAGCTAAAATAGGTTTTGTCGTCTTCTTACTAACGGAAATGTCAATGTGACAAAAAAGGACAAACGAACTTTAACGGCATTTAGTTAAAATGGGTTTATGAACAACAGAGTTAGACGCTATGAAGGCTACATCCATGTACCTAACATTATGCATGTTGCAGTTCTGACAAGTTGGGCTGATCTGTCCCGTTTTAAATTTAGAATTGTATGAAAATAAACACTCATTGCTCCTGAAGGCAGATCAGTCAGGTTGGGTCTTTGTATGTGATAACATTGTCTCTCAAGCCCCTAAGCTGTTTTGGAGGAATAAACCCAGTACCGTTATTACCGTGTTTTCATTCTGTAATAGTCAGTTAATGCAGGGCATTAGATTTCTACCATTGAAGCCGCGTCCCCAGTGCCCACCTCCTGTGCTACTCCCTACAGTACCTATTCGAAACAGCGCCTATAGACATCAACAATATTACATTACAAATAAGAAGAGTGGAAATTAATTGATGGCTCCACCGTCGCTTAATTAGATGGCAACACAATACAACATGAACAATCTTGATCTATTGCTAATTAATTAGAAAAGTTAGTGCGAAAGCCATTGAAATTAGTCGGCAGTTCAACCGTGACATTGGATGATCAGTGCCCCCGAGTTTGAAGACTGTGTTAAATTCGGCGTCAACGTTTAGTGTGAGTGAACCTTTACATAGTGACGTGATCAGTTTGCTACATAACATTTTGACAATAACGAAAATAAGGGCAGTTGTACGCCGCTGTCAGACTTGCTGTGCATTTAGCAGGACTAAAAAATATGAAATAACGTAGTGGGACAATTTAACTCCAATTGACCTGATCCCAAATTAAGCGGAGCTTATACAAGTATACTAGAAAACGAATAAACATACCTACTTGTATAGATAAATACACACATAAATACATAGATATTAAACACCCAAAATTCGAGAACAAACATTGGTATTCATCATACCAGATAATTATCTGCACCAACACTTTTAAATGATTCGCGGTTAATTGCATTAGACATAATGACAACGGGATATTGATCGCGATTACCTTATAGGTCTAATTAGCTTCCGATATTTCGACGCAGTTACATGCAGGCAGGCGGACCTTTGTTAACAAAATTGGCTATGTGAGTCACGTAAGAGCACACGAACGTCACCATGCGCGGAGCTGAAGCAGTTACCGTGGCCGAAATCGGTCAAGGAGAATATAAGATCACGGGCAAACTGACGAAACGAAGGTAAATACTAATGTTGCGCAGACCGAGCTCTTTCTGTCATTTTTCGCGGTCAATATCCCGTTTTCATTATGGCTAATTATCTGCACCTAGGTATCAATCGAAGATCTAACTGGGGAGCTTAAGTTTCGTAGTCAGGTTCTCTGAACACTGGGCCAACCAGTTTATTTCACTAGGATTCTATTCATCATCATGTCAGCCGACAGAGGTCCACTGCTGGACATAGGCCTCCCCAAGGCTCTCCACTCAGACCGGTCTTGTGCTTTCAGCATCCACCGCGGTCCCGCAATCTTTACTAGGATTTTATTACCGTTTGTTTATTTCACTGTGACTGAGTCTCACGGTAATTTTATTACCGTTTGTTTATTTCACTGTGACTGAGTCTCACGGTAATTTTATTACCGTTTGTTTATTTCACTGTGACTGAGTCTCACGGTAATTTTATTACCGTTTGTTTATTTCACTGTGACTGAGTCTCACGGTAATTTTATTACCGTTTGTTTATTTCACTGTGACTGAGTCTCACGGTAATTTTATTACCGTTTGTTTATTTCACTGTGACTGAGTCTCACGGTAATTTTATTACCGTTTGTTTATTTCACTGTGACTGAGTCTCACGGTAATTTTATTACCGTTTGTTTATTTCACTGTGACTGAGTCTCACGGTAATTTTATTACCGTTTGTTTATTTCACTGTGACTGAGTCTCACGGTAATTTTATTACCGTTTGTTTATTTCACTGTGACTGAGTCTCACGGTAATTTTATTACCGTTTGTTTATTTCACTGTGACTGAGTCTCACGGTAATTTTATTTAGCACTTGTCTAGACACAGGCGAAAGAAGAATAAGTTGTCAGCTGTTAAATCGTTTCGCAATTTCTTTGGAACCAATCGCTTTTAACGGGATCCTGAAGGGGCTGTGCAATCTTGGTGTAATTTTGCAGAAAGCTCGGAGTTTATGAGCTCTTTCGATCTTAATATGATCGCGGGGGTAAATCAGGCGATTCGACGAGTCGCAATTTATCAGTGTTCGGGTAAGTATTGGGAACGCGAGAACACAGCATTTATAAAGAAAATATTTAAGTATAATGAAAACAAAATGATCATTGAAATGATTTAGGTGTCAGTAAAAATAAACCTTAATTGAGAGCTGACATTAAGCTCAAGTTTAGTTTAAATTTTAAACTTTTATGCACGAAAACGAATCTTTCAAGTAAAATTTGACTCGCTGCAATGCAAGTACAGCCAACAAAAAGCATTTTCAGCAATAACAGCTTGTAATAAAAAAACCACATTTTTTTTAATAAAAAAATATGCAGTGATTTCATTCCAATGCCCAAATGGCATGCTTGATAAACAAATACCGCGCGGGCGGGTTGAAAACGCATACGAAACATCGAGTGCGATCCGTGTACGGTAATAAACCGGTAACAATATTGTCGTGCCGGTTTAATGCGGTCGGGAGGACAGTGGGGGTTGGGGGTGACAGTGACAGGGGGGGGGGGGAGGCTGTACCTTCTTCCACTCGGCTGCGGTGATCGGCCGCGACCGCCACAGCAGCGTTTTGAATATTCCAGTACGCTTTTATTGTTGCGGTTCAGTCTTTCTGTTGCTAGCATAATTGCCCGACTGCGAAACGCAAAAGAGGGTAATGTGTTTTTTTGTAGGAATGCTATTGGATGGAGTTTATAAGATTGCTTAAACTACGCGCTATAATAAGCTTGTAAATTAGCTAATGATCTGTATCTCGGACAGGGTTTATTTTAAGTATAAATTTTGCAAGGGTGTTAGTTAAGTGTTATTTAAATTTAATTTTGTTTTGTCTATAATTAATAGCACTCATAACAAAAACACAATTAAAAGAAACAACGAACAAAATTAATCACATTAAGGATAACTCTGATTACCCATAATAAGAGTGTACTTTACTTCGAACGTGATATTACAATACAATACAAGAACTCTTGCCTATTACCTTGAGACTCAATCGTAATAAAACAAACGGATCACTTAAGTACATAATACGTATATCAGTCGATTTCGGCGGACTGGTTCGCAGTCTTTCCTGTGGAGCAATTTCGCTGCCGCTGAGTCGTGGAGCAGTTTCGCCGCAAACTCGACTTATTTACGAAAACGAACCGTTTATTTCATTACTTCCATAATTCATACCCCAATCACTAGTAAGAGTCAAACTTTCATCATTTAGCTACAAAAGGCAGTAAAAAATTTAAACAATTCATCAGCCCAGAACAAGTTATAAATTAGTAGCAAACGTGTAACATTTTGCGAACAAATTAGGTACAGCACGGCGCACACTATAACCAAATTAATTCGAGCAAATTTCACGAACGACTAAATAGGGGAGTGCAGAGTTAGCGGAATCCAGACCACATTATTACCGCACAAAGGAGGCCCGCGCATTGGAATACGCGCAGAAAACAATACAACAATAGTTTGGCTCGAGGTGGGAGTTGCACTCTGGCCGCACAAAGCGTCCGCAAGTCTCACTCAAGATAAATAATAACCCAACTAACTTAATCGAGTTAGAAAAGTTGCAAAACCTCCATTTTCATTTCAAAGCTCCGTTTCCGCAAAAAAAAACTACAATGCCACAGACAGAACACAGATAGGTACATCATAAACAAGTCAAACTTATAACACCCCCTCTTGTTGCGTCGGGGGTCAAATAGTATTTACTGCAACGACAGCACTAAATTGAACGATAGT
Source organism: Clepsis dumicolana (assembly GCA_963691665.1). Classification (NCBI taxonomy): domain Eukaryota; kingdom Metazoa; phylum Arthropoda; class Insecta; order Lepidoptera; family Tortricidae; genus Clepsis; species Clepsis dumicolana. The sequence goes on along the minus strand of OY829507.1, from coordinate 303,662 downwards.
GATACCGATATCGTGGAGCCTAAGTACGGTTAATGGTGGATTCAATGGCAAGTAGAATGCCACTTCTCTAGGCTCGCTCCAAAAAGTTTGTGACGCTGTCCATCGACTATTCCTTGTTTACCGACCGCGCCGCGTCTCTAGCGTCCGTTCACTACACCCGTGCGTCACCGGCAGCGCCGCGTCTCTAGCGTCCGTTCACTACACCCGTGCGTCACCGGCAGCGCCGCGTCTCTAGCGTCCGTTCACTACACCCGTGCGTCACCGGCAGCGCCGCGTCTCTAGCGTCCGTTCACTACACCCGTGCGTCACCGGCAGCGCCGCATCACGCCGCCATCACCATTAGCCTTTACGACCACCCTTTATACCCTCATTTGGAGAAAGCCGAATTGATAATTTTAGCATAATTTGCCACCTGCCCGCCGTTTTTCGGGACTAAACAATTTAGTCGCGGTTTTAGTCCGTTTTGAGATGTTTCAAGTGTTATTTTTTACATTTTATTATGATAATGTTTACTTACTGCTCGCTGAAGACAGAGAGTTCATCCTCACACGTTATAACCACAAATGTCACGTTGTTTTCTCCCTATAACACTTTATATAGTGGAATAAGCTTCCTGTCGAAGTTATCCCAACGAGTTACAGCACGGCGGTTTTCAAAAGAAGTACATAATAAAAAGATTTATGCAGAGTCAGCAACTCGCGAGTGATACTTCTAGTGTTGCAAGCATTTCTAGGAGTCAGTCAGGCGAAATGCAAGCCCTTTAGCCACCGAAAAATACCGAATATAGAGTTGAATAGGTACAACATGAAAACTAGTCAAGCATTGTTTTAGTTTCAGCGTGTATTAGGTATTACGAGTATTTATGTACGTACAGAGATTGGACTTGTCATAGCACGAAAAGTAAGACGAAAGCAAGCTGTGGAGTTATCATTAACATTAAAAATTATCTCTTACTCATACTCTCTCATTACGCTCATATTTTATACTCTCTCTGACTTGAAAGCGCTTCGTCTTTAAATTTCGAGGTACGAAACCCTAAAAATAGAGAGTAAAACCTATACCATCAGCTTAAAAAAGGTTCAGACAAGTCCTCTAAAGATCGGGATCCTAGAAAAAGTAACAAATTACCTTTTATCTCGTAAAAAATAAAAGTTGAGGCAGGGTAAACCGAAAACCGATCACGGCGGACAAAGCCATAAGGCAAAGCAGTACAACTACATAAATCTTGGTACAAATTCCTTCAGCCACAAAGGACTCAAAGGTTCCGAGATAAAATAACTAGTTCGGGATCCCGGCGTGTACCTGGTCTCGGGTCAATACTTGTCTTGACTTGCGACTAGTGCCTGACCGAGTTCTCGGCCTCGGCGAGTACTTTCGGCGAACACTTTCGGCCAAACGTGGAGTTTGACGGGATTTATAGAACTGTTTCTCTAGCCCTCTCATTCTGAGAGGAGGTCTGTACCCAGTAGTGGGGCATAAATAAGCTGATGATGATGATCATATTCTGTTTATTAGGTATGTTAACTTAACCCATAAGGTAATCGCGGTCAATATTCCGTTTTCATTATGTCTTATGTCCAAGTGTAAAGAATTCCATTCGATTCGATTGCTTGAGACCGACTAGATACCTCTTCTTCTTCTTCAGCCATTCTCAACCTGCAAGGTGTAGGCCTCCTTCAGTTTACGCCATTTTTCCCGGTTCTGAGCAGTTTCCAACCACTTTGTTCCCGCCAGTTTCTTGATATCGTCGTACCAACGCATCTGTGGTCTTCCTCTTGGGCGTTTCTCGCCCCACGGTCTCCACTCCACCACTGCCCTGCACCACGAGCCCTGCTTGCGGGCGACGTGGCCAGCCCACTCCCATTTCAATTTCGCAACCCGTTTGGTAACATCACTCACTTTAACATACAATGACAATGCAAAGAAAAATCCGTTAAGCAGCTGGACTTGAACCAGCAACCTCGGTAATCCGTACCAGGTGCTTAACGGATTTTTCTTTGCATTGTCATTGTATGTTGAATTTCATTCTATGAATGTTTCATAAAAATAAAAACAAAAATAATCAATAAATCGATTATTTTCAATCACTCACTTTACTTTGCTTTCGGACCCATTCATTTCTTTTACGGTCTCTCAGCGTAACTCCTACCAGTTTTTTTTACTAGATACCTAATAAACAGAATATGATCATCATCATCAGCCTATTTATGTCTCACTGCTGGGCACAGGCCTCCTCTCAGAATGAAAGAGCTAGGGCTACAGTTCCCATGCGGGTCCAGTGCGGATTGGGAATTTCACACACATCATTGAATTGCTTCGCAGGAATGTGTGAGGAAACCCTCACGATGTTTTCTTTCACCGAACAGATTATGATATTATATGTCCGGTATATTTATTGAAGTATCGCTATGACCCCGCCGTGGCTAGGCGTAGGCCGAAATTGATAGAAAGTCGTCCTCGGCTAAATCACCTTGGGCCGGTTTATTCGGCTCCCTTCAGAATTATTTGCATTCGGAAAACATCGGCTCAGCTTATTGATGTCTGAGTTTTGATAAACAATCACGCACTGAGCCCGGCTCGGCGTATTTGCTTGTTTACCAAATGTGTCCTATCTGCGGAACTGGTTTCGATTATTTTTATTGAAATAAAGGTTCGTCGAATGTTGGTTGAAAGAAGAATAAGAATAAGAATATTTATTTGCGAAAATGTAGTGGTGAATGCAGTTGGAGAAGCGTTTTTAAGTACGTACATTTTACTTAAATAAGCATGCAAATATTACTTATAAACTACGTTTTGTAAATATACCATATCAAATAACATAAAAAATATTACATTATGTCAAGCTCAGAAGTGCATTATTTCATTATTGCTTTAGTTATTTAATCATTGGATCCAAATAATTATTAATGCTATAATGACACTTATCTAAACAGAAATTACGCAATTTACATTTATACTCAGGCATGTCAGAATTCCTTATTTCTATGGGTAGATGGGTAGAAACACTCTTATCAACATACACAAAACACTTTTCCTAAAACAAGCCGTTTTTGATTGCGAAGGATAACATAGAAGGGTGCCGTGGCGAGATTGATACCCCGTCGCGGATGCTTTACTTCTGAAGAGGCTCATATTGGTCTTTACAAATTAACCCATTTCGTAGATGTATAATGAGGGCAATGTCATGATTTTAAGTCTACGAAAGAGAGGTCTACAGGTATCTGTTTGACGTGCACCACATATAGCCCTAACACATTTCTTTTGCAATTGAAAAACTCTCCGAACAGTGCAACAGTTACCCCACAGTATTAATCCGTAACGTAGATTAGACATTATATGCCCATTAAATGCCAGAAGTGCAGTTTTTTGGGATGAAAGTTGAGAGATCCGTCGAAGAGCAAACACAAACCTGTTCAACTTTCCAACTAACATTTCCGTGTGTTCGCTCCAGTTCGTATGACAATCAAGAACAACACCCAAAAAGCGAATAGATGATACGCGTTCGATTGTGTAGCCGTCATAATTTAGTTTTATATCTTTTGGTTTTCCCTGCGGTCCATAGAAATCCATGAACTTAGTCTTGAGGATGTTCACCTTTAAGTTATTATCTACCAGCCATACGTTAGTTAGTCATACATAGTTACGTCTGTAAAGACCTGGTTAATGGTACTTTCATAGTTCTGTGTATCCTTCCCCTGTATCACTATAGAGCAGTCCTATATTTGTTTTCAAAATTAGGGCGCTACCTGGGCTGTCTATGCCCGTCTTAGATACTAAAATCTCGCTCAATATTTGAAATAAAGGTCTAATATTTCAGCTCATAATTAAATTATCTTAATTACCCCGACGATGAAAACGTTGTTAACCAAATCCTTAATAGAAACAGGTATATTTTAAATATATTTATTGTTTCTGAAGCGGAATTTTGAGAAATATTGTAACTGCGATTGAAGGAAAAGAAAATTAACTACCTAATTTATTGTGGGTCTCCTTTTTTAACTCCGGACGAAAAAAAAGTCCTCTTTTGCATGCAAAAGTGCATTGCTAGAAGACTTTGGCTTATTTGTATACATTGATAGGTAGAATGCTAACTGATTTATGATATCAATGCAGTATCTTTTTATAAACCCCCGACGCAAAAAGAGGAGTGTTATAAGTTTAATCTGTGTATCTGTGTGTTTGAATATCTGTGTATCTGTCTGTGGCATCGTAGCTCGTAAATGGATAAACGGATTTGGACGCGGCTTTCTTTAATCGAAAGCTAGTTTAATCGAGATGGTTCTTAGCTAAGTTTCATTAAAATCGGTTGGGCCGTTTTTGAGATATTAAACTTTTAAATGTCTCAAGTTCAGATCCCAGATGTGAGAGCCCGTTGATGTCTTCAGTATGGCTAAGTTCGGAAATTCGTAATCCGGGAGCTCGTTGATGTCTTGGATTTTTTGTTGATTTAAATAATAAAATATACCTATATTGTGAAGTGAATGTAAAAAGCATGAAATGAAAAACTTAAATTTAAAAATTTAAAAACCCCCGACAAAAAAATCCTAATAAAAAGTAAGAAACGTAGACAAAAAAAAGCCGACAAAAATAATAATGCCTAATATATTTTGTTAGTATGGATTAGTATGGATGGAAGTATGGATTAGCCCTTTCAGTTCAATATACCTAGCAAATTTTTTATCTAAGCGTTGTCGGTGTCGGGGGATCGCTAAAGTCAACAGCGAACTAAAGAATTTTGTTTTATAGAAAGAATAGCTGTGGCTGACTTTAGCGATCCCCGGACACCGACGACGCTTAGATAAAAAAATTGCTAGGTATATTGAACTGAAAGGGCCAATCTATACTTCCATCCATACTAATCCATACTAACAAAATATATTAGGCATTATTATTTATTTTTTTTAGTTTTCATTTTGTCGGCTTTTTTTTGTCTACGTTTCTTACTTTTTATTAGGATTTTTTGTAGGGGTTTTAAAAAAAAAATAATTAGATAAAAACCAAAACTTAAATCAGTACTTAGATATTTTTAGTAGTAGGTTCCGCTTATCTTACGTCTTACATTCTCCCCTAAGGAAAAACTGAAAGAATTCCATAATATGATACAGGTTTATGTAAAGAATACAGGAAAAATAAAACGATGTACCTTAAATAGCAAACTTTTACAGAAATCATAAAAAACGAATTAGTTTCAATATCAGACAAGAGATGGCGCTACCTTTAAAATTTTTACGTGACAAACAATAGTACATAATGTGACGGAACTCTGGATTCGCGAGTCCAAGTCGCACTTAGCCGGTTTTTTTTTACTAGTGTAAATTTGGGACGAATTTCAACGTTGACGTTTGACTTTACCACGCAATTGTCACCGCTCCCGCGTCGCACCACCGCCTGTAATTAAACGGCCACCAAATCACCCCTGTTTGGCTGCGGCTTCGATTCTGCTCTTACATTACTTGATCGCCATCGGTGACAATTACTTCGTTAAAGCTATGCCGGCGTAAATTGGAATGCATTATGCAACGTGAAGGGTAGGGTGAATAGCTTTTAAAGGGTGATGGAGGAGTTTATGCAAGATGAACGAATTTATTTGTATGAAATTTTCGTATCCATTTGTTTTCACTTATACATTTTTTTTAAGAACAAGGAAGGCAAACGAGTAAGTGGTCACCTGATGATAAGTGATCACCACTGCCCATAGACACCCGCAACCCTGGGAGGTTTTCGAATACGTAGCCAACCTAGAGAGCCAAGATGAAATGCCTCTTGTGCCCGTAATTACACCGGCTGTCTATACTCTAAACACTACTACGATGGTGGTAGCGATCCGGACAGATCTCGCACAAGATCCCACCACCCTGTTTATTTAGCTCAGTTTTCCCCGGTGTGTCGGTTCAGTCTACATAATAAAATATAATTTTGAATAGACTAGGTAATTTTTTTCTACTAGGTACCTACACTACATATATGCGAATGGGTATAAACTTCTTGTAGTAGTGTCATAGTCATAATATTTTCATGAAACGAATTTCATTCGTCAGTGAATCTTTAATAGGTATTATATATTAATGAAAACTGAATACAAATTTGTGAAATAATGCAAAATTATCATGTCTTATCGTCGAGATAATCTCGGCCATACTCACGTAGAATGAATAAATCGAGACCGCTGTTTTAAGCGCATTTAAAACGTAATGCATGCGTTGTCACGGATCAACAATGTAATCGAATTGTACCCTTATTGCGGTGGGATAAGGTTGGTAAGGGTCTGAGTGGCGGGTAGCTGCATTGCCGCAGTATATGGCGACATTGGCTGTCGATACAAAGTGTAATTATGAGCTCGAGGTCGCAGGGTTGCCGGCTTGAGCAATTATTTGGGTAATTTTAGTGACTGAATCACTCGTTGGGTTAGGCTCATAATTTCCCGAAATTTGCACTTTCTCTAAAAGTGCACTTTCCGCAAAATGTACACTCCCAAAATGTACACTTGCCCATTGGAGCACTTTCCCCGTAAGTGCATATTTTTTTTTATACGACGAGGAAGGCAAACGAGCAAGTGGGTCACCTGATGGTAAGTGATCACCACTGCCCATAGACACCACTGCCCATAGACACCCGCAACCCCGGAGGGTTTGCAGATGCGCTGCCAACCTATAGGAGCTAAGATGAACATCGGTACACAACAGTGCAAGCACTGCTGCTTAGCGGCAGAATTAGCGAGTAAGATGGTGGTACCGATCCGGACGGACCTCGCACAAGGTCCTACCACCTACAAATTCCCAAAAAGTACATTTTCCAAAACGCACACTTTCCCATAATATACATTTTCTCATGACGCACACTTTCCCGAAATGTACGCTAAAATGTATAGGTATACAATGAAAAAAAAAAACATCCCTCGGTTACATTGTATGGACTGCCAAAGCAAGATGACTAAGTACCTCGTTTTCCAACATACAATAACAATGCAAAGAAAAATCCGTTAAGCAGCTGGACTTGAACCAGCAACCTCGGTAATCCGTACTACGCTCCACCAATTAAGCCATACTTAACATTGGTGCACCTAACGAATTTTTCAATGCATTGTGTCATATTTTTATTTGGAAGATCTCTCCTCAGCGCCATCTATGAGCAACTTAATCAAGCGGCTCACCAACTAAGGAACTTCTACAGTTACGTATTAGTGGCAATAGTTTTTTTTTTATACGACGAGGAAGGAAAACGAGCAAGTGGGTCACCTGATGGTAAGTGATCACCACTGCCCATAGGCACCCGCAACCCCGGAGGGTTTGCAGATGCGTTGCCAACCTAGAGAGCTAAGATGAAATGCCTCTTGTGATGGAGCTATTTTCTGAATCAATGAAAATAATCAATTTATTGATTATCAATCAATCAATAAATCGACTGTTTTCATTTTTTTTTACCTCGTTTTCCAATTTTGATGACGGAAACTGCTCTTTTGAAAAAGTGTACATTCCGGGAAACTGAACCACCTGAGAAATTGGACTTTTTGGGAAATTGTACCAATTGGGAAGTGCACTTTTTGAGACAGTGCACCTTTCAAGAAAGTGATCTTTCTAAACAAGTGCACTTTTAGAGAAAGTGCACATATCGGAAAAATGGGTTTTATGCGCCTAACCCCACTCGTTACTGCGGAGTCCATAATAGTAAGACAGCTACGTCTATGCAACAAAATTAACGTACGTTTTCTTTGTAAAACCTCGCGCTGACGCGTTTGGAACTCCCCACGAGCCCATTCTCATTAATTTCCATTGCATTGAACGAGCTAGCAGAGAGTTTGAAACGCGTCAGTGTATGCCGTAGTGGTGGCGGTGATAGTTGGGTCTACGTGACTGAGGGTCGAGCACGACTTTACGAATGCTACGTAACGTTACGGTTATCGTATCGAGATCGAGAAGCCTCATACTAAATTTTAGTTCAAACTACGCTCACGGGCTGGCACTGTTCCAAACGTCATACAAACTCGACAACGTTTACTATTCGATTTTCGAATTTTCGACTCTGACCCTCTGGTCGTACGTGTGGTCACGGGTGACTAAATTAAATACTTTTAATTCATAATTATTTAGGTAGGTAGGATTTTGGAGAAATAACCACAACAATAACCTCAATGTGATTAGCAGCGTTGGCATGCTAATTGTGTGCGCTTATAATATTGGAGTGGTTCGACACCTCATTCATTATGTGTTTGAGAAATTGATCTAAATTATCTTATTCAATAGACATTTGGATTCATTTTGTAATTGTTTTTCTGCCGTCTTTATTCTACGATCATTATGGTAAATCACAACTTTACCCATTCAATCTGTTACGGTTCTATAAATACACACAATACTACTAAATATTAGATTAAACTACATCTACAAACATTAATAAAAACTGAAATTAAACTAAACTAAAACAGTGAAATAAATGCTTATTCTGAATTAAATTTAAAACAAAACTAGTTTACAAAAACTACAACAAATCTAAAAAAGCCGTGATAGCCTAGTGGTTTGACCTATGGTCTCTCAAGCAGAGTGTCGTGGGTTCAAATCCCGGCTCGCACCTCTGAGTTTTTCGGAATTTATGTGCGGAATTACATTTGTAATTTATCATGAGCTTTTCGGTGAAGGAAAACATCGTGAGGAAACCTGCACACACCTGCGAAGCAATTCAATGATGTGTGTGAAGTTCCCAATCCGCACTGGGCCTGCGTGGGAACTATCCCAAGCCCTCTCATTCTGAGAGGAGGCCTGTGCCCAGCAGTGGGACGTAAAAAGGCTGGTGATGATGATGATGATGAAAACAAATCTATATATGTTACGGGTATGACGACGTGTTAATCATTTCGTATTTATCAATGTCTCTTCTGGAGCAGTTTCTTTTTTAACCCCCGACGAAAAAGAGGGGTGTTACAAGTTTGACCTGTTTAGCTATGTATCTGTGTATCTGTCTGTGGCACCATAGCTCCCAAACGGATGTACTGATTTCGATGCGGTTTTTTTAATCGGTTCACCCTCTTTTGAAATATTGAACTTGGAAATGTCGGGGGTTTTTTAACTTTTCTAAGTTGGTTAGGTTATTATTTCTCTAATCCCGAAGACTGAACCTTGCGGGCTTGTTAAATGAAGTTATCATAATATTATTATTTCATGCTTCAGTGAACCTATAAAGTACTTTCTCTAATTGGAATGTCAGAGCAATTACAACGATGCATTATTATGCCTCAGTAGGTACCCCATTGTGTTCAAACATAATCTTACAAACCGTACCGTATCATAACCACGTGCTTAGATTGCGTGTTTATCTTCTTTAGGCCTCACCTCAAGCTTCTAACCAGTTGAATATCTCTCCTAGAAATTTCAATAATCTTCTCTAAGAATATAAACAATTTCGCGGCGGGCACAAACAAACTCATAAGCGTAACATCAAAGCATACACCGCGTTATTGCACAAGCATGTTGCCAAGATAATATTAATATGCCCGTAGTTCCCTGCCGGTCCGGTTTTTACGAGTGTCGGATAAACCAAGCGAAAAACCGGGCCTTATTGTCTAACGCGTGCGCTTTCGCTTTTACGAGTGTCGGATAAACCGGGCCTTATTGTCTAACGCGTGCGCTATCGCTTTTACGAGTGTCGGATAAACCAAGCAAAAACCGGGCCTTATTGTCTAACGCGTGCACTTTCGCTTTTACGAGTGTCGGATAAACCGAGCCTTATTGTCTAACGCGTGCGCTATCGCTTTTACGAGTGTCGGATAAACCAAGCAAAAACCGGGCCTTATTGTCTAACGCGTGAATTAAGATGGGAAGACTGGATTTATTAATAAAAATAATTTATTTAAACGAACAGAGTAACGTCTAAGATGATAACTAATACAATATTGCCTTAATTCTAATTTATTATTACTATTTATAATAAAATATTGAGGAGTAAGCATTGACGTCATGACCTAGATTGGGGTAGTGCTGACAAATGACAATTGTAGTGGTTGCTCCACCTTAACTCCTCCCCCCTTAAGAGAGAAATTATCTGAAGCTGATGAATTTGGTTTCAGAGAATTTCGTCCTATACAATTTGTATAGGGATTGAATTTATATAAAATAAAAATAATAATTAAAATGGTTAAAACATACAATAAAATAGTCCAAACACTGATATTTTTTACTACATAGATGAAATCGTCTGAGCTGTTTTCACTCGCACTGAACTTGGCACTATTGATAACGTCCTTGATGTCGCTGAAGTCCACGTTTTGCAAGTCTAGTTGCCTCTTTTCTTGTTTGATGGGTTGTCGTAGTTCTGGTAATTGTACAAACGGCAGCTGCAGGTTGTTGATTGAGGTGTTTGCAGGTGTTGAAATGAATACATCTCCGACTTCTGTTTTACATTGTTTCTTCGGTTGTAGAAAGAAGGTTCCTTGTACAGTGTGTTTGTTTACTTCTTCGTGGCAATGTCCTGTTATTATTAATCCATTTTCAGAATATATCAGCCAGTAGTTTTCGGTGATCCTTTGAATCTTCTCCTTTTCTATGTGTATGACGTGTTGATGACACTTGGTGCAGTTCTCCTTCAGCATCATAATTTGTTCTATGCAGGTCTCCGTCGAGTATGGTACGGAGTCATCACTTGAGCACAGAAATTTGTTGTCCTCGATCTCCTCGCATAGGTTTACTACGGGCTTGTATTTCAACCTATTCACCATGAGGTAGGGGTGTTTGGGAATAATGGTAGTGGTTTTTAAGGTTTTAGGATTATAGACTGGGATAGGGATTATCTTGTAATATGTATACGTATTTGATTCTATCAATGGAACTTCTAAAACAAAAACTAATCTATTATTAATTATATAAGATTTAAGAATAATGTTACGTTCTATTTTAACTAAAGTTGCCTCATTTACTGGGTAAATTAAATGAGCATGTTTTTCTACTTCCAATAGAATGTGAATAAGTTCTGTAGAGTTAATTATAGACTGATGTAGGACGTGCAATTTGCTGAAAGCTATTGCTGTTTCGGTTTCCTGAATAAAATCGTAAATAGTGTGAAAGTTATTAGAAATTTGAAACAAGTTGTTCATAAGCGATAAAATGTTATCTCTCTTGGATTCTCTTTTTAAAAATGACTCTATTTCTACAGTTTTATTATCCAAAACGTTTATATTCGAATTCATATTTTCCGATAAATTAGCGAATTTATCTAAGGCATTCACCATTAGGGATACTTTACGCTCTACTGAATGTTCTGCATTTTTAAGTTGTCTTATCTCGAAATCATAACGTACTGCATCTGTATCATCTAAGTTACCTGAAATTGCCTTAATTAATGAACCTAAAGGGTTAAATAATGCTCGTTTAGATCTAGAAAAAGGTAAGATCTGATTAATCCTATCTCTAACCTTAGATTCAAATGATTCTATTTGCTTACACAAACTACTTAATTGATTTTTATATTCAATATCATTTGAAATTGTTATATTTAACTTATTATACTGTTGAAAATTAGCATCTATTTGACTTATTAGTACCTCCAAGTCCAATGTCTTAAAAATAGTCCACGAATTAATCCTCATCACTGCCATCCCAAGTTTGATCGGTGCTATTCCCGGATTTGTTTCCAGGCTTTGAAGTTCCAGGCTGTGGATCGAGACGATCAGTATCAGAAGTGCGAGGCTTAACCTGTGGAGGACGTTTAACATTCTTAATAGCTACTTTAGTTTTTCTATTCTTTAATTCTACTGGGAGAATATTTCTACTCGGTTTGCCTATCACTTTAGCCTTTTCGAAGCGAGGTAAATCTTTCGCTTTCCTTGTCCTAGTATTTTTCATGAAGATGTCGGCGCCTTCTTTGATTTCGGGTGGCTCTTCGCCTCCTCTCTTTTCCCTAACTTTAATTTTATCCTGATGAAGCTTTTCTGCGACATATTCGTATAGAACTTTCAGTCGTTTTCTGTGATCTTGTAGCAATTTTTGCATGAGATTACGTTCCCTATCGATATCAAAGACATTGTTAGAATCTGTATTGCCAAAAACTATTTCAAATGGTGTAAAATTAGTAGCGGAATGGATGGAGTTGTTGTATGCCATAATTGCGTAAGTCATTACGGAGGCTGCATCCAATTCGCTTTTCTCGTATTTGGCTAGGCGATAGATTTCGATTATCGTCGAGTGAAATCGTTCAACAATTGCCATTGAGCTGGGATTGTTTGGAGTACCTATGTGCAGCTCAATTTTATACAAATTTAACAGTTCTTTTATTAACTCGTTATTGAATTCGGTGCCTGAATCACAATTAATTTTCTTAGTTAATCCATACATACTAAAATATTTTATAAGAGCTTGTACTACTTCTGGTGTACTACGATTTGGTATGCTAATAGCTTGTCCTAGCTTGCTAAACGCGTCAACTACCGTTAAATAGTATTTACTATCAATATAAAGTAAATCCATGAAAACTTCTTGAAATGGTGAGTTTTGACTTTGAGTTAATTGTATACATGGTTTTATAGGTTTCCTTTCGTACTTCATTCTTTTACACTGTTCACACGTATTTATAATAGCAGTAATGGTATCTTTCATATTTTGCCACCAATAGTGACGTTTTATTTTCATTAGTGTTTCATTGATTCCCCTGTGACACGTTTTCCCTTCGTGATATTTTAAAATGATCTCACGTTGATCTTCTTCGGAATCTGCCAAATTAACTATGCGTTCCGTACATTCAATTAATTTTACTGTTCCTTTCTTATAAAGTTTTGTTATTACTGATGAAAAAGTTTTCCTGAACTCTGGGCTTTCGAAATAAATAAAGTACTTATGTTTTGCATCTTCATATTCTTTAAGGAAATCTTTTGCTAACTTTTCATTATTTAAGGGCATAAATACTTCAATGATACGTTGTTTCTTATTAGATTTATCGTTTACGTGCAATTTGTCTTTAAACCATGTGTGAACTAAAATTTGTTTTGGTTTACAGTCTATTGCCTCATTCAAAATAGGTATTCCCTCATGTTCTCTATTTGAGATGGAATTTGCTGTAGCACCGTCATCTGAATCTGAAATTTGTATCAATTCGGGTGACTTTTCGCCTTCGGAATCTGAAATTTCTATCACTTCCGATGGCTGTCCACATTCGGAGTCTGAGATTTCCATCATCTCCAGTTGTGGCCTACGATTTTGTTGAACATTTTCGTATAACTGTTCTAATTCTCTCCTAACCTCAACTACATGGTCTTCGTTTTCGTCTATGTTCGCTATTATAGAATCTAAGTCATTATCTACGGCATTAATCCTAACTCTAGAAAGGGCATCAGCATTCGTGTTTTGCTGTCCTTTCTTGTACTTAATTTCGAAATCATATTCTTCCAATCTTAATCGCCAACGTGTGAGCTTACTGTTTGGTTCTTTTAATGAATAAAGCCATGCTAATGGTCTGTGGTCTGTATAAATTGTAAACTTTTTCCCATAGAGGTACGGTCTAAAGTGCTTTACAGCCCATATCACTGCTAAAAGCTCTTTCTCGATCGTGCTGTACCTACTCTCAGTATCGCTTAGAGTTCTACTAGCATAAGCTACCGGCTTATCTGACCCGATTACTCCCTGTGATAGCACAGCACCTACTGCAAAATTGGATGCGTCGGTGGTTAACACAAATGGTTTATCGAAGTCGGGGAACTGAAGAAGGGGTGCATTGGTTAGCAGCTTCTTACAAGTTTCAAAACTATTGACATATTCCTCATTCAAAACTACCTTTTTCCCTTTCTTAAGACAAGCTGTAAGGGGTCTCGTAATCTTAGCAAAGTCTTTAATAAATTTTCTATAGTATCCTATCAGACCTAGGAAGCTCTTAATATCGGTTGTTGTCTGAGGGATTGGATACTTTAATACAGCGTCTATCTTATCGTTATTTGGCTTAAGGCCCTCGCTAGTTATTGTATGTCCCAAGTACAGGACTTCCTTTCTAAGGAAATGTGATTTATCTAACTGAATTTTTAAGTTAGTTTGACGAAATCTTTCAAACACAGCTTTTAATTTATCTACATGTTCTGTTAAGCTTTTCGAAAATATTATGACATCATCCAGATAGACAAGACAGTGTATGCCCTGCAACCCCCTGAGCACATTGTCCATTGCTCTTTGGAAGGTCGCCGGAGCTGTTTTTAACCCGAAGGGCATACGGTGAAATTCGAAATGCCCAAATGGGGTACTGAAAGCTGTTTTTGGTTTGTCGTTTGGTTCTACCTTTATCTGATGGTACCCACTAGCGAGGTCGAGCGTAGTGAAGTACATACTCTTGCCTAGCATATCAAAAAGGTCATTAATATTTGGCAAAGGGTATTTGTCATCAGTGGTTATGTCGTTTAGACGTCTATAGTCAACGACCATTCTCCATTTTTGTTCACCTGAAGCATCCAATTTTTTTGGCACGAGGTGAACCGGGGCACTCCACGGTGAGTGTGATTCTTGAATAATATTGTCGCGTAACATTTTAGTTACTTGTTTCTTAATTTCCTGAGTCTGAACAGGAGGTAGCCTATGAGCTTTTAAATTAATGGGGTCTTCATTCTTAGTTCTAATCTTATGCTTAACTTGGTTACTAAAGGATAGTGGAATATCCTCGCAGTAGAATATGTCTTTATATTCCCTACATAAATTACCTATTGTCATTCTTTCTTCCTCATTCATATGGTCTAGCCTAAGTTTCTTTAAGTTGTTTTGTAACAACTCTATAACATCTTGTTGATTTTCTGGTTGATGTAACTTAGTTGAATTTACGTTTAGTGATTGTTGCTGGAATGGCTCTACAGGGAATGGAGACGTCACTGTTAACTTCTGGAGTAAATCAGTTGTATTTTGAATTACAGTTGTAGCATAGCCGTTAGTGCATTTCACTATAGCGGCTGGCATTCTAACTCCATTAGCAAATTGGGTGAAATTTAGGATGCCTTCTCCATGTAGCAAATTAACTGGTAGTTTAACTCTCATCTCGGATCGAGGAGGTAGGTTATACATCTCTCTCGTAGGCGGTGTATAAATTATCGGAATTTTCGTATAGTCTGTAAATAGAGTTTGAGACTTCATATCAATTTTCGCATTAAGTTGCTTCAATAGATCGCTACCTAATAGACCATCGTACCTTTCATCCACAGAATAAATATAAAATTTATGTTTCTGATTAGTGTTAAAAATATTCGGTAAATTAATATAAACTATCTCATTGTGCTTACTTGAAGCATGTGTACTAATAACTTCGAAAGGTTCTGTCTGTTTTAAACTTGCGTAATATTCGTTAGCAACTTTTGGGCTAAGAAATGACCGAGTACTGCCCGTATCTATCATGAAAACGGCGTCCAGTTCCGGTATACGAATATGCGGCAAATTCAAACGCTTATTACAATTTAATTTTATTTTCTCTCTGTTATCGAGGCTTCGACGTAAAAATTTTCTGCTGGCTCACAGAAAGGGACAGAATTTTGACTGTCATATCCCTGTGAGTTATACGGTTGAGAATCGTGATTATTTTCTGTGTAATTAACACGCCTTGAACTCGCTGTTCGCATTGTGGCATCGGTATTGGAACCCGATGCCCCAGGCTGTTGTGCGTCATAGCCCGCGCGGTACCTATTGTCCGCGGCAAGGTGCTGACGATGCGCTTGCGCTTGCACCGGCATTGGCGGTGACCTATTTACACGCGGCACGTGTTGTGCATTATTGTCGCTAAATCTATTATTAGAATATAAAAATTGTTGTCTATTATTTCTATATTGGAATGAATTACTTTGTCCGTTCGATGTATTTGGTATCGGACTCAATGCCTTGTTGGGTGCAAATGCACTTGATAGCCTTTGCGTATTGTCAAATCTTGGAGGATTATAATTACTGTTTTGATTGCGGTTTAAGTTCAATCTAGGGTTCTTAGCATCGTACACCGTTTGAAAGTTTTGTTCCTCTAACACAATCTTTAAAGCATCTTCCAAAATTGTGACATTTCGCAAACGCACTAGTCTAACTAAATAAGCCGGCAAATTAAAAAGGAAAACATTCAGTGATGTGTTATTATAGATATGGTGTTTAGCTGCCCGTAAATTCGCATCATTAATTGTTTCACTTATTTTTGAAAACAGACTACTCCTTAACTGTTGAATCCTGTGACAAAAATCTACATAACTTTCGTTTCTATTTCGTTTTATGGACTCTAGTTCCATCGCCAAACATTCTTCAGACCTTGGATCACCGAAGTGTTGACTTAAAAGTTGCTTAAGTTCTGCCCATGTATGAATTAGTTCCCGTTCTCCTACTAAATTAGCAGCATGCCCAGAAAGTCGGCTAGTTATAATATGGAATAAATACTCATTTTGTGCGTTCCCTCCTTGAAAAGTTTGTAAGATATATTCACATTTCTTAATAAATAATGGCAGTGCTCTGGTGTCTCCATCGAACACTGGAATTATTTTAAGAATTTCCATGGGTACTCTATTAATTTCCTCCATTGCTATGGGAAAAAAAAAACCCAAAAATTAACTGATAATTTTCTTATCTAACGACCTACTTACTACAAAACGTTATTCGAGAAAAATTTTATTCCCAAATAATGTTGCTATCTATCTACACGTTATTCTTAGGGCGTTGTCTAATCCCTAACAATACGTTCTTTATAAATATTATTGGAAGGTAACGGAAGTAAAGAGTCAGGGAATGGTGAAAAGGTGTACTCACAGTCCCGTAGCTCCCATGTCCTTCCGGAATATTGCTAGTCTCGTAGTGTCCTCTGCCTCAGGTCCAGTCCTGGTCTGTCGCTGTTCGGCTGCTCGGCTTCACAGGAACTTGACTCGGTTTCCACTTAATAAATTTATTTGTTCGAATTCCCGTTCAAACGTAGAAACGTACGTAGTCCGGTACGGTGCGATCGCGATATCAGCAGTCTGCACGTGTCAGGATAACGACGGGAATCCTGTCCGCAGCGCCAATTAAGATGGGAAGACTGGATTTATTAATAAAAATAATTTATTTAAACGAACAGAGTAACGTCTAAGATGATAACTAATACAATATTGCCTTAATTCTAATTTATTATTACTATTTATAATAAAATATTGAGGAGTAAGCATTGACGTCATGACCTAGATTGGGGTAGTGCTGACAAATGACAATTGTAGTGGTTGCTCCACCTTAACTCGTGCGCTATCGCTTTTACGAGTGTCGGATAAACCAAGCGAAAAACCGGGCCTTACTGTCTAACGCGTGCACTTTCGCTTTTACGAGTGTCGGATAAACCGGGTCTTATTGTCTAACGCGTGCGCTATCGCTTTTACGAGTGTCGGATAAACCAAGCAAAAACCGGGCCTTATTGTCTAACGCGTGCGCTATCGCTTTTACATTCAGCGTCTCTTTTTCTCACGACCTTTATCATCATCATCAGCCTATTTCTCTCTTTTTTATAGAGGAAAAGAAGCAAGTGGGTCACCTACTGATGGTAAGTGATCACCATTTCGGCTTTGCAGATGAGTTGTCAACCTAGAGAGCTAAGATGAAATGTCTCTTGTGCCTATAATTATACCGGCTGTCTTACCCTCCACGACGGAATACAACAGAGCAAGCACTGCTGCTTAGCGGCAGGATTAGTGAGTAAGGTGGTGGTAGCGATCCGCACGGACTTCGCACAAGGTCCTACTACCCTTTCCTCAGGGGGTTTGGGCTATTTTCCCACGCGTAATGGTTCCCACACCATTGAATTGCTTCGGAAAAGTGTGCTGGTTTCAAAATGTGATTTCGCTCACAAATTCCTAAAAACTCAGAGAGGCGAGTCTAGGCTCGAACCCACGACCCTCTGCTTGAGAGACCATAGGTCAAACCACCAGGCTACTCCGGCCACGCACGATCTTATACGGCTTGAACATTGACTTACGAACACCATGGACTTCGAGTTAGCGCTTGAAAACGTCGGAAACAAAAGACTACTAATTTTCAAAAAAGACCACTAATCGAGCTGGATATCACTATAATCGTCAGATACGATTTTGGTCAGATGGCGAATTTCGACAGGTTTGTTAATCGCCACATCGTTTATTTATCAGGTACGCGTTCTTCGTCGGACCCGTTTATTGTTAGATTAGTTTTTCGTCAAATACTTCATTCTACTTGTTGCTTCTCAATAAGCGTTTCTTATCGCTTATAAATAATTTAGCGAAAAACTAATCTGACGAAAAACGGGTCCGACGAAGAACGCATCTGATAAATAAATTATGTGGCGATTAACGAATCTGACGAAAATCGCCATCTGACTAAAATCGTATCTGACGGATATAGTGATATCCATCGAGCGAACTTCGTCAGTCAGTCTTAATTTAGTCGAACGACAGCACTATGATGTATGGCTGTCATTGAAAAATGCCGTGTTGTACTGGGACACGTTTTTCGTGAATTTTGTACTATATCCAAAGTAACTAACATATGGCCCCCCCCCCCCCCAAAGTTTAGCACCCATTTTTCTCACGGATTCTTCTGCTTCCTAGGAGGATTCTTATACAATAAAATTAGCATCAAAGTCACTATTTACCCCCTAACCTGCTACACACAGTGTCATAAAAACAAGTACGTTTGCGACGCTCATGGGCACACACACACACACACACACACACACACACACACACACACACACACACAAACACACACACACACACACACACACACACATCCTACCATACTATACTACTAATTATGCTACGATAACTTATGTAAGCTAATAATTATGTACCTAAATCCAATTGTTGCGGACACCTGAGGGTCGCAGACCTGGTGACCTGACACACAGGTCTTACCTTGTTCGGGCACCAGTCGCCAACACACAAGTATGTAATTATTGTTGTAACATCTGTTGTATTTAATTTCTCATTTTGTAACTTGGTAATGGAGAAAAATAAACAAACTTTATTATTATTTTAATTATTATTAAAGTCCATGGATTTAGTAAGACAATGAAAAATTTAAAGAGAAAGATGGCGAATGCGAAGGCGACGGCGAGCGCGTTAGAGAAACAAAAGTATACGGGTCTGCGGGGTCTCATAAAACAGGTACGCGTAGAGGACTCGTAGCTTTGTCGTGAAAAATCAGAATAAAGTATTACTTATACGACTTGTGGCTCAGTGTTGAGTAAATCTTATCATTTTTTGACAAACGAATGTTCTTAACACGAAACTACCGTGAGACTCAATCATAGTGTTTGCGTTTCGCTACTGTCGAAGCGTGTGCACCCGGACGAAGGATTAGACCGAAACATTTCTTGCTATCCTATACTTGGCATTTGCGAATGTTTGTATACTTTGAGCTGTTGTAAGTGTAAAAAGAAATGCATTGAGTCGTATTGACATTGACACGCGAAATGCTCCAACCAGGCTCCCATTTCATAAACAGGTGACAAATGGCAACGACAATTCGATCTACACTTCGAAGTTAATATGAAGTCTGGTAATACAAAAACTTTTCATGTCAGTAACCTACACCAAACTGTCGTTGTCATTTGTCACCTGTCACGTTTATGAATCGGGGGCCTGGCCGCTATTTCACCAGCTTTACAATTGTCAGTTTTCAACAGTTCGTTGGCAACTGCTGACTTGAAGAGCTTTTGTTTTAGCGCGCTTCATATTGTCAAACAAATGTAGTTCGAATTGTCATATAAAACTGACAATCGTAAAGATGGCAAAATAGGGGCCTGACAATTGTAATAGTACAGGAATAAGTAGATTAGTAGATGACTAAGCAGTCATTATGAAATCTTTTGTTTCAGGTATGTGACAGTTGTTATACATAATTATGTCAAAAGGTGCATGCTGTCTTGCGCGTATGGTTGCGTAAAGCAAGGTAACCTTTTTCGCAAATGTTCGTCTCCTCTTCCTGCGCTAACCAACCTAAGGGTGTATTCCCACTGACACGGAGCGAGGCGGAGTGTAGCGGAGAAGAGCATTGAAAAGTGGCAAGTGTTTCCACTGATTCACGGTGCTCTCTATTTCGCTCAGCTCCGCTGGTAACGAACGAGGCTGCCAGTGCCATAGCTCATTGCAAAACTGTACTCATTTATAATTATAGACGTACTCTCTAGTTTCGTAGACCGTGTCTTCGAAAACATACTTACCAGTTATTTCTATACATCTATATACCGACCGAGTGATAAATTTATAAAAGTGACGCGCTCTGTGAATCATAACAATCAATCTCTAAAAAGTCACATTGCAAGTTCTACATCTATACATTCTACATTTGTGACGCTTTTAGTTTTATATATATATATATATATATATAGATATAAAACAGTACCGTGACTGACTGACTGACTGACAGACAACGCACAGCCTAAACCACTGGACATAGAGACTTGAAATTTGACAAACATATAGCTTGAGTATCCTAGAGGTGCACTAAGAAGGGATTTTCGAAATTCCCACGGGATAGGGAACTAGCCCATTTTGAAACATTTCACGGGGGCAAAGCCACGGCGCATAAGCTAGTTTCTGTATAGGTTTCTAATTTGCACATGTTTTTTTAAACGCCTATTTTAATTACAAATCCCAATTGCCCCACCAAACCGAATTTACTTCGGAGTGGAGTTTTCTAGCACTGTGTGATTGCTCAAATCGCCGTCCTCTCCTCTCCGTTCCGCTAGGCTCCGCATCAGTCGAAACGCACCGTAAACAGTAAACATTCGAAGTACCTACCTAACAATAACGCCTTACCTGACGTAAACTACCTTGGCCTAATGCAGCAAGCACACGTCCGGTTTTTGCGCCGTAAGCTGACCCCTGACTGCGGCAATTTGCGTTACGGTTACGGTAACGGTTAGTACAAGCTCTTTGGTCACTGTACTTAGCTCCGCCATCATGACTGCTGCTTTGTTGTTTAATATTTAAATTCACCCACGAGCCAGTTTGGCGTTGGCGGTGGCAATGTTTATTGAAAGAAAGAAAGAAAAATATTAATTTAACAATAATAAAACAATTAAAAGAAGTGAATACACACGTTGAACAGGATCTCTCTCAGCATTGTGCCGCGGCTGGGACCACGGCGCTGGTTTTCAGAGGGAACCTGCCTTAAAACTAACCTAAACTAAAGACTAACACAGACCGGATAGAATTCCAGGTTTCATGCAGCATTCCTGACCCTATTGCCTCAATGGTCTGTAAACAGTAAGCACTAGAAATCTATAATTAGATAAGTAGAAAAACGCCCGACCTTTTGGTTCAAATTCCAGTATCTCAAAAACAGCTGAAACGCTGTTGATGAAACTTACTAAGAAATAATTCGACTGAGGTTTTGATTTTAAAAATCAAGTAATTACAAACGGTTTATCCGTTGAAAACACGTAAGTACTTGGTAAACTACAATTGCTGTTAATTGAAGGAGTCAAAATGAGATTGTTGAATTTTGGAACTTTCCAGAGTACTTATGTACCTATAATATAATATCAATTTTAGATAAAGCTCATAAAAATACTTACTGGTACCTGTTCAAGAAACTCAACGTCCTCACATACGCGCACGAAACAACCACAAAACTCATCCCGTATCTTAGTAAATAATTATTTTAATGACACTTTAAACTAGATTACGGTACAGTTAAAGTAAGTTTGATTAAATTCGCGAATACTTGAGGCCGGAGCGGCGGGAATGCCGGCTCTAGCCATTCCAAACTTGGCCCGCGTCCGCTGCACTTGCTATCACAAATTGGTTTAGGTAAACTATTAAGATATCGGGTAGTTGTTAGAAGTATGTTTATCAATATATCCTAACCAGGACATAATGAAAACGGGATAATGACCGCGATTACCTTATAGGTTTGATGAGCTCCCGATGTTTCGACGCAGTTACATGCATCATGATCACAGGCAATATCGGGAGCTCATGAAACCTATAAGGTAATCGCAGTCAATATGCCGTTATCGATATGTCTAATGCAATTAACTGCAATTAATTTAAAACTGTTATGTCCGAACCTAACCGAACCAACTTGGAAAGTTGAAAAACTCACGACATTTTAATTTTAACATTCAGTATTTCAAAAACGTTTGAATCCATTTTGATGAAGCAGCTAAGCACCATCCTGCGTTCAAATCGGTCTATCTATTTCGAAGTTTTGATTGGGAGCTATAATGCCATAGACAAACAAACCAAACAAACCAAGCCAAACTTATAACACCCCTCTTTTTGTGTATGATGATGATGATGACAACCCACTATGAGCGGCTTTAGGTATATGATAATAACTTCAACAGCTTTAAGCGTAATCTGAACAACACTTTGCTGTGATCAATTCTGTACATTAACATTTAACCCCGCATGTTTGCGCAAACTTCGTAACCTCAACTCCTGGCATGAAATCGCCCGTCATGCCTCACTCCATTACAAAACGAGCTACATGACATAATGACGTCACATACTATTATGCCCGCCATGATAAATGATAGAGCTCTTAGCGCCGTGTCCTGGAGGTTCGAGACTCAATCGGCTATGACAATTTTGTTCGGTTCGTGAGTATAATTATTGCTCTCATAGACTTACAGCATATGGACAGGCCCTTCGGTGCCCTGATTTTGTTCGCAGTTTTGTTGCTCTAATTAGCCACTCACTGCCGGCGGGCTGAGGAGATTTTTCTGTGTTCAAGATGTTCCAAAAGGCATATCCAGGCTCCTATTTCACCAACTATACAACTGTCAGTTTTCAATGACAATTCGGTGTCAACTGCTGCTGACTTAATGAGCTTTTGTTTTAGCGCGCTTCATATTGTCAAAGAAATGTAGTTCGAATTGTCATATAAAATTGACAATGGCCTGATTGTTTATATAAATGAACTGCTCCTCTAAAGAAGTAGTTTTTTATGGGAAAAATCATATTAGCAACCGGAGACCCTATTGCGTAACTACTTTGACACTCGTCATCGGATCAAACTGTCAATTTTTGCACGACTGTGACAGACAGCTGTTTCCGATTCCGATTGTCAGCCCATACAAAACGAACACGATGCTGATTGCGAGAGAGTTAGACAACAAGCATGCGGGTCACGGGGTGTTGGTTAGGGATCACCGCTCCCCAGAGATACTGGCTGTACCAGAGGGTTAGCAGATGCGTTGTCAAAGCCTTTGTGCCTGAAATTTCCCCTATTTTTAGGGTTCCGTACTTCAAAAAGAAAATAACGGAACCCTTATATGATCACTTTGTTATCCGTCAGTCTGTCTGTCTATCTATCAAGACCTTTTCTCTCTGGAACGCGTGGAGGTAGCAGGCTGAAATTAATATCAAATGGAGCCTGCAGTCCCTTGAAGCTGTGAAAAAATCGAACTTCTAAGTCAACGCAATCAAAGGATACAGTCATTATACATAACACTCTTTTTCTTTGGGCAGTCGTGTAAAAAGGTTGTTTCCATACAAATTGTCGCACTATGAAATCCTAAAGGGTACTTCCAGTTGTCCTAGAAACTTGAAAGGTAGCTTTTATAGCACAAGAAAAATCTCTAAATTTTACATTTTTACGTCTGTCTGTAGATTCCACAGACCAATATAAGATGACCTATAATGATGACTGCTATGCTAATACTGCACAATTTAAAACACTGAGGAAAAGCGTAACCTTTGTTCGTAACCCTCGTGCGCAAGTCCGACTCGCACTTGTTCAGTTTTTTTCTTCATACACACCGGTATACCTCCATCCAAGCAGTTCCTATTAACTTTGAATTTAATTTACACTAGTTTAAGGAAAGCCAACTTTTGTTGACCGGAGCTAACACTAACAAATACGTCAAATTACCGCGGGTTAGTGTATAACCCAGGTCAGTGAAACTCAGCTTAAGAAAAACTGCATAAGCTGCATTACACTGCGGCACTTGATCAACGCTTCTAACTCGTTTGCATCACGGCACTGCAATGAAATACAAGAACTAATCTAAACATCAGCATATGCCCTTTGGAATATTTTGAAATAGGAACGGTATTGCGAAGCCATGCGGGTGCGCTCGCAGCTCATATCACCGAGACTAATTTTAGATCCACAAAATTACGCTACGCCCACGTCCATACGCTGTATGAGTCCGCCTTTGTACCGTATCTCACTGTTGGTAACCTGTATTTATTTCTGTATTTTCTGTACAATAAAGCGTTTACTTACTTACTCACTTACTTACAACATAATACTATTTCTCTTACTGTAAATTCGCAGTAAAAGCGTAACACTGTTAAACAAACGAATATTTTAAATTTTAACTAGTACTTTGCGTGGCACGACGTAACAAATTAAACAGTTCTGACAGCAAACGTTTTGCAAGCAAGAGAACTCCCATTAGAGTAAAACCCATATTCATAATACGACCATTTTAGCGCCGACTTTAATTCCTTTAGCTCTAACTCACTTCAGCGAGTACCCTTTTAGTTAACACCGAGTTTGGAAACTATACGGCTATTCCGTACTCTGGTGTATGAACTAAAATATTTTTGCATTAATAATAGTTTACAAGGTGGTAAATATAATAAAATACGATTAAAGCAGTAATACAATTAATGTAGTTTATTTTTAATGTAATAGGAGCCTGGGTAAAGTCCTACTGGTAATAACAGAAATGCGAAAGTTTGTGAGTATTGACGATTGTAGGTACATTTTTTTTTACTTTTTCACGTAAAACTACAGCATACCTTTACGTAGCTTAAAACATAAGAATAATACGAAGTTGGACTACTTTTTGTCCAAGAAAATTGCATAGTTCCCACAGGATAGGAATAATTGAATTCTACGCAAACGAGTCGCTGCAAAAGCTAGTAGAAACTTTGACAGTTTTCCATGCGTTATCTTTAACAGGTACGTGCTAAGACTTGGGCAAAGTGTCATAAATTACAGCACAATAAATCGAGTCAGATTATAATAATACATTCAAATGATATTCGCAAAGAACTTTTGCTGGAAACGACAAAGCCGCAGCGGCATTGTAATGAAAATGTTTTCTTACCCTCGGATTTATGAATACAGTTAAATACGTTCGTGTCGAGCGAAAATAACAGCGACATTATCGAATGAACTCTTTTTATTCGCAACACGATTCAATATTCCGTCTAGAAATCGCTATCGGTTTAAAAACGAACGCTAAACGGATCGCATAAATTTGCATGACAAACGCTCGCCGCACCGGGGGACATTACTTTTTTAAGAAAAATATGACGACCTTCCCTCCGCGGAGTTTCCAGGTCTATTTCCATAAATAATAAATAACGATCGAGGACGGGCCAAAAAGCATTCTTGATATTTATTTTGTGCGCGAATTTATCCACTTATCGGCCTGTATCAGGACTCGCCGTGTCTCGTCCAAGTCGTCGTTTGATTGGCTCACGTCTGCTTCTGGGAGTCTTGGATGAGAAAGACATAAAGAAATGCAGTAACAATGCTAAGATATAGAATGAACCTACCTTTAACATACAATGACAATGCAAAGAAAAATTCGTTAAGCAGCTGGACTTGAACCAGCAACCTCGGTAATCCGTACCACGCTCCACCAATTAAGCTATACTTAACGTTGGTGTACCTAACGAATTTTTCAATGCCTTGTGTCATATTTTTATTTGGAAGATCTCTCCTCAGCGCCATCTATGAGTAGCTTAATCAAGCGGCTCACCCACTACGGAACTTCTACA
Organism: Clepsis dumicolana; assembly: GCA_963691665.1. Classification (NCBI taxonomy): domain Eukaryota; kingdom Metazoa; phylum Arthropoda; class Insecta; order Lepidoptera; family Tortricidae; genus Clepsis; species Clepsis dumicolana. Next base: position 278,005 of record OY829507.1, on the reverse strand, counting down.
GTTACGCATTAGTGGCAAGAGATGGAGCTATTTTCTGAATCAATGAAAATAATCGATTAAATAAAAATATGACACAAGGCATTGAAAAATTCGTTAGGTACACCAACGTTAAGTATAGCTTAATTGGTGGAGCGTGGTACGGATTACCGAGGTTGCTGGTTCAAGTCCAGCTGCTTAACGAATTTTTCTTTGCATTGTCATTGTATGTTGAATTTCATTCTATGAATGTTTCATAAAAATAAAAACAAAAATAATCAATAAATCGATTATTTTCATTGAACCTACCTTTGTCAATAGAACATAAAATTAGGTTTTAATTAATAAAACAATTACATGTCATTCCAAAATAAATAATGTCACACAACAACAAGAAAGTCAAAATTAGTCAAATAACCCGCCCCGCGTCATTCCAGGCGCGAAGGTGCCCAGCACGCTCGCCGCGTTACCCCTTTGAAATTCAAAATTCAAAATTCAAAATTTTATTCAGCAAATAGGCAGTTGAATGCTCTTTTACACGTCATTTTTTTGAGTCTACCAGCGCTTTCGGAAAGACCATGATTGCCAAGAAGAATGCGCCGCAAGAAACTTGGCACAAAGTCATTTTTTCTAAAAACAAGTTACATTAGCTCTTACAATACGCAACCACAGACAAACTACACAAAGAAACCTCACTCTGTCATTAAAAGATTAAGAGAGAAAAAAAAAAAATACCGCATTTTAGAAACAAGTGTAAAAAGTAATTATTAAAACAGCAAAACCAGAACACTTTACTTTACTGGCACGTTTTATTTGAGCAGGAGATGTATAGGGTCTCCAGGTCAAATATCTGTGAAAATTTAAATTACAAAGGGATGTATAGGGTCCCAGAATTAATACTATAATATAATACTTAATCTAAATGGCTTAGAGATGTATAGTCTCTAGTGTCAGTTTAAACTAAATTAAAATCAGCAGAGGTGTAAAACGCCTCCACGGTCAAATAATAAGTATAATAATACATATACATAAACTGGAGATGTATATGGTCTCCAAATGTCAAATAACAAAAATTGATGAAATATACATTTCATGTCATCATGTCAAATAAATAAAACATTATTTTTGTCAATTGTATTACAATTAGCACGCAGCGGACAACGGCAACAGAGCCGGACACCATACACGAATATCTTCGGGACGCAGCCAAGTCACATTGATGTCCTAATTATCTTCTGTTTTCAACCTTGGCCAGGTGGTGCCATCACATAAGTATTCATCCACTTTGTAGTATGCTTTTTTCAAGAGAGCGGTCTTTATGTATCTTTTAAATGAATTGTGAGGCAATTCCCATGCATCTACAGGCACTTTATTGTAGAACCTCACGCAATTTCCCAAAAAAGACTTACTGACTTTTCGTAGACGAAATTTAGGGACGGCAAGTTTATGCTTATTCCGAGTGTTGAAACCATGCACATCCGACACTTTCTTGAAAGATTTGGTGTTCTTGTGTGTATACAATATTACATCATATATATACTGAGAAGCTACTGTAAGGATGTCGATTTCTTTAAAGCGTTCTCTAAGTGAATCTCGGGAGCCAAGATTGTAAATAGACCGGACCGCCCTCTTCTGCAGGATAAAGATTGTCTCTATGTCGGCCGCCTTGCCCCAAATTAGGATGCCATAAGACATAATGCTGTGAAAATAACTGAAGTAAACTAACCGCGCCGTTTCTACATTGGTGAATTGCCGGATTCTTCGTACAGCATAAGCGGCAGAGCTCAATCTACCAGCAAGACCAGATAGGTGTGGGCTCCATTGCAAATTGCGATCTAAGGTAAGCCCGAGAAAAACAGTCTCATCCACGAGGTTCAGCTTCTCTCCATTTAATCTGATAGTAGTGTCAACCTGTCTTACATTAGGCAACGAAAATTTTATACATTTCGTTTTAGCTGCATTCAATAGTAAATTGTTTGCAGTAAACCATTTCAGCACATCTCTTAGAGTCTCATTGATGTGACTTTGATCTTCCTGTTGCCTGTTGACTTTAAAAATGAGAGAGGTATCATCAGCGAACAGTACTATGTCACATTTGTGTTCTAGCAGCTGGGGCAAGTCATTTATGTACACCAAGAAGAGAAACGGACCCAAAATAGAGCCCTGTGGTACTCCAAGCTTCACCGGTGATCCACATGACTGCACTCTATGTATGTCTACTTTCTGGATTCTCTGACTGAGATAGGACATAACAAGGTTCAGTGCATTAGTTGTGAGTCCGTAGTGTTCAAGTTTGCGGATAAGCGTCTCGTGTTCCACGCAATCAAATGCCTTGGAGAGGTCGCAAAATATTCCTATTGCATCTTGCGATTGTTCCCATGCGTCATAAATGTGCTTCATGAGATTTGCAGCCGCATCCGTTGTCGAGCGGCCCTTCGTAAACCCAAATTGCTGACTGTGAAATAGTTCATTAATATTGAAGTGATAAAGCAATTGATTTAGCATAATTTTCTCAAACACTTTACTTAGTACAGGAAGCACGGAAACCGGTCGAAAGTTACCAGGCTCAGATGAGCTGCCAGCTTTGAATAAAGGAATAACTTTACTGTACTTCATTAAGTCAGGGAACACACACTCATCGACGCAGTTGTTAAACACGACGGCCAGATATGGTGCCACAATATGGATGACAGATTGCATTACTTTAACTGAAATACCCCAAAGATCCTCTGTGTTCTTAATTTTCAAAGATTTAAATGTTTTTATAATCTCTTCCGAGTTTGTGTGTTTAAAATCAAATTTCAAGTTACTATCCTTTTGAACCACATTTAAGTATGAGCCAGCCAGCGCAGTGGATGACTTTAAGTCACGAGTTGTATCTATAGCTATATTAGAGAAAAAATCCTCAAAAGCACTCGCCACTTCTAAATCTGAAGTTACTATTCTTTCATCTATCTTTAACTTATATTGGCTATTATGGGGCTTTGATTTACCTGTCTCTGAATTTATTACGTTCCATACTGCTTTTACTTTATTATCAGCGGATTTAACTTTATTACTAAGGTATTCCGCTTTGGCGGCGACACAAACTTTTTTAAATAGTTTCGAATATCTTTTAACATAGTCTCTAAATGTGGGGTCGTTATTGTAGCTTTTCATTTCATATAGTTCATAAAGTTTAGTCCTACTCCTGTGAATCCCGACCGTGGCCCAGTCACTGAACCTTACCTTCTTGCCATTTTTCTTGACAGTCTTAAGTTTGAAAATGTTCCCAAACTCTCGATTTATTACAGTAGTCAGGTCCTTATATAAGATGTTAGGATCATTCTTCTCCATGTTTGGTTGAGGAACCTCATTGATAATACTTTCCTTAAATCTTCCTATACGGTCTTCAGTTACCGGCCTATAAGTAATGAATTGCTCCTTCGTCTGCTTAGGCATTTTAAAAACAGCTTTTTGGCCGCTATGATCGGAACTGAAGCAGTTAATAATTTCTTTGTTCGTAGCTTCACACTTGCAAAAAATATTATCTAAACATGTGGCCGTGTTGGCCGTCACTCTAGTCGGTTCCTCAAAAAGATGATGCAAGTTAAATGATTTAAAAAGGTTCAGAAGTCTCACGGAATTTCTATTTTCGGAGTCCAGTAAATTGACATTGAAATCTCCACATACTATGATATATTTACTACTATTAAAAACTTGTTTCAAAGCATCCTCCATCACGGACTCGAATAGACTAAAGTCTGAGGACGGTGGCCTGTATACACATAATACGATGTGATTATCCAATTCAACACACGAAATCTCAATAACTCGTTCTAATGAAAGTTGAACTACATTTTTCCGTTCTTTACACTTATAATCATCTTTTACAATAATCATAGTTCCTCCATGTATTGCTGAGTTTCTAGTGTAGGAGCTGCCAATCCTATAATTACGAATGTTCGATATCAGCTCATGCTGTCTCAGCCAGTGTTCAGTAATACACATTACGTCTATATTAAAAGCATCGAGGAATAATCCGATTTCAATTGCTTTGCTGGAGAAGCCTTGTATATTTTGATGAACCAAAATGAAACTATGCTCCTCCGCTGTCTCACGCATCAGTTTAAAGACTGGCGGTCCGCGGGCGGCGCGTTCGCGGGGGGGCCGGCGGGGCCGGCGCCGCCGCCGCCGTCCGCCGCGTACCCGTGCCCAGGTTCTATGTTATATGCTAGTAGTTTTGCTGTTGCTAATTTACATTTTTTGGACAGATACAGCCGTGATTCGTTTAGATGAAAACGTTTTATAAATTTATTACTGCGATGGACAACCTTTACACCAGAAACGACCCGGAGCGAGGGTCAAGACCCCTCTCACGAAGACGGCGCCCTACTTCTTTAAAAAAACGTTTAGCCTCAGAGCCCCAACAAGTCGTCTCCACCGCAAGCGGGACAAACAAGTAGTTTGTGAGTGCCGCGTACTTCTCGTGCTTTTTTTTGGCTGCCATAGAACATTAAATGTTTTATTTTGAAATCTTTTTGTTCTTTCGTTTATGGCGGCCTCTAGGGTTTAGGGGTCTGTACGTAATGCAAGCAATAAAAAATAGGTACAATTAATTTCATGCCGGATAGTGAATAAACCCCTCCTACGACGGGTTTTTAGCCATCGGCCAATGATGTTCTATAAATTATTGGCCAGGAGGTCATTAATCGATGGCCAGGGTGCACCGGCCCAAGCACTGCTTATCCCCCCGGACAGACCCAGAAAGGAACCACAGCTCTTGGGCACACAATGAGGCAACCCACACACCGTTTCTTTCCAAATAAAATAAAAGAATGCATTTTCCTACGACAGGTTTTTATCTATAAAAAAACATGTGGCGTCTTTGGCCAGTGACTTTTAAAGTAAGAAGAACAGAAAGTTTTTATAATCTTTAATACTTTTGTGTGATGGTAGGAAGCCTCATCATCATCGTCATGTCAGCCGAAAGACGTCTACTGCTGGACGGTTAGGAAGCCTACTTCCTAAGTATTACCTAAAGGTAGCTTAGATAGTAAATGACTGTGTTCGTTTTGCCTCCAGGCAGTTGTCTGGAAAAATGAGTCTTTAACCAGTTGTGTATTGATTTCATTTGAGTGAGGATGTATCTTGCTGCAGAACCAGATTAAAAATTGACAATCTACTTTTACGCTGACTATGTGCCTACGAAATTTTAGTCTGCATCAACACACACTTAAGCGATGACCAAACTTGTTTCCCTCTACTATAGCTGTAACCAGACCACAGAGAGCATAGCCAAAAGAGATGTGTCAAAAATTTTACATCACACTCTCCAAAATTGTGCAGGGTTTGTTAATAGTGCGCGTATTTTTTGGCATTAAATTTGTGTGAGAATTTAAGTAGAAAAATTAGCGCATAGATAAGCTAGGCTTCTGTCTGTAGGCTAACCAAAGGCCATATGTCTTCAACTTAGTGTCTGGGTGAAAATAAAACGCTTCCAAGTAAATAGGCGAATGCAATCGAAACATTAAGGAAGCCACGGCGGCGCGCTGCGGAAGTTGTTTTCATTAGGAGCTATAAAAGCCGGAGAGTGTCATTAGTTCATTAGAGATTTCGTTTCACAATACTAACGGGTATTGGAGATCTAGTAAAACTAATTGGAAATACGATTTCAATGTCTGAGTAGAATTCGATTGTCGCCATGCGTCGGGAACTGTGCAATTTTCTGAGATAAATCCTGATGTATTAACTACGTTACTGTGAAGTTTCATCAAAATCAGTTCTGAACTTTTTGCGTGAAATAGTAGTACTTGGATAGGATTAATAGGATACATGATTATGATGCACATGGTTAGGGTTATTAAATTACAGCATAAGTGGGTGCACTGATATAAACATAATAATATGCACTTTGGAACATTTTGAACACGGAACGGCGGAGTGAGCCCGCCGGGCGGTGAGTTTTTTTTTCTGAAAACTAAATCGATAAAAAACAACTATTTTGACACTCGTCATCGGATTGAAATGTCAGTTTTTGCATGACTGTGACACTTAGCTGTTTCCGATGTCAATTATCAGCCCATACAAAAACTGTCAAAATAAACATGATGACGATTGCGAGCGAGTTAGACAATAAGCCTCATCATGTCAGCCGAAAGACGTCCACTGCTGGACATAGGCCTCCCCCGCGGCTCTCCACTCAGACCGGTCTTGTGCTTTCCGCATCCACCGCGGTCCCGCTATCTTTACCAGGTCGTCGCTCCATCTTGTTGGAGGCTTACCGACAGCTCGTCTCCCGGACCGCGGACGTCATTCTAGACACTAAGACTGCTGCTTACATAATATATTGGTAGAAAAATGTGACCTGCAGAGGAGTACAGCCGGACAGTCGTATTTTGGCACTCAATCCACCAGGATCCGCTAGCTTGAACTCAGGAGTTCATCGTAATCCCCTTATGGTAAAAGTATGTAAAGTTACATTCATAGTGCTGCGGTAATAAACATGTATTGCTAAGGGTTTCCTTGTTGTTTTCGGATAATTATAACCTTATTATTGATCTGGCTACTGATAGCGACTGGCTAGAAATGCAATCTTGTCATTCAAATTTCATTATCATTACTTAGTGCAAAATGCGATATGTATGGGCTTATCTTTTGTTTTTTTTTGTCCTTAGTATGAATGGGGCTTAGCGTTATGAATCTGCGTTCAGGGGATTCTGATGAACTCCTGAGTACACCAGGATCCAAAGGGGATCAGGCTAGGGGATCCTGGTGAACTGAATGGATTTTTGCCCCAGCTGATACGGAGACACTTTGGTTCGCTCGCAGTCAATAAAGGAAATTATAATGAATGGGAACTTAATTGTTATTTACGTTTACATTTCGAAACCAAAGTAATTAGTCTCAGTTCTCTGCGTATTATCTATAATAGGAGTATAGCTGCTTATTAACAGAAACAAAATTACATAGCGTGTTTACCTTCTAATTGTAATCCTATTTACAATAATACTTAGTAACTATTGCGAACTTAGAATCTCCACTACAAATCAAGCTTGCTACTTTGTTTGAAGCAAAGCTTTGAGAGCACCCTTTGAACTCGTAAGTCGGTTGATTGCTCTTCACAATCATGCTGGATACTAACGACGATAAAACGGACCGTAAAATATCTTATCTCTCATTTTTAACGGCTGTGTCGGTATTTTATGGACGATATTGTGAAATAACTGAAAGTTACGGGTGTACTGCAGCACGCGTTTTATTGGTTTAGTCTAAATAGTTAGCGTGGCTAGCAAAATTTGAAAAAGTGCATTGCTAGAAGACTTTGGCTTATTTGTATACATTGATAGGTAGAATGCTAACTGATTTATGATATCAATGCAGTATCTTTTTATAAACCCCCGACGCAAAAAGAGGAGTGTTATAAGTTTGACCTGTGTGTACGTGTTCTGTGTATCTGTCTGTGGCATCATAGCTCCCGAACGGATGGACTCGGATCGAAAGCTAGTTTAGTCGAAATGGTTTTTAGCTAAGTTTCATTAAAATCGGTTCTCCCATTTTTGAAATATTGAACTTGAAAATGATGGTGTCGGGGGTTTTTCAACGTTTCTAAGTTGGTTATTTATACCCATAAAACTCTACCATGTCTGACTGACAGCCTACGCATAGCCTAATCAGCTGGAACTATCTGGTACTGGAAATTTGGCAAACCTTGAGTATAATAAAGTTAAACTAGAAAGGTATTGTTTTCGTATTCCCGCTGGAATAAGCCTATATTTTATTCTTCCGCTGGGGCGAAGCCGCGATCCTAAATAAAACTAAGTCTGTGTTTATTTTAAGAACTTACGTAAAGTATTACTATTGTCAGGTGAGTAGGTGCTTAAGTAAAAAGTGAAAGTCCTCATTTGTTTAGAAACACATTTTATACGTAACAAATTTATTCATTTTATCAAAATATTTCTATTATTTGGTGTAAGACTATTAACGTAACAAAATGTAAATAAACATTGTGGGATAATTGACATCAATTGACTTAGTCCCAAATTAAGCAGAGCTTGTGTGGCCGCTGATTGCTAAGGACCGAAAGCAGTGGAAGTATTGAGGGTAGGCCTTTGCTCAGCAATGGGATAGATCAGGCTAATAATAAATTGTGTAATGGGTAAGTACTAGACAGCGCAAAAACATACTTATACTTACATATAAATACATAAATAAATATTTTAAATACATATTAAACATCCAAGACTCAAGGATAAACATTCGTATTCATCTGCCCCGACTGGGGATCAAACCCGGGACCTCAAGCTTCGTAGTCTCGTTCTCTAACCACTAGGCCATCCGGTCGTCAGAACTAGTACCTAAGAATATATACTTCGAAAGCTAAAATGTTGTAAAAAGTACACTGACTGAAAGTTATTCATTCCAGACTAGACTAGCCAGTAAAAAACAAACTGTCTCTAACTACTCTAACGCAATACCCGGAGTATTTAAAAGCTGTCCAACTTTTTAAAAGATTGTCGAAGGAATACATTTGCATAATAAGTGTCCCCGGGCTGCAGAAATTAAAAAGGATGGAAATTTAAACCGGCTAAGTGCGAGTTGGGCTTGTGCACCGATTGTTCTGTAACTATAGTGCCCCGTGGCTGTGAAGACAATCCTGACGCATTGCACAGCCATGAAGCTTCTTTACTTAGGTACTTACTTTGGTTTTGGTTGGTACTTTGGTTTTGTCATTAACTAAATTGAGTACATGGTTGTCATGTGTCAGTAGTGCTAATGGTGTCTTGGTGAATGGTTGTTGTAGTGTTTAGCTTTGATAATGGCCTCATGGATAGTGCCGAAACGTGTCAGCGTGTAGTTTAGTGGTGGTGGTGATAGTTGGGTCTGTGTGGCATGTGTTGATTCGTGTAGCAGTGGAGGCGGAGGTGATGCATGGAAACATGCATATGCCGCACAGATTTATTATTTTTCACTAGTGGTCGCGAGTGAGCAAAGTAATTGTTTTTAGTTCATGAAGTTTCTGATTATTGACAATGTCAACCTTAGGAGAAAATGCCAGACTTGCTTCTTGCTGTGTGTTATCTGTCAGTCAGTCATTCAGCCAGTCAGCCAATCACGGTATTGTTTTATAGGTATACTAACTCATGCCCCGCGGCTTTGCCCCGAGAAATATTTCAAAATGGGCTAGTTTCCTATCCAGTGGGAATTCTGAAAAATCCCATCTTAGTGCAGGATACTCGAGGTATATGTTTGCCAAATTTTAAGTCTCTAGGTCCAGTAGTTTAGGCTGTGCGTTGTCTGTCACTGTTTTTATAGGTAAATGGAAAGATATCGAAAAACTTGACCGAGTAAAGCTTGTAGCAGATTTAATCAGCTTTCTTTTGTATGTAGTGGTCGTGTCGCTAGGACGCATAGTTTAAATAACATGTGAACCTTATTACGAATAAATGAATATGAGTATGAATATACCTAGAACTTCAAAGCCAGGGGGGCCCCTTCTGGCCTTTTGATAGGTTCACCATCTTACTAGTCCAAGCAACGTTACAAAGTCAAACATTGTGTTCAAAGCATTTCCCTCTATAAATGTATTAGAGCATTCATTGCCTGGCCTAAAATGGATAGACAGACAGACAATAATGGTTCCGTTTACCCCTTTTAGGTACGGAACCCTAAAAATCCATGAAAACGACGCCGAAGCTTGTGAATTACCGCGGCATGATTAAAGCATTCCACCAACTATTTTATCGAACATTGCACAGTTGTGTTCTGTAGCCAACTTGTTTAATGGGTTCTGAATTAGCGTCCATTCATTAATAAATTGGCTTTAATTTGTGACGAATGGTTTACGTTTTGTATTTAAAGGATGCAATTTCATTATGTGTCAAGCATTGGACCCATAAAAATTATAATACCAAAGAAGGATACACGAAAATAACACGTCTAGTCACCTTACCAACTTTTTGAGTATTCGCGATTTGAAAGTTTGGAAAAGTATGTAATTATCCATTATAACTTTCGTATACATCTTTTTTAAAGTGATAAAAAAGACAAGTTCGTTATATTTGTATCTGTAACTGAGTGGTAACTTATACCTAGTCTGTTGAGTGCTCTACATTTGAGATTAAAATCTCGTCTTGTCGCGGGTGAGCAAAGTAATTTTTAATTCATAAATCAATTTATGAATTTATTAATGGCGTCCGCGGACCGGGAGACAAGCTGTCGGAAGGCCTCCAACAAGATAAAGCGACGACCAGGGAAAGATCGCGGGACCGCGGTGGAAGAGGAAAGCACATGACCGGTCTGAGTGGAGAGCCTTGGGCGGCCGCCGTCCAGCAGTGGACGTTGTTCGGCTGACATGATGATGAAATCAATTTATCTTATCTTATCTTTCATGACTTAGACTGCAAGACAGATATACGTAACGCCTCAGCAGCCCACAACCAATCACAATCTCCGATCAGATCACAACCAAAACCTGGCGCTTTGCTGCCTACGATGAGTAACAATCAAATCAGGCGTTCCGCTGTCTGAGCTGTACCAACACAGTACTTATGACAGTAGTCGCCTTTAGCTTTTCTAAGCACCAGATTTTTTCTGCCCATTTTAGAAAGGGACGAAGATCAGCATTAGGTACGCTCCTGCAGCTGTTCAATTCAAATATGGAACACGCACACTACTAAAGATTTATTATGACCAACGATGTGGTAAATGTCTGCCAATAAAATAAAGTAAAAAAAAAGAATATCTAGTCCTCTACTATGCGTTCAGAAACACCGTAGGTAAAGATAATGACTAATGATTGACAGTCAATTTTCGTCTTCAAAAACCAATAGGTACAATAAAAAATAGGCCTCAATATAGAAGCGTCAGCACGATTATGTTTTTTTTATAATAAAAAAAAAATTGTCAAATTCGTGACCGGTTTATTATGCCTTCGGCTTCTGAACCCATCTTAGGGTACTTATAATTATGTGTGTATAAAGTAATGTATGTAACTCTACATAATTCGACCTCTCGTGATCCCATTATGAAACTCGGCTTTAAGGATCCTCGTTATGTAACAGTTGCATAAGCTGCTATTGCCACATTCTTTGGCAAAAGCCCAAGTGAAGCGCACCCTTAATGTAGAACACCATTGGAACGCAACGTGGTTGGTATGGTAGAAAAGTTGAAAAACCCCCGACATTGTCATTTCAAAGTTCAATATTTCAAAAACGGGTTAACCGATTTTATTGAAACTTGGCTAAGGACCATCTAGATTACATTAGCTTTCGATTTAAAAAAACCGTATCTAAATTAGTCCACCCGTTTGGGAGCTATGATGCCACAGACAGATACACAGATACATGGACACACAGATACACATGTCAAAGTTAAAACACCCCTCTTTTTTGTCAGGGGTTAAAGAGATGGTGGACTCAACGGTTTTACAAATGACATGTATCACGGGCTACCTCCTGTCACGAGTGCTTTGTGCCGGCCGCCCGGCTGCCGGGTGCCGTGCCGACTCCCGGGTGCCGTGCCGGGCGCCGGGTTACGGTCCAATTTTCGTCTGTAATTGCCACCGAGGCGCTTTGACGGGAATCACTTCTCACGGGATAATTAAACGACGCACGCTACGGCGGCGGGATAATGGTGACCGGACGCGATTCGGTTGGGTAGGAGTTCTGTTTTGGGTAAGGAATTTTTTGGACGGGAAGTGTGTTTCTGTTAATGTGTTGTATTGTGTTGTGTGCCGTTGCTGAAATAATTTGATATTATTATTTACGTAACATTAGAGCTTTTTTAAAGTTCAATGCATTTCTTTAAAATGACGTTCAAGGTTTACGAATTACGAGCACGACTTTACGAATGCTGCGTAACGTAAAGTCGAATAGTAAACGTTGTCGAGTTTGTATGACGTTTGGAACAGCGCCCGCCCGTGAGCGTATTTGGAACTAAAGTTTAGTATGAGGTTTCTCGATCTCGATACGATAACCGTAACGTTACGCAGCTTTCGTATAGTCGTGCTCGACCCTCAGAGGCCCGAGTACGAATCATTCATCCCGGACCAGCGCATCTGCGACAAACATCTCCCGTCCGTGAGCGTATTTGGAACTAAAATGCTGTATGAGGTTTCTTGATTTCGATACGATAACGTAACGTTACGCCGAGGGTCGAGCACGACTTGTCGAATCCTGCGTAACGTTACAGTTTTCGTATCGAGATCGAGAAACCTCATACAAAATTTTAGAACCAAATACGCTTACGGGCGGGCGCTGTCCCAAACGTCATACAAACTCGACAACGTTCACTATTCGATTTTACGTGACGCAGGATTCGACAAGTCGTGCTCGACCCACAGGATTCGAAAACTTCGTGCTCGGCCGTGTAGACTGTAGAGCGCCAACGGCGTAGCAAGTAGCGTAAGTGTAGCGCGTAGCAGCCGCTGCCCTCGTGAACATTCAGAGGCCCGAGTACAAATATTCGAATCCTGCCTAACGTTATACGATATCGTATCGAAATCGAGAAACGATTTTAGGGCGGGCGCTGTTCTAAACGTCATACAAATTTCTCGATAGCTACAAACTACAAACTACTCGATTACGTTACGCAGGATTCAAATATTGGGTACCTGCTCAGTCCTCTGGACATTGCGGACACCATCACAATAGCGAGTGTCTGTAATGTTAAGAATGTTGTCATCATCATCTCATCATCACCACAAGCCTTTTTTACGCCCCCTCCCCCTGCGGGGCACAGGCTTCTTCTCAGAATGAGAACACTTAGTTCCCACGCGAGCCCATTGCGGATTGGGAACTTCACATACACCGTTAAAATGCTTCGCAGGTTTCCTCAAGATGTTCTCCTTCACCAAAAAGCTCATGATAAATTACAAATGTGATTTCGCACGTAAATTCCGCAAAACTCAGAGCTGCGAACTGGGGTTCGAAACCACGACTCTCTGCTGATCACTACGCTCACGGCTGTTCACAGAATCACGGAATGTTATACAATGACCCAAAAAATTCCTGCAGCGATAGTTGATCTTATATCTAATAATACCTAATACTGCTTGAAAAATCAGAACTTACATATTTTAAGCACCCTTTTGACGCAGATATTTTATGCTGGTACCTAATTTTTTATAGGCCCTAGACACTTGCTTCAGTTTCTCATTTCAGAGGTGCCTGGAAAGGATGGTTCTTAATTTTTTGTTAGCCTTTGGGACGCATCTTTGAATAATTTTGAACAAGACTCGCATCTTTGAATAATTTTGAACAAGACTCGCATTCAAGTACTAGAAGTTTTGAAATACGGATATAATGTAGATACAGTTATTATGTTTCCTTAGTCCGAATAAATCTTTCATCATCATCATCATCATCAGCCTATTTACGTCCCACTGCTGGGCACAGGCCTCCTCTTAGAATGAGAGGGCTTGGGCTGTATAGTTCCCACACGGGCCCAGTGCGGATTGGGAACTTCACACACACCATTGGATTGCTTCGCAGGAGTGTGCAGGTTTCCTCACGATGTTTTTCCTTCACCGAAAAGCTCATGATAAGTTACAAATGTAATTTCGCACATAAATTCCGAAAATCTCAAGAGGTGCGAGCCGGGGTTTGAACCCACGACCCTCTGTTTGAGAGGCGATAGGTCAAACCACTAGGCTATCACTGCTATTCTTTGCAAATCTTTCTTATTACCTACTATACTTGATCGTAAGCTTTAAGCTCAATTTCAGTTCAAATAATTACATAACAATACGATTAAGTATGTACTTACTGGGTTGGATGACGTATGTCATAATAATATAATATTACTAGCTTATGCCCCGCGGCTTTGCCTCGTGAAATATTTCAAAATGGGCTAGTTCCCTATCCCGTGGGAATTTTGGAAAATGTTTACCAAATTTCAAGTTTCTAGGTCCAGTGGTTTAGGCTGTGCGTTGTTTGTCAGTCAGTCAATCAGTCACGGTACTGTTTTACAGGTATAAAATATCACACCGTGATTACTTCTACCACTTTTATGACTAAATCAAGCTTCCGAAAATACGCGTAAACAACCAAGACATCACTTATCTATAAATTGCATTTAAAACCTTTCAAGAAAACTAAGTAATCAGATTAATCACTGAAAATTGTATCGTTGTAGTTAAGTAATTCAGTACAAATTATACTTTTAAAATATTCACTGAAACATGAATGGTACAGAGTAGAAAATCAGAAATATACTGACCCCGGGAATCGAACCCGGATCCTCGACATTCCGTGTCGCGTGCCTACCCGGACACCAAGAATGGCATATAAAAATATAAAAAATTGGGGACAATACAAAAAACCGGCCAAGAGCGATACGGACTCGCGCACGAGGGTTCCGTAGAAAGATTTTAACCCTTTTCCCCAGTGTTTTAAGAAGTCCAGTGATAGCAGAGCCCTGCTTGTACGCAAATTGTACGCAGTGTGGGGTCAACTTATATTGGTCTGCGAAATCTACAGACAGACATAAAAAAATAAAGACTTCGAGACATTTCCGAGTGGTTGTGCTATAAGAGCTACCTTCATACCAAATTTCAAGTTTCTAGGACATCTGGAAGTACCCTTTAGGTTTTTTAAAATCGGCTATTTGTACGGAAATCGATTCTTTAATGACTGTATCTTTTGATTGCGTTGACTTAGAAGGTTGATTTTTTCACGGCTTTAAGGGACCGCAGGCTTGAGTATTTGATATTAATTTCACCATGCTACCTAAACGCGTTCCAGAGAAAAAGGGTCTTGACAGACAGACAGACAGACAGACAGACGGACAACAAAGTGATCCTATAAGGGTTCCGTTTTTCCTTTTGAGGTACGAAACTCTAAAAAAAAGATACTCCGATTCAGATCAATAGGTACAAACATACGTAAATTATTATCCAGAAATTTAAAACGGCAAGTCAAATTAAAACCCTCGACGATACGATACCGTCGGTTACGATAATTAAGATAATATCCCGACATCAAATACTTACAAAACCGTCGCTTATTCCAGGGTAAGGAATAAGAAACCCAATAACCTCTCAATTGCCCCAAATTCACTTATTGCGTATACTATTCTCATTATTGGAATAATTCAAAACGACGTCAAACGCGTGTAAGAGGAGCCGTGTCCTATCGATTTTGTAGCCTGAGAGACAACTCAGTTTTAGGCTTAGCCACTGCTTGAGGCAATTTTTATAACTTGTTAAAAGTGTTTCAGGAGTTTTGATCGTTTGTGAATGAAACGGTAAAAGCTGTGCCGTGAATGTCTTAAAAATAAACCCATCTTAAATAATAAGAAAAGTTGTTAAAGGTAACAAACTCCCGGGAAGTTAAGATTATTTAGTAATAATGATGTTTGAGAAAGGTTTGTGTCAGCTTCAATCCGTTAAGTTACAATGAATACGCAGAGATGTCGTTTCGTTTAATTGTTTATAAACAAAGTGACGTTGGCATTTATAATAAAATTTATGTTATTTTTTGTTATAAATAATTACGATAACTTCAAAGGAATTCAGGCTTTCTCGTGACAATAAGTCTTTGAATACCGGGCCCTTTCAAACGTCAGTACCTATTTGTAAAGTTTTTAATTCGTTATTTTTCCGTTGCAGTTTAAAGAAACTGAAAAGTGGTTATTTATTATTTATTATTGTCCGGACTCTTATTGTGCTACTCGGTCTGTCTATCTGTTCGTTACTGCGGGTTGTATCAGGAATTGCTAATGCTGTCGACTTGAAATTTGTAACAGTTTGAGATGATACTTACCGAAGTATTTTGCAACAAGTAGGGTATCATAATGAAAAGCTTGTGTGCACATTCTTAAACATTATGACCTATACATAAACCGCATGTTTTTCTAATATATGGTGTTAGAAAACTGTTAGAAATTGTTAGAAAGAATAAAATTCTGAAATTATTGCATAATAGAAAAAAATAAAACCATGTATTGTTATTTCTCACTATTCGGCATTACTTTAAGTTTTAAATAGTTACCAAGTTTCTGCTTTTGTTTTTATTATTTTATTGTTTATTTATTTATTATTTTTGTGTGTGTGTCAAATTTGTGTGCATAAATCTCTCTCTCTCTCTCTCTCTCTATGGTACAACGACGTGCCCCAAACTCCCTCCAGCCCTCGCACCGCGAGCTGTCAATATGATTCAACGTGCTGCAAGGCTGTGCCGCGATGTGACGCAGCGAATTCCCGTATTTATTCCACTCGTCTGCCAGGCGCCATCAATCTTAATTATTGCGAAAACGATATTTCCTTTGTTTCTGTTAGTCATTCTGTCTCTGTAAACATCGGGAAGCAATAACGGGTTTTCTAGAGCGAAGCGTGACTCATTTAAGGCTGTCATCTACTTAATATTATCTGTTGATCATGTTTGTGATTTTGGTTACTAGCTTCAATTCCGACGACCGAATAGCCTAGTGGTTAGAGACCCTGATTATGCAGCTTGAGGTCCCGTGTTCGACCCCCTCACCGATCATGTTTGCATGATGAATACGAATGTTTGCTCTCGGGTCTTGGATGTTTAATATATGTATATAAGTATGTATTTACATTATATACAACTATGTTTATCAGTTGTATAGTACACAAAGTACAGGCTTTGCCTACTTTGGGACTAGGTCAATTTTATTGGTGTCATTGTTCCATGATATTTATTTATTTATTACATAGACATATTCAAAACGGGATTTAAACCGCGAATATCTTACTAAATTTGGGTGAGCTCCGGATATTTGGACTCACTGATGGTGATAGGACATTATGTGTTATCTCTTAGTGAAGATGTCGTTTTCGAAATAAAAGGACCTCGTGTAAGGGTCTTATCCTGCCGTTAAACAGCAGCACTTTCACTGTTGTGTTCCGGTGTGGAAAGAAAGACAATCGCCGAACATGGCGGCCACAAGAGGCTTATTTTCATCTCGTCTCTCTAGGTTGGCAGCGCATCTGTGACCCCAGTATTGCGGGTGTTTATGAGCGGCGGTGATCACTTTTAATCTGATGACTCCCTTCCAAAAAAAACTCACTGTAGTGAAACAATTTTCCTATGGCGCCAAGGATATACATAGACTCAGTTGGCATAAGTCTGAGGTAAATTCACTTTGATTTATTAGCGTTTACGTTATCGTGTCAAGCTTAACATTAGTTTTATTTTAACTTCGCCCACAGAATCAGAGGGTCGAGCACGACTTTTCGAATCCTGCGTCACGTAAATAAAAATAAAAATAAAATCGAATCTAGTGAACGTTGTCCAGTTTGTATGACGTTTGGAACAGAGGGTCGAGCACGACTTAACGAATGCTGCGTAACGTTACGGTTATCGTATCGAGATCGAGAAACCTCATACAAAATTTTTGTTCTAAATACGCTCACGGGCGGGCGCTGTTCCAAACGTCATACAAACTCGACAACGTTTACTATTCGATTTTACGTTACGCAGCATTCTTAAAGTCGTACTCGACCCTCTGCGCCCGCCCGTGGGCGTATTTGGAACTAAAATTTAGTATGAGATTTCTCGATCTCGATACGATAACCGTAACGTTACACAGGATTCGACAAGTCGTGCTTGACCCACTGACAGAGTGGATAAAGCATTAGGCACACCTGGTTTTCCCACCGTTCATTCGCGAACATCGAACCCAACTCGCTTAGATAACCGTACCCGCAAATAATTTCTTACAGGACTAACAATAGTACGTCGTATACGAAACAGCAATTCCGCCGCACTATCCGACACTCCGTTTTCTCATGCAAATGTTTGCGGTTACCGAATGGCGTTGTTTCCGAATTGTTTCGCCCCCCAATTGCTCTTTCATTCTTGTTCGCTCGTTTTATTTGCACGCCGTTTTGTAAGTTGGCAAGGTTTTTTGCGCCATCGATTTCTCAAGTTTTGACAAGTGCACGTTGGGAAGTTTCACCCAGTTTGGAGCTCGGCATTCGATGTTCGTATAGGCACGAACGCTTATAAGTTTTTGTATTTTTTTCTTTCGTTCGAATTTTAAACTGAAACGGAAATATACAGAAAAACCAGAACAATAACGTTTAAGCAACGTCCTATGTACCTATACGAAAAGAAACGTGAATATATTATGGGACTTTTTCGCGACCAATGATTGCTTGGGTGACGTAGCTGGTAGCGCGTCACCACGGTATGATGGAGATCTGGGTTCAAATCCCAGTTCGAGAATTTATTTTTCTCGTGCCTCTGTGTATTTATGTTTTCATTCCTTGTGCACGAAAAGCTCGTGACAAATTACGAATATAATTTTGCACATAAATTCTGAAAAACTTAGACGTGCGAGACGGGTTCGAACCCACGACCTTCTGCTTGAGAGGCCATAGGTCAAACCACTAGGCGGCACGTTTTTTTTTCTGCCAGTTTTGAGATAACCAGTTGCTTCGTTTAGTTTTCTTTTCCCAATTCGTAGAATCTGTTGTACCTGTCAGTGTCATGAACAACGATCGTAATAATAATAACCTTGGTCCTTGGTGCAAGTAATGTCGACTCGTGTCAAAATTTGTCAGGCCAGAGGGTCGAGCACGACTTGTCGAATCCTGCGTAACGTTACGGTTATCGTATCGAGATCGAAACCTCATACTAAATTTAAGTTCCAAATTAAGGGCGGGCGCTGTTCCAAACGTCATACAAACTCGACAACGTTTACTATGCGATTTTACGTGACGCAGGATTCGAAAAGTCGTGCTCGACCCACTGTACAAACTCGAACCCAACCAAGTCAAACAAATGACAAAACCAGTACGCAATTACATTTTACGACGCTTCCTGTGCCCTAAGCACGACTTGTCGAATCCTGCGTTACGTTACGGTTATCGTATCGAGATCGAGAAATTTCATACTAAATTTTAGTTCCAAATACGCTCACGGGCGGGCGCTGTTCCAAACGTCCTACAAACTCGTTACAGTTTACTATTCGATTTTACGTGACGCAGGATTCGACAAGTCGTGCTTAGGGCACTGGGCCGTCCAAGCTCGTTTTAGATTTCAAGTATCTCGTTCCATTATTTGAAATAGAGGTTTAATATTTCAACACATTAAGAAACTATTTAGGTACAGACTAACAAACTATTTACAAACTATTAACTAAAATGCCGTTTAAGTTCGTTTGTCCTTTTTTGTCACATTGTCATTTCCGTTGGTAAGAAGAAGACAAAACCTATTTTAACTAATGGAGGCTTGAGTGACGTTTATGAATAATGGCAAAAGTATTTAAAGACTTGCCCTGCTATTGCTAATATATAGTAGGTACCCCAAAGATTTTTATGATTGTAAACAAAATCCTTGTTAAGACATTTTTTAAGTTAGGCCTGCCTCTAAACTTTTTATAGTTTTTGAAGCGATTGAATGAATAGAAAAGCAATTATTGTTTCTTCTTTTTGATTACACAAAAATCAAATCAGTACTTTAGTTTCTTAACCAGAGCAGTTTTAAACGCTTTGGCTCTTTCCATTGACACACACGTTAGGTACAGTCGAAGAAAATAATTCACCATGGAACGTTTTCACAGTAACTCTATGACGTCATAGAGACATCACAATAGCTTGACAAGGAAAATCGCTAAGACGTTTAATATGAAAATGTTCTACGGTGGGTCAGGAATTATTTTCCCCGACTGTACCTACACTGCATGGATAGCGTTGTCCCGCTTGAGTGAGTGAATAATCCCCCACCCCCCCCCCCCCCCCCCCTTAAAAGTATCATAAAATAATTATAAATATCATGGGACAGTTACTTAAATACATATTAAACATCCAAGACCCGAGAACAAACATTCGTATTCTTCATGATTACAAACATCTGCCCCGACCGGGGATCGAACCCGGGACCTCAAGCTTCATAGTCAGGGTATCTAACCACTAGGCTATCCGGTCGTATCATCTTGTTTTTACTGGAATAAAATACATCTATTTTTATATTTAACTTTATTAGTTCATGTTCCGTAGCAAGACTAGGTTATTCTGCTACGACAAGTCGTATATGTATAATACCACCCTGGTTCTAGTTCTAAACTGGTATAATGATAATAAAAATGTTATAGACTTTTATCACCCTGTAACACGGTTTTCACTACTTCCAACTAACCGTAAAACAAATGTTAACTGCTAGTAGTAAAATATAAATCATGCACTCCGGGTGTTTAATGTGCAAATGAAGTTAATAAAATGGTCGCTTTAATGTGTGGGACGTGTAATGTTTTACCCAAAAGTATTGCATCAAGATGACCAAAGTATGCCTGCACCTGTCATATTTTTGGCAGAGGGGAAAGTACACTAGCTTTACAATACAATACAATATAAACTCACTTGCGGCGACTGTAGTCAAGTATACATTGGACAAACCGGTGGAAGCTTTGATACCAGATTTAAAGAGCATGTCTCGTCATATAGGCATGATCATCCAGAGAAATCAAACTTTGCCAAGCATTTATTAGAAACGAATCATTCGTTGTTAGACTCAGATACGTACGAAATTTTACATTATTGTGATAAGGGTTTGCGGCTATCGGTTTTAGAACAATTGGAAATAATTAGGAACAACAACATGGGGTCTATTATTAATGAACAAGTTAATTTGGTTTCTTCGACTTTGTTACGACTTGGTTCTAATTTTAATAATGTGTCATAGTAATAATGAGAAAATGACTTCTCTTTTTACCGTACTCGGTTAAAAATAACGGGGTACCTGGCGTAAATTAAAAATAAAAATAAAAAGGGTAGTTTGGAATTATTTTTTTAAAAAAGGGTAGTTTAGGACTTATATAAAAGGGTAATTTGGAATTTATAAAATATTAGTGGGTACGTTGGTATTGTCATTAACTAAGTTGAGTACATGGTTTACATATGTCAGTAGTGGAAGTGGTGGCATGTTGAGCGGTTGTTGTTGTGCTTCGTAAATGACCTCGTGGAGAGTGCCGAAACGCGTCAGCGATTAGTATAGTGGTGGTGGTGATAGTTGGGTCTGTGTGGCATGTGTTGATTCGTGTAGCAGTGGAGGCGGAGGTGTTGCATGGAAACATACATTTGCCGCACAGATATAACTATTTGTCATTAGTGGTCGCGGGTGAGCAAAGTAATTGTTATCTAGTTCATACAATACAATACAATAACTCTTTATTGAACACCACATAACAGTCAAAACAAGAAATAAGGCACAAAGAATATACAAGGTAGCAATGGGCGGCCTTATCGCTACAGAGCGATCTCTACCAGGCAACCATAATGGAATAAAGGTAAGAACATATTAAAGCAGGTGCAGGTGGTGCATATTAAATCTTATGCTTATGTTTATGTATTTTGTGCAGGGGATGCAAGTCTACGATTTTATTTTGAACCGGTCGTGTTCGTTCTGTACAATTAATATTCGTTGCCATTTTTGCGCGCGGTGCTATGTGTGTGAGCCTGTGACTATACAGCTTTGATTTGTGTGTCAGCAAAGCGGCCGCGCGGTATTCGTCATCCGAGCAACACACACTGTTACAGTTATGTATTCACAGGCATACGTACATATAGCGCCGCGCACAAAGATGAGTTGAATTAAATTATAATATTTGTTGATTTAGGTATTTATATCTGTGACCGGCTTGCTCGTTTGCCTTTCTTATTGTATATAAACAATAGCGTAATAAATTTGAATATCAGATTAGAATTTCAATGAGTATGCAGTGTAGTCATAGTTATTGATGTTACTCATAACTATGGAGGGCCTAAGACTCTTGTTTTTTTAGATCCTGTATTTCTCAAGTATACTACCTATAACTAACTTATTTCAACGTATTGACTTACATTTCGGTTTAGTGCGTGGATACGACTTGTTCAACCCAACACTTACTAGCAGTACAAATACTGTTTGCTCACTTAAACCGTGTAAGGATCCACAAATGACGCAATAAGTAACTGAACGTCACTCCCAGCCTAAACCAACACTGTCGTCAAACGGGGTACAAAGACGGTCTCAATTGTCAACCGCCCGTCGCAATTGCAAAAAGCTTGAATTTACACTACTTTAGTACCTATGTAATAAGAATAGTGGCTCCACTGGCTTCGTGAGTCATTAGACCTCGCAAGCACATTTTTTAAGATTTTTCGTTTTTTTTTTAATTTCCAATAACGAATCGACAAAAAAAACTGCATACCCAGTTATCGACCCTGATCAGTGATCACAAAATTTCACGAGAACAGGCTTATTTTTGAACACTTTTCGTTTTTCCTACATATACAATAGTAAGAAAGAAAGAAACATATATTTATTAATATACAATGACAATGCAAAGAAAAATCCGTTAAGCAGCTGGACTTGAACCAGCAACCTCGGTAATCCGTACCACGCTCCACCAATTAAGCTATACTTAACGTTGGTGTACCTAACGAATTTTTCAATGCCTTGTGTCATATTTTTATTTGGAAGATCTCTCCTCAGCGCCATCTATGAGTAGCTTAATCAAGCGGCTCACCCACTACGGAACTTCTACAGTTTCGGATTTTTCTTTGCATTGTCATTGTATATTGAATTTCATTCTATGAATGTTTCATAAAAATAAAAACAAAAATAATCAATAAAACGATTATTTTCATATATTTATTAGAAACTAATTCGACACATACTCATACAGTTAAAAACAAATCAATAATCAACAATAACCAGACAATGCAAACACTATTTACTAACAAAGACAGCTTAGAAACTAACGATTAAAAATATGTGCCGAATAGCACTAAAAGGGTCACCCTCAGCATGATGCTACGGCAAGCCGTCGCGCTGGTTTTCAGTGTGACCCTTCCATCTAAAAACTAAGCCTTAAAACTAAGTATAACCCTTATCACAAAAAAAATTATACATGAGAACATTTAGAACCTCCTTCTTTTTTTAAGTCGGTTTATCATGTTTTGTCTGTGTCTGGAAAAATACAAATAATGTCAAAATGGCATAAAATATGACCCCTATTTAACTTCACCAACCTATCAATTGTCAGATTTCAATGACAATTCGGAGTCAATTGCTGACTTGAAGAGCTTTTGTTTTAGCGCTCTTCGTACTGGCCAAGACAATTTTAAAGTTGGTGAAATAGGGGCCTCGTCTCTACAAACAAAACAAAAGACTAACGAATGTACACGAAGTTTATGAACAACGGTTTATGGCTCTAGCAAATAATTGCGTTACGTCGCTCACACATTACGCAATTATGCTCACATAACGAAGTCACTTATGTTTTATGCAGTGTACACTAACCTACTTGTTGACGAGTTACTTGCCTAGAATTATGGGGCAGGCGATTTTATTTTTTGCCATAACTCAGCACAATTTATTTCAGAGGTTGTGGTATTTTATTTACACAGGTTTTCACCTTACGCTATTGCAATATAAGGTAAAACATGAATGCATTTTCGTCAGTTATCGAACTTAACTAACTTCGCCTTTCGTGTTGTCCCTAATAGGTAGTTATAACCTAACCAAAGTAGAAATGTTTAAAAACCCCCGACATTGTCATTTCAAAGTTCAATATTTCAAAAACGGGAGAACCGATTTAAATGAAACTTATCTAAAAACCATTTCGATTAAACTAGTTTTCGATTGAAAAAAATCGCATCGGAATCGGTCCACCCGTTTGGGAGCTATGATGCCACAGATAGATACACAGATACACATGTCAAACTTATGACATCCCTCTTTTTCCTCGGGGGTTAAGAATAGTCCTCCACCGCTATGACTTACACATGCACAGCTCTGATATGAAGTTTCTCATCATGTTAGCCGAAAGACGTCCACTGCTGGCCGGCGGCCTCCCCCGCGGCTCTCCACTCAGACCGGTCTTGTGCTTTCCGCATCCACCTCGGTCCCGCAATCTTTACCAGGTCGTCGCTCCATCTTGTTGGAGGCCTACCGACAGCTCGTCTCCCGGTCCGTCACAGTTGAATTTTAACCCAATTCTCGTTGACGGCACTGACATTTGTTAACATTAAATTTACATTTAATTTGGACATTAGGACAAGGGATATTTCGACTGTAAGCTGTGGAGTTTTTAAAAAAAAGATAAACTAATAATTTTGCATTCCATTCTGTCTCCTAGTAAAGTTTAAATAAATTGGTCATAAGAATAGTAAAGCATTTGGTGAATTCAAAAATCATTTCAACAATGTAACACCTAGCCATTCATCCCCTTCATAAGAGTCCTCGTCCAAACAGCATTTAATAGCTTTAATCGCTCGAGCTCGCGACTCAAAGCTGTAATTAGTGGTGGAGGCACACCCTCAGACGACACTCGGCGCTGAACGTGTGCGGTGAAATGCTGTTGTAACACTTCGACACTACGCCAAAAAGCCATGATTGCGTTTTGCTTGCGTTGCCCTTATAATTATAACGTACATGTTCCTGTCAACAGTGAAAAAAGTCTTAAAGGGGCTATTTCAAATTAATGTGAAAGAAGTTGTGTATTCAATTGTTTCGAATTATACAAGAAATTAGACGATGAAATGCATTGACTTACCAACACCGTGGACTTCGGGTTAGCGTTTGAAAACGATCGAACCAAAAGACCACTAATTTGCAACTTAATCGAGCGTCAGTCAGTCTTAGTTTGGTCGAACGAAAGCGCTATGACGTATGGCTTTTATCGAACAATGCAGTAATGTACAGGGAGACATTTTTCGTGAATTTTGTACTAGACCTTTGGGTCCATGGTGTTAGTACCTAAGTCAGTGATGAAATGTCTCAATGCTTGATAAGTCGTTTTAACATGTTCCGTTTATGGTAAAACCGGTGACCAATTATTATTATCTGGCTACCGGTTTTACAAAATTGTCACATCTGTGAAAAAACCATTTAAAATTGATGCAAATTAGATTATTACGTATTACTACAAAATAAGTAGTTATCATTCACTAGGTTTATAAAAGGTAAAATATTTCAAATTCATCACGTCATTGCTCTTTCATCTCGAATGGCATTTTCACAAGAGGCATGATCTGTGAAATCTTCCGCCTATTATTATAATTGTGTAACCGTCGTCTCGTGCAGCTAAAAAGAGTAGATCGTCACTAAACAAGAATTGTCATCCCACGTTAAGTTAACGAGCCGAGACAATAACAATAAAGGCTAATGTATACCACATTCGTATTACGCAAATGCAATATATAATGTATATTGTATATAATAAGCATGAGCTCTAATGCGCCCTAATGGGTGGTGTAAGGCAATGCCAAGTTTCACGTCAGCTCGGGTTTCGGTCAGAGTCGGTTCGTTGGATCGTGCGCGGTTGCACGCTAGAAGGGCGTATGTGACTGCAGCAGGAATGGAGAAATTTGAAATGTTCTGTACGTACACGGACCAACCACCCTCTGGAAACCGTATCCTAACTAATATTATAAATGCGAAAGTAACTCTGTCTCTCTCTGTCTCTCTGTCTGTCTGTTTGTTACCTCTTCACGGGAAAACCGCTGCACCAATCTAGAAGAAATTTGGTGGGAAGATAGTTTGAATATTGAGAAATAACATGGTTTACTTTTTATTCGGGAAAATTGTGTCGTTCCCGCGGGATAGCGATAACCGAATTCTACGCAGACGAAGTCGCAGGCAACAGCTAGTCTTCTATAATTTACTTGAAAAGTCATTACGAATGCGTCGTGATTGGTTCATAGCTTGTCATCTGGTCGAAAGTGAACCGCGATTGGTGGCTAGAGAGATTTATAGGTGCAAATGAGCATATGCGTTTCGGAAACGTTCACCCTGACATTTGGTGTCCAGAGGGTGGTTGGTGCATGATGTGTACGTATAAGGTTTAGCAAGTGTCAGATTTTCGTATAAGAGCAACGATGTTATAAGCAAAGACACGTCCTATATAACTCTCATTTAACGAACGAGTCCTATTCCATACAGTAACTGTTACTGTTATACTTATACTTAATGAGGGCTCGACCATATAGGCGTTAGTTTTGCGGTGCGTTAATATTACTATGAAAGGCGATAACGTTACTAAGGTCCGTTCATTAGACTGTCACGACGAGACATGACTGTAATATAATGGCGCAAACACGACTACGAGCGATTCTTTATACATAGCCGGTTTGGCTTGTTTGCCGTTGTGCTGTGGCCGTCTCGACCGCGCTATGAATCGAGAAATCTCTCGCCGCACCGCCGATCTTCTATAATAGCCGTAGCTGGGTAGTAATTGTCCACATTGGCTCTAACTCACAAGCCTTTCTCTGGCGTAGTCGCTCAGTCTGTCCTATTCTAATTAACCTAGTTAGAATGTGACACGTTGTGAGGTATACGAGAGGCCAGGGTCTGGTTGAGAGTCGACTAATCTGTGGCTAGAACGGGTGGCTTGCTTCTTCGCTTTGTTCATTTAGTTTAACTGGTTTGACTTAAAAGGCATTTAAAAAATTACGACGGTTTTTTTTTATTGTAAAAGAGGTGGCAAACAAGCAGACGGGTCACCTGATGAAAGCGATCACCGTTGCAATTAGAGACAGCCGCAAATAGAAGGCAATCACAGGTATATCACCGACCCTGTTTGTGACACTTCTATATGAATAAAAGGCACTGTATGATTTTATAACTATACTAATCGAAATACACGGATTAGCAAGGTACAACGATTGACAGAAGAGAAAGTGTTGCAAGACAACAAAACTGATTATGTTTTATACAACCCTTTAGGAACAGGTAGGTTGGTTTTTTAAAGATCCATTAAGTTGTAACTTTCGGTAAGGATAAAGTGCTTAACTTTCTACGTCAGATAAAGTTGTTGAAGATTATATAGCAAAGTTCTTACATTTTTTATTATCTATTGATATGAATCTTCAGCAAATAATAAACGAAGGGTTCCGCTTTGACAAGATTTGGTGGAGGATTATTCATGTTTAAATTCTAAAACAGTCCAGCAATTCCGGATAAAGCAATTCCACACTTTGAAATGATTCGCGGTTAATTGCATTAGACAACATAATGAAAACGGGATATTGGTCGCCGCACAAGAATACGGGTAGACAGAGCCCGGTCTGCGCAATATTAGTTTCGTTTCGTCACTTTGCCCGTGACCATGATGCATGTAACTGCGTTGAAATATCGGGAGCTCATCAAACCAATAATAAACGCGGTCAATATCCCGTTTTCATTATGTCTAATTCCGGATCCATCTGAGATCCATCAGATCACAAATCCACTCAGTGGTACTTTCTATTTATTAAACATGATTCTGTATTTAACAAGAAACACCCAAATAAGTTTCATCCCTACATATTCCAGGCATGTGTTCTAATTGTTCATCTGAAACTAACTCCAGCAATATAAATGTTACCTCAAACACTAACTCAGAATGTGCAATAGTAAAGAAACATTGTGGCTGTCTTACATTGCGGGGCCGTGAAGCTACGAGTTAGAAGTAGTCCGTCGAGAGCTTGCGATGTAATGCAACGTAGGTATACAATTTTTCTTCACAAGTGTGTTCGGGGTCAGGGTAGACGCAGCCGGCGTAAGTGAATTCTTAAATCTCTTAAATCTAGTCAGCTGAGTAGCTCACAGTCCGCGTTGCAACGCCTGTAACCACAACGCAGATTGCATTTATGAAATGGCACACCCCTAAATAAACTCTATTCATTTCGTTTCAGCTATTTTCATATGTGCCTGCCGTATGTTTCACTATAGAACGTTTTAATAGAATGTCTTTAAAACTAGCGAACGCAACAAGACAGGGTTGTGGATATAATAATCTAATTTTATTTAGTTTAAGCTTAGATTTAATGTCATTGTAAATTGCTTTTATTGTGTAAATAAAGTAGGTATCAAAAATTTTGAGTTATGATTTTGCCCAGCGCTTCCTTTGGGTAAATGATACAATTTTGAATATATTACATGTTAGGTAAGTTAATGGGACTAAACGTCGTTTAATGTAAAGGTTGGGGCATTGCCATCATAAAATGCAAGTTAATAATGGCATACTACAACGGTAGCGGTAAAATTTGAAGAGCCATGTTTGTATGGATAGGTAATGTTTATAAGAGCGTGCAAAAATTTAATGGATTTCATTATCGACTTAAATTATTATGTTTATGTCTAAGGTGAATTATTATTACTGTTAATTGTTTTATGTTTATAATAATCAACTTAGAAAAGTTGAGAAACCCCCGACATTTTCATTTCAAAGTTCTGTATTTTAAAAACGGGTGAACCGATTTTAATTAAACTCAGCTAAGAACCATCTCAATTAAACTAGCTTTCGATAAAAAAACCGCATCAAAATTGGTCCATCCGTTCGAGAGCTATGATGCCACAGACAGATACACAGATACACCCCTCTTTTTCGTCGCAGGGCTTGTACTATTATGTATTCTGAGACGGTGGTTAAAAATACATATATTTGTGTCATACATGCTTTTGGTTTAATCTCTAGTAAAACTTGATCTGTTACCACTTCAAACAAGCTTTACAAATCGAATTATTATTAAAATTCAGAACAACCTCCCAACGTAAATATTTCACGTGTTTCATTATTGAAATGTCGAGTACAAACAAATCCCCCTTAAACGGTGGCAGGCTAACAATATTTCGCTTCTGAAACAGCTCAAATATTCGTCCAACTTCGGTGCATTATAATATGTTTCGCGGAACAACATTTACTTGGGCGTTCGTTAGTGCACCTGCACCTGCCGCAACGGGAACTCCAACAAATCTGCATTTATCAATATACAATTTACTTCCGGATATTTCGCTGAACACACTTTGGTAAATACGCTAGGAAACTTGGCAGAGCAGAATAAAATTATGCTTCAGTGTTTACAGTACCTGAGTGTTATTTTCTTTGGTTATTCACAGCTGTTGCGTAGTAGTTTTAAATTTATCATTATGCAGAGCTGCAACCTTTTTGACGTCGGGCAACAACTTTTTTAATTCTTAATTTTTACAAACTTAAACTTGCAATTTATGTATGTATGTAAAGTTCAGGTCAAATCTCGCAATTGAATTACATAATAAAGCAGTTACATATCCTCAACCGACTGAGAGAAGAAATTTAGCATAGACACTTACCTATAAATGCAAGTCCGGTGAAAATACAATAATCTGGTAGTGAAAATCTTGTCCCTGGTCACGATCGTCTCCTCAGAAGAGAAGAATTGTAAGAGATGAATTCGGTACATTGCAGTGCTCAATCGACCACTTCTACTCATTTTCTCACGGTCTTTCAATGTAACGCAACTTAGGTATCTTTTCTTGTTTCGAAACCAGCTGAAAATTCCATAAAATCACTACTATTAGGCCCGTAAAGTTTCGGGCCAAGGTCACCGGCGTCCGGTTAAAAAAACCCCCCCTTGGCTCACAAAGTTGAAACAATTTATGGTCATATCGATAAGATGTGTTCGTACACGTGCTCGGCTGATCTTGATAAAAAAACTCCTTTTACCCTCCTCGTGACGTAGGTAGCTCACCTTGGAGGCCTTTTCAGGAATAAAGTCGTAAACACATCTCCGGTCGACATTCGGTTATGATTGTTCCGACAGATTAGGCGCAACATGTGCATGTCTTATTCCTGCTGAGTTGGCGATGCCGCATTTCTTTCTAGTTTTTCTCTATTATTCCATATAGAAATGACATTAAATCTAAGCTTAAACTAAATAAACTACAATTTAAAACTAAATTAAATCTAAATAAGGCCCCCGTGGCATAGTGCCCAAAAGGCTGGCAGCGTTGCCTCGCTGAATAGCGATGCTGATTCTTTGAGAGAGAAAACTGCCAGCCCTTTGGTCACAAGTTGCATCGACTAAGCGCTTTTGTAACTCAGAACATATAGAAATTGAATTACTTACCTAATATTTCGTAGTAAGTAAATGTGACTAATGCAACAATTAACCGTTTTAATTATACTTTTATTTACCGTTTAATAAAAAAATAAAGATGCATCACGATTAATATTATTGCATTAGACACTTTTACTTAAATACTAAAGAAGGACAGATTGAAATGACAGTTCTTGCACGACTGTGACGGCTAGCTGTTTCCGATACCAATTCAGCCCATATAAAATGAACACGATGCTGATTGCGAGCCGTTAGACGTTTAGTTTAGTTAGCATGCTGGTCAGACCACATTTTAATTTATCGTTCAATTTCTTTGGAATAATGTTGAAAAAATCAAAAAATGCAACGTTGCCAGCTCAGCACGTATAAACGTTCTTAATAAGAAATTAATAAGAAACTCTTTCAATTTACGTACGATATACCTAATAAGCTTATAAGCTTATATTATTTGTGATATTCCACACACGTAGTAAATAAAATTGAAATTGTACGCTTGGATTTTGCGGGACGATTCGTCGGGATGCTAGTATCCATTTATCTACTACTTGCTGCTTCTAAAATGTATTCATGAAAATATTTTGAAACGTGAAATATTTTGAAAATACTTTCTCGCAAACAAACTTTTTTTTTCTGTCGTAGCATTTACATGTTTCTCAATGTCTGCTGTAAGCTGTTTTCTACAATAAGTATTTATTTATTTATTTATTCATTGTATAGTCATGTACATTTTAATAAAGATGTTACATTTTTGTAAGTCAGTCCATGACGCCCTGTGAGGGCACACAATAATACTTAATTAAAGCTAAATCTAGAGTAATATGATGTCAAAATATGGTAATATAAAAGCAGTAAGCAGTGGTAGTATTCAGTTGATACCTATTGATATTTCGTTCTGATTCTCATTTATTGTTAGTCCTGTAAATAAACATGTCAAATTAGTGCACATTGCAACTGTTATAATCACGGACCAACCACCCTCTGGACACCGGATCTTTTATAATTTACTTGGAAAGTCATTACGAAAAAGCCGCGGTGAGCGGCCCAGGGAAATGCGTCATGATTGGTTCATAGCTTGTCATCTCGCTTCTCGTTTCGGAAACGTTCACCCTGATATTTGGTGTCCAGAGGCTAGTGGGTCCGTGGTTACAATATAATGAGGGTCTTTCAAAGACGAGCGTTCATAAGATCACACGAGTGTTTTAGGGCCTAATTATGATTGTAGAGTTGCATACGTACATTACTTTGTCTACACACATATTAAAAGTATTCTAAAATGGGTTCAGAAGCCGAGGGCATAACAATACTGTTATTATTGTAGTCTGAAATGAAACAAATACCAGTCAGCCTGTATACGTCACGTTTATAACTCGCTTCACTGTGAATAGAGTGAATCGAGTCTAGCCTAGTTTTAACACGTGTTCCCGCTTACAATTAACATAAATCTACAAAAAATTTAAATAAAGCTAGACAGGCAAAGTGAAAAAAAATGAAAAATACACCCATTAATTCAATAAAATTAAAAGTTCACCGACTTGCCTAACAAGAGGTCAATCAGTGTAAAGTGAGCCCGGCGGAGCGCGGCGGCTCCTGCGCGGGATATTAAATATTATTACAGAATTTCCGAAGCGGATGTTTCGCTTTTGACTGCACCGCGCACAGCCCTGCTTCTCTCACTTCGCTCGCTTCGCTGGACAACGCGCGATGTTTCTCGCTTCCCCGACTCCCGTCCTCGAATTATCTCTGAATGAAATCACGGGCCTTTTTCGGAAGTGAGCACTGAGCACATTGATAATTTTACAACAACCGAAACCCGACTCCAGTGCTCTCCAATAAGTTCTTTGTGGGCGGCGCAAAAATTGTTTAACAGTTATTAACTCTAATGAACGTCGAAAACAACGTTTAAATCTGAAAGAATCTCAAATTAAAGCGCTGACGGGGAAGCAGAGTTAACTTTTTCAAGAATTAATTAGTTCGGAAACAATTTATAGCCTTACATTAAGCGTTTCGGAGTTTCTCACGTAACGTAATCAAAAGAAAAGCTTATTGGCGTCACCATAACGATTGAAATTCAGCGTCGGGCGCGTAACGCCCGGCCTGCTGCGAACCGCACTGGTTACAAAACCAGCATGCTTTTGTTCTTTCCACGTTATACGCTTCTAAAGAAACACTGCGATGGCTGCCTTGTTACCTTGTTGAAAAACTTCGCTTCAAAAAAAGTTACGTAACAACTCTTAACTCGAATAAAACAACAATGTGCAGAATGACGCGGAAGCTATCAGCAGCCGGCATCGGCCCGGAGCCCGCACATAATTATTTATCAATTTATTGAAACGGCACAAACAGATCCGGTGTTAGGGATCGATTCAATAAATAATCACAAAGGAAGCGTAAAGACAAAGCGAACAAAGCCTTTGTTCGGCCACCTCTCGCCGGACGCGCGGACGCCGACAATCGTCTTTGATTCGTGTTCCTTTGAGGCGGCGCCTGAAATGTGACGGCGGGTTATTATCGCCCGTATCAGCTGATTGACAGCCGCGCCCGACGAAGAAAAATATGCCTTTCACCCGTTTATGAAGATTGATGCCGCCGCAGGAGTGACTCCCGCCAACGGATTTGCAAATCGCGCTGTCAATTTTTATTTGGATTTATGATACACCCTGTGTACTTCCCTTTAAAGGGTAAGGTGTGAATACCGCGGGCCGGCCCAGGCCGCGGCGTCGGGTGTCAATTTGTAACAGTACTTTACTTTTCATACGACCTACCCGGTTGCCAGGAATATTTATCAGCTTCCTAACTGCTGGTTACGTATGGAAGAGAATAAGCTTTTTTTGTTGGTTTTTTTTCGAGCGTTAGTACGTGCTAATTAATTTTACTTACTCGTAACTCTCAATCTTACTATTTTGTTAATAAACACTCGGGGATTTTGGAGTTTACAGTAGAACATACGACACCAGTGGATATAAAACTGCAACACTATTCTGTGGCTCTAGTGAAAAAGGGTACAAGTCTGAATTAGGCCAAATTTAGTCATATAGGTATTAACCAAAAAAATAACGCATCGATTGGTGTAAATGGATCTATGATATTATTTAAAACAACTGTGTCTCCTTGTAAGGGTAAAAATTATCATAAAACATTTGGCATCAGGGGATCTACACAGCCAAACTAATTCAGTGTGTTCGTACTCCCAACCGTGTCACGACCTAACTCCGCAATGGTTCAACTTGCAACTTTAAATCGAACGAACACAGCTGCTACCACATTCATGATCTCAATTGGAAAATCTTTTTGTATTTTTTATTATTTTTCCAATTATTTTTTTATTT